>CAMTDV010000002.1:66448362-66964322 GCA_947069175.1 Scalesia atractyloides | reverse complement strand
ACATAGGAAATGCCTTAGAAGAGAACAAAGATGCCTAGATTGATAGCTAGAACATGTTGTAATCTTTATTGTAAATTTCCATTAAATTGTATTAATGAATATGAAACACATAATAAATGTCATGAGCTTTGATGATAACCCAATCATGCCCCGATCACCTTTTCCGCTGCGGGTCGGGGTGTGACAGATTGGTATCAGAGCCATGACTATAGGGATATAGGATAGGTTATTAGACCCTTAGAGCCTATACTATAGTCTGCCTAAATTTTAATTGATTAGGTGGTTACATACAAACTTGTGATATTTATTTGTTTCATATTTGTTTACATTTACAGTCAAACATACATGCTTATATACATATTCATTATACATATATACATATTCATTATACATATATTGATGTTCATGTATTCAATTTATTTTCATACTCTCATTATCCAAAGATTTTGTGCAATTTTCAAATCTCATCAAAGTAAGTTCTACGACGGGCATGTAGTAACTGGAAGGGTACAAGTACCGGTAGTCGGAACGTCCTGTCTAGGTTGGCATTCGTATAAATCCAATATAACGGACCAGTTTGCATACCTGGGGACCAACGATGAGAGTACGAAGGACCTATTAGGCCAAAGCATGCCACACCAAACGTCGTTCGAACTAACCCTACTTTGAGGTGTCACCGTGTCTACACCTGGACACATTCCGAATATCACACGTTGTATACATATTTCTCGATTTTCTCCGGGTTTTTGTGTACGCAACCTGGCAAACCCGTGCGAACCATATGAAAAACCGGTATTCATGGGGGCCCACATGATTACACAGGTAAAGTATGGCGGCATGTAGGGCCTAACAGCGAGCAAAACCCAAGACATCCTATGGATGTAGTAGATTTATTTATCTATAATTATTTTATGAATGTTCATTCCTGAATGCGACCCATGATCTCAAAAGCATCCAACTCATACTCTTGTCATGTATTCCTTGTAGATGTCTTCTAACCTCGCCCGTAGGAAGACGAGAGCAAGTAAAGCCCGCGAACGCATGGCTGCCTTAATCGCTCAACAAATGGCTGCCGTAATACCCAACATTGTAATCCAAGTTCAGCAAGCACTTACCGCTAATCCTGTCAATCAAGCAAACCAAAACATTATCAACTCTCCCCCAAATACCACTAAATGCACCTACAAGCATTTCAAATCATGCGACCCTCCGAAATACAAAGGAACTGAAGGCGTCACCGCACTCCTCCATTGGTTTGAAGAGATGGAGAACACTTTCCTAAATTGCGATTGCCCTGATGATCGCAAAGTGCGTTATGCTACCGGTCGATTATATGGGATAGCACTTACTTGGTGGAATACAGAGAAGGCCAAACGAGGCGTCGACGATGCTATGACTTTAACTTGGAATGAATTGAAGGAAATCATGACCAGACGATTTTGCCCGAGGAGCGACATCAAGAAATTAGAAGATGAATTTTACTCATTGAAGCAAATGGAAGGAGACCACATCACATACAACAAAAGGTTCCTCGAATTACATCAAATGGTTCCCAACATGTTCACTCCCCTCTACCGTTTGATCGAGCACTACATTCGTGGTCTTCCGTCAAAGATTCAAGACTCTGTAATAAGTGCCAAGCCTGCAACTTTGGAAGCAGCAATGGAGCTAGCAACAGAGCTCACCGAGAACCGAATCCGAAACAAAGACTTCAAGGAGGAGAAGAAGAAGGATAAAGAATCGACTGAAATCTCCGACTCCACCCAAACCGAATCCCCTTCTCAACCCAATCCTAAGAGAAGAAGAGACGGGCAACTTTTCGCTGCTACCCAACGAAACCAACCAGTTTTACACGCTATACCCATCCGAGCTATCCCAATCACCCAAGTGGCACCCGACTCAGCTTACCCAAATAAGAAACCATACCTTGGACCTCACCCTCGATGCAACAACTGTTTTTATCACCATCCTCATACCCTACCTTGTCGTCTATGTGCAACTTGTGGATGCTATGGTCATTTGAGCAATGTTTGTCGCACCTTTCAAGACCAAACCTTTTCCCCTACTCAAACCATAAACCAAACCTATCAACAACCCCAATACCCCATGTTCCCATATGCTCGAGCTTGTTTCAATTGTGGCGACCCTACCCACTTTAGAAACACATGCCCTCAATTGGTTAACGTTATCAACACTCAAGCCCAATCAAACCCAGTTAACCAAGTAAACCAAGGAAACCCAACCACTATGCCACCAGCAAGAGGAAGAGTCTTCAATATCAACGCCAATCCTGTCGAAGATAATGACGGCCCAAGCGAAGATACTCAACTAGTCCTCTTCGCCGAAGATCCAGATTCAACTCCTATCGTTTAGTTTTATGTTTTTCCATGTGTAGACTGTTAGAGTAATTATTGGATATTATATATTATATATTGTTTTCAGTATATGCTTTTGCCTAGGCCGCAGCTCCCCATCCATCGAGGTTGAGTTTGATCCCCATTTTATTATGCGGTTGATCTTGGCGTGCCCGCACGATCGGCTCCGTTTGATTGAGCCTTGATCGGTCATTTCATTTTACATTTCAATACATGCAATACGCTCGGCTCCGTTTGATTGAGCCTTGAGTGCACAGTTCAATTTATATTTCCAGTTCATGCAATACGTTCGGCTCCGTTTGATTGAGCCTTGAGCGCACAGTTCAATTTACATTTCCAGTTCATGCAATACGTTTGGCTCCGTTTGATTGAGCCTTGAGCGCACATACAATTTCATTATCAGTATCTTGTGGTTGTGGTGTTGTTGTAGAGTCGCATAGAACTAATCATAATTTGCGGATAAAGTCAATGAGAATTTGACAAGAATATGGTGGATACGCCGCTGGTACTTCCTATATATAAGTATTCTTGTCAAATGATCGGAGGCATTATCAGGCAGTTATGAGAGGTTCCATGCATAGGCTGTTTGTGTGGTTAAGTTATTCATTTTCAATACATGCAATATGCTCGGCTCCGTTTGATTGAGCCTTGAGCACACAGACAATTTCATTTTCAGTACATTCAATACGTTCGGCTCCGTTTGATTGAGCCTTGAGCGCATAGACATTTCATTTTCAGTACATGCAATACGATCGGCTCCGTTTGATTGAGCCTTGATCGCACAGATATATTTCATTTCAGTATTTTATGTTTGTTGTATTGGTTGTAGAGTTATAGGACTAATCATAATTCACTGATAAAACCAATGAAAATTTGACAAGAATATGGTGGATACGCCGCTGGTATTTCCTATATATAAGTATTCTTGTCAAAGGATCAGAGGCATTATCGGACGGTTATGGGAAGTTCTATGTAGGATTTATTAGTTTTCTTGGTAACCAATCATAACTTGTGGATAAAACTAATGAAAATTTGGCAAGAATATGGTGGATACGCCGCTGGTACTTCCTATATATAAGTATTCTTGCCAAAGGATCAGAGGCATTATCAGGCGGTTATGAGAAGTTCCATGTAGGATTTAGTATTGCCTTGGTTGGAATTTGTGTTACATTTATATCATCATGCTATTTAAAGAGATTGGATTGTGTTCCATTTCTACATAAACTAACCTCTCCATCATAACAAACGAGAGAGGAACTTCCACCATTCAAACATATATGCTATCAGAATGTGGATTCAAATATTTGCTGTTGTGTTTATTCATGTTCAAATATCAGCTGTTGTGTTTTTATTTATGTTCCATGTAGGTTGTAGTGTTAGAAGTTTTGCCTTAGGATATAACCATACTTTCCCAAACGTATCTAAACTCTTATGCATGATATCATCTTTAGCAAATCATTTCTATTTATCAATACTTATACAGTAGGCAACAAAAAGCGATTCCTGAATAGGGTACTTAACCCTTACAAGGAACGTTACCGCCTCGAACAAAAACTTAAACCCTTATTTTTCTAAGCATACAACTATCAAACTAAACATCATCATCCTTTTAGTTAAAATATATCATTATTTAAATTTCGGGACGAAATTTCTAAAAAGCAGGGGATACTGTAACATCCGTCAAAAACGGATTTACCAAACCCGCTCCGTTTAGCAACCGAACAGTCAGTCAAAAATTTCGTTGCGAATTAAATGCCCAAAATATTTTTAAACGATACGTAATCGATTATTATACGGGAATATATATTTAGTTTTTGAAAAACTGTTGAAAATCGCAAAATAAAAATAAAAGTCCTCTGCCGGGTTTCGAACCCGGGTCAGCACCGGTTCAACAGCAAGTCCTATCGCACCTCACACAAACCAATTCGTCCGCAAGGGCCACCGCTTCAACGACCAATGCAAAACAAGTTCAACTTCAACATCACAACAACAACAACCTCAAGTTCAAAGGCAAATGCAACAACCTTAATACCAACAACAATTTGTACATCACAGGCTAAGGCAAGGTCAAGCGGGTCGACCAAGAGTACCATTGGGTGCTCCGCGAAGACATCACCGAGAGGTGGTAAGGGGGATTGAAGCACATTTTAGGTTGGTTATCACCAATAACCCTTCTTCGGTGGTGATTCCTCATCACCTGGATGGAAGGACATTTGAGGTTAAAACAACCGCACTTCAAAGTTTTTCGAAGTATAAAAGGGCTAGCAACAGAGGAATCGTATTTCCATTTGGAGACATATGATTCTATATACAACACTATTGGAGAGCAAGGTTTTTCTTCGGATGATTTCAAGTTGGTACTTTTCCAATTCTCTTTAAAAGACAAGGAAAAAAGATGGTTCCATACCTTACCATCCGCATCAATATACACATGGGTCGACATGCAACAAAGGTTCTTGGAAGAGTTTTTCACGGCCCAAAAGATAATGAGGCTAGGCGGAGCTTGAGAAGTTTCCAACAACAACCAGGTGAGATGTTTCATGAAGCATTTAAGAGGTTTAACATGATGTTAAAGAATTGTCCTCATCATAGCATTGCACTTTGGGAGTTATTGAATGCTTTTCATGAGGGGTTGAGTTTGGAAGATGCTCGTGACTTGATGTCAATTACTAATGGTACGTTTGGTACCAATTTTAAGCAAGATGATTGGGCATTTTTGTAGCAAATGGTGGTCAGTTCTAAGAGAAAAGCTCAATCTTCAAGGAGGGTAAGGCATGTTATTACAAGACCTCAAATTTATGAAGTAGATGATGGAGGGGTACAAGCAACCAATCAAGTATATGATGTTTGTATAAATTGTAATGAATTGGGTCATGCGGCGGATGTATGTTTGGTAGGTGTGGGTGAAGGTCAAGCAGAAGAGGTGAATGCTATACAAGGGGGTGGTCATAATTTTAACATGAACTCGAACACATACCACCCCCGGGTTATGGAACCATCCCAATTTTCGTTATGGGAACCAGCGAATCAAGCCAATCCAAATTTCCAAGGAGCTCAAAGAAATTTCATTCCACGCCAACAATACAATCAAGGTCAAACTTCATCAAGTGGGAATGAAGTTATGGATATGCACTGGTGATGCAACAAGATATGCAAAGGAGGAATCAACTGGATGACGTTCGGACACAAAAAGATGAGATTCGGGACAAAGCCATCCAATCACTAACCACACAGATGGGGCAGCTGGCTAGTGAAGTAGCAGCATTGAAGCAATATAATGGGAAGCTTCCTAGTGATACACAAATTAACCCGAAGAACACAAAGAACATACCGATCAACAGGGTAAGTTTCATTCCTAGAAATGATAAATGTTTAACTGCTTCTGTTGTTCAGGTGATTGCAGGTGTGAATGAAACGAGTGTCAAAAGAGGTGGAAGTGATGCAGGGGAACCAGTTATCCCAATTCAAGTTGGGATGTTCAAGATACATAAAGCATTGTTGGATTACGGAGTAGGGATGAATGTTCTCCCGGGTAGCCTGTACGACCAGTACGACTTTGGTCCATTACACGAGACTGATAGCATGGCGGTGTTCGCGGATGCGAGTTGGAAGCAACCCCGAGGGGTTGTGAAAGATGTAGTGATACAATTGGGCGAGTTTTACTACTCGGTGGATTTTATGGTGATTGACTACGCACCGTCGAAGACTTTTGAACAGCCGCAGGTAGTGTTGGGTCGTCCATTGTTGTATACGGCAAACGCTCAAAACGATTACAGAAACGGAATGGTCACCATGAATTACGAGAATCATAAGTTGTACTTTAATGTGTTTTTAAAACCATTCATTACGATCTTGTTAATGACTTGAGTCACACAGTTTCTACTAACGAACATGTTTCAAGTGTTAGCACAGTCCGGTCAATTGCAAGTGGTGTTGATGTGTATAGGTCTGAGTTGAATAACGGTGAAAATCAGGCAAGGAATAAGGCGAGTGTAAGCAAGAGAGCAGGCAAAGGAAAACCACCCGATGGTGGGATTAGATGGGGTTGAATTTGACCTCAATTGGCGTGAAACTGCAAACTTTCCAAGAAATTTGATGGAATATAGAGAGAAATGAGAAAGAAATGGTTCATTTGAACCACCTTGAGTATGTCAGGTGATGTTGTTCTTTCCTTGTATATTATTGTAGACATTTTGGTTCTTTGTTTATGGTTGGGTGAAAGGGGGTGTGATTGATATTTATGTTATGGTTGTGGTATATTGGTGGTGTTTTATGTGATCTTAAAAAGAAAAGAAAGTTGGGATTTGAGAAGTGAGCTAAAAGTGAAGTTGATGTAGCTTTAGTGATCGTTTCCTTCAAAAGCATACATTGGGGTTAATGTATCTCAAGTGTGGGGATGGGGAAAATTTTGGAGGATTTTAAAAATTTTTAAACCAAGCAAAACAATTGTCAAAATTGAAATTTAACCTTAATCCACATGACACATCGGTATCCTTTTTTATCCTTTCATTGTGAGTTTTGGGCCACATGGGTTCTTACTATAAATTAACTCTTTGGTTTGAGTGGCGGTGTGTGATTTCTGTTAATAGAACTTGTGTAATATATGCTTGTCGAAACCTAGGTGCACCATGCTTCTAAAGATGATAAGGTCATTTAGGTAGCCTTGTCTGGATGTGTGAGAGTGTGGGTTTGGGGGTTAGCCCTCATAAGATACATATATGAGCTTGGTAGTGAGAGGGACGGGGGTTTGATCATTAGTAGCCCAAATTTGAGCTTTAAACCATTTATTTGTAACCCAAGCCTATGTCTTACAAAAATTCTACCTATTGATCGACCTGGTTTAAGAGTTTAGGTTGATGTTAATGTTGATATGTATGTGTTCTTTGTTTGTTTGCAATGTTTGTAATTAAAAAAATAGAAGGTGAAAGTTAGTGAAGTTGTGTAAATAGTAATGGTTATGTTTGTTTGTTTGTTTGTAATAATAAACCGGGTCGATTCAATGAGCCACATGCATATATATCCCACCAATTCTCACCCTTACACATAGCTTCGTTACAACCCGAAAGTCCTTTGATTTGTAAGCATGTTAGGCATTTGGTAGGTGGAGATTTGATTATTACACAAGCTTATTGTCGCAAAATCACGCACTAGCGCTGAGTGATCTAGCATAACCTTGCTAGTAACATTATTGTCACCGATAGGAGAGTTACTGTGAGGGGTGTGTCATTTGGTATGATGGTTAATTGACAATTGGACGACACATTTGTGCTTGGTTTTCACTTCGATCACTTTTAAGCTCGAAAATGTTTTTAATGTGTTGCTTGGGGAAGCAATGGTTAAGTGTGGGGATGTGACGGGTGGTCCATTGGACAACCCTCAAGTGCTTTAAAACAATTAATATTTCGCACTTAATTAGGTTAATTGTTAGGATTTGATAACTACGGTGTATGTGGCCTTGCAGGCACCGAAGAGCATAAACAAGCGGTTTTAACGTGCTTTGATGGGAGCTTGCATTTGGCTAAATGAAGATGAAGACTTGGAGAGTTGATACAAAAACAAGAATGGAATGCCTGTTGTCCACCGTAAGCTACGACGCTGGGCATCGTACCGTAAGCCAGTTCCTAGGGGCCGTAAGGAAATGCTGAGCACCGTAAGCTACGGTGGGCACCGTAGCTTACGGTGGTGACCTGCGAGAAAAGTGTAACTGCCCATTTTAACTCGGTTTTGAAGGGACTTTTGGATATAAATCATTGGGAACGTTTTGCAGAGCTAAGATGCGAATTTCGGTGCTCTTGTGGGTTCAAAACAATTTCAAAACATTTATTTGGTGTTTATGATTCATATGAACATAACATTTGAAGGTGTGATGATTTGCAAAACCATGAGTGGCTAAACTCATTGTGATCATCCTAGGTTAAAGGTTTGCTTGAAACAATTGTGTTTTGATCTTTAATTTCTACAATAATAGACTTGCAATGTTTGTAGTTTATTATGGTGTTTGAGTATTTGTTGGTAAATTGTTGATTGATGTTTAGCCTTAATCGTACGTTCTTGGTGTCGTAGACAATCGAGATATCACGGGAGGGTTAGGGTTGGATATTGGTTAATTGGTCATCAGGTAACAGCCTCGCATCGTAGCAATCCGAGTACTTAGTTCCCTTTTATCACGAACAAATATTCATACACGAGTCATGTCTATATGACTCTTTCTAGTTGGATTTGAAGCACAAGTGTTAATTGAAACCGGAAACTTAGGATGATCATTTGCTTCTAGTCTGTTAAACAACCCATATTTGAATTGCATCTAGTTTAATTTTAAAACCAAAAACACTAAAAATCCTGAATTCAATTTCTTGCATTTTAGATAAATTAGTCAACTTAGTATAATTTTAGATAGCACATATTCCACAAACTCCATGTGTTCGATCCCCGCTCACCGCTAGCTATTAGCAGTATTTGGATAAAATTTACGTGAGACTACGACATCACGTCAATAAGGAGCCATTTGAATGCTATTGTGGTAGCTATTGTGGTATGAAAACTTTACCAAAGGTAACTGGTCATCCCTACTTCCACCAAAATCTATAACACACGCTCTTAGCATATCTATGAGAGTCTGAATGTTTCGCTCGGATTGGCCATCCGTTTGGGGGTGGTAGGCGGTACTAAAATGTAGTTTTGTACCTGTTTTCTCATGAAACTTTTACCAAAACCGAGATGTGAACCGGGTATCCCAGTCTGGCACGATGGATACCAGTACTCCGTGTCGAGATATGATCTCGTTTACATAAATCTCCGCCATTTTCTCCAAGGAGGAGGTTTCCCGAATAGGTAAAAAGTGCGCGCTTTTGGTGAGACGGTCTACCATCACCCATATGGCATCATGACCTTTCTTTGTTTTGGGAAGTTTGTTTACAAGATCCATGGTCACATCCTCCCATTTCCACACCAGAATTTCTAAGGGTTGCAACTTCTTGTACGACTTTTGATGTTCAGCTTTTACTTGGGAACACGTTAAACATTTTGCGACATGTTTGACGATGTCACGTTTCATTCCCGGCCACCAATAGTTATTTCTTAAGTCTTGGTAAATTTTCGTGGCTCCTGAATAAACCGAATACCGAGACTTATGAGCCTCTTCTAATAGCAATTCTTTCACATCGCAATGCCAAGGTATTCAGATTGGGCCATACTTCGTTTTGATCCCACTCGTATTTTCTTTCAATCTGTGCGCAATCAACTTTGTTCTTTCTTTCTTTTGATCCTTCACATTTAAGGACTTAATCTGAGCCTCTTGTACTTTTCAAGGAGATTAGATGTGACTACCATTTGCATGGATTTCACCCAAATTGGAGGTGGTTAGTCCTTTCGACTTAGGGCGTCCGCCACCACGTTAGCTTTTCCCAGGTGGTAGTGGATGTCACAGTCATAATCCTTAATAAGCTCTAACCACCTTCATTGCCTCATATTAAGATCTTTTTGCTCAAAGAAATACTTGAGACATTTATGATCCGAATAGATCATGCACTTCGTTTCATATAGGTAATACCTTCAAATCTTAATTGGTTACTTTATTTACATATAGGTTAACAAAACAGTTAAAGAGGTTCAACCTAGATTTAAAGTCCGAATTACATGTTCTGAACTCTATTAGAAATACAAAAGAATGAGGGGCAATTTAAGGTGATTCAAAAGCCAATTCTCAATTTGCAAGTAATATCTATACGAAGCTTCCATATATTTTGCCTATATCAGTTTTTTCATTCAGATGCTTTTCACTAATTGGTGGGCCTTAGAGTTCATTGTTAGTCTCTTTGTGGGCAGATAAACAGTGGTGAGCGGTGCGATTTCTTGGTCGGGCTAAACGGCAGCTACGAATGGTGGTTAGCGTAACGTTGAATGGTTGGCTTTTGCCGGGAAGAGTTCTGGTTTTTCTACAAAGAAGATTAAAAAAGTCAGAAAGAGAGACTCAAGTGACGTCAACCGTTGTTTGTACATTAGGCCTCATGAATCGTAAACCACCGACATAGCGTTTTATAGGTTATATTCATTACGGGTTTTTTAAATATAATTTATATTTTATCACTCAGATAACTGCTTATTTACTTCTTAAATAACATGTTTGACCAACGCTTCTTCTTTTCAATAATCATATCCACAATCACCATATCTATCGCATACCAAGTATATCTGTTAGTTTTTTAAATATGATTGTTTATTTGGTATATAAAATCTTACTTATTCAATCCGTGTAGTACACGAGAGTTTTTAATGATTTTCTTTTAATTATTTGGTAACAATATTACATTATTCAACCCGTGTAATACAAAATAAGTGCTTATTTGCTTATTGAATAATATGTGTAAACATTGTATCTTCTTTTCAATAATCATCTTCGCAATTACTATATATCTCGCATATCGAGTAAATCCCGTTAGTTTTTTTAAATATAATGTTTTTAATTTGGTAAATAAAATCATATTTATTTAACCCGTGTAATACATAGTGGTTTTTAAAGATATTACTTTTTTTATTATTTGTGAACAATATTACATTTATTCAACCTGTGTAATACACATGGGTTTAAAGATGTAACTTTTTTTATTATTAGTATGTAAGATTACATTTATTCACCTTGTACAATACATATTGTTCTTATAGATATAACTTTTTTATTATTTAATAAATAAAATTATATTTATTCAACTTATGCTATAAATAAGATTTTTAAAATATAATATTTTATTATTTAATATATAAAATTCATCTATTCAACTTATTAAAACACGAGATTATAACCTAGTTATATTCTAAAGATAATTGGGATTTACACGTCCAATATATCTGATTTACTAACTTTTAAACTGACAAAATTATTCAACTGCATATTTTGATATTAATTTGTTGTATATTTGTTAGGTTCAAAAACTTTTAATTGGGATTTACCCGATTTTTTTCAGTAAATTAACATATTATAATTAACATTTACTTAAAAAATACACAATTAGATTATAAAATGTCATGTTAATTTACCTTTTTAAGTTATAATCATCGTATAAGAAACATACCCATTTAATTTATAATATAAAACATATGATAAAAATATAATATAATATAAATGGGTTAAACGGGTCAAACCGCCAACTCGATCGGGTTGACCTTAACCCGACCTAATAGCTAAATGGGTTCAACCAGAAATTGACTTGACCCGTTTGGACTAAACCCAAACTCACAAATTTCGTGTAATGCTCGTGTAGTGTCAGAAATTCACACCTCCTATTAATTTGTCATGGTCAATAAGGAAGTGTTAGACAGCTGCCTAGCAATACCGGTGGCAAGGCAGTGCTTTTAACTGTAAGCAAAAGCGTAATTTTCAAGGGCCAATCGGTAAGTGTCAGACACAACTGCCTGAGATTATTCCCCTCCATCCCTTTTGTATTATACTAGAACTTTTACCTGCCATGCCTTGTGTTGGCGTAAAAACCGCAACTTCTGTAACTCGATTGTGATCTGTTTTATTAGACAATGAAAACCAAAATTCAAACTCGGCCTAGAACCGTAGTTAACTGGATTGCGATTTGGTTATTTTTCCCCAACCTCTAATATTGCCAACAACAATAATTACCTCCTCTAATTCAATTTACCATAACACTAAGTGCTATAATCTAAACATTTAGCCACAACCAATTACTACAACATATATTCAAACATCATATGGAAACTAATTAACAGTATACAGATTAGGAATAAACTACCCTCAAAACAACTTCCATCACATCTAGTATACGTACATATTTGCTAAATAAAGGCGTCAACAGACAAAATCAGAGGAAATCCGTTGAAACTAAACTTGATTCTGGTAGTTATAAGCTTCTAAACTACCAATTCAATAATAAATTTGAGTACCAATTCATAAGGAATTTTGGTTTCATCATAAAGCTTTAGTTTTATTATATTTTCTTCCATCAAAACATAAGACAGATTTTGAAACACAACAAAACTGAGAGAAGAGAACAAACTAGAACAGTATTTACATGAGAAAACGGGACCAAATGAAAGACAATAATTATGTTGAAACCAACCAAAATTTTGTAATCTATTTTAACCTCTGCAACTCTCATGTTTTCATGAGATCTCAATCAATATGGAGATGCATAATAATAATAAGGCACGCCATAGCTTTGATAATAGTACTGATAAGGATCAACTTGCACGGTGGGCTTGGGTTCTTCTTTCTTTGCCTCCACTGGGCCCACACTTACGAGCTCCGTGTATCCAACCTTTTTTCTTAGTAAGGTTGTTAATTCAACCGAGTCAATACCATCACCGGTCACCGCTATCTGGTCTTTCTCTGACCCAACGAAAGACGCGGATACAACTCCGGATATACTAACCGCAATCTTCAGAGCTTTACGGGTTTTCTTGTCACTCTCCATGCTCACCTTCACCACAATCTTTTGCTGCATTTCTGTGGCTTGTATGATGATGATGATATTCAATATATATATGTTTAAAGCAGAAAGAGAAGCTTGAATGAGAGAAGGTGAATGAAGAATGAGAGTGTGTGAGAGGGTATTTATAGAGACTAGAGAGGGACTGATGAAGAAGAAGACCAAAGACTACGTCAACGCAGTTAAGAGGGAGGAAGTTTCCCTACCAAACAATACAGTCGAATAATTGTGTCAGTTGAAAAGTTAGATAATATTGGACGCGTAAATCCCAATCATCTCTAGGGGACGGGACTTCCAAGCATGTGAGTGAACTCAACTTTTTAATTTTATCCAACAATCTCCAGAATATAACTAGGTTTATGTATTTCCCTCTAAAGGCACGCTAAAACGAATATTTTTTAGTTTGATATTTTTTAGTTCGATAACATGTATGTTTGTGTTTCGTTTACTTGCATATACTACTTGTAACATAATTTTAATAAAGATTACATTGAGATGTAGAAAAATATACGCTTGCCAAAGTAAAAAAAAAACTTAGGAACTGTACAGTAACTTTACTAAAGTCAAGTAGCTGCAGCTGGCTAGGTTTCGAACCCCCACGCTTTGATCTTGCTTGTTAATGCAGCCAATATCAAAACCACTCCAACACATATACAAAAATGCGCTTTCAGTCGTATATTATACCAAGTTCAAAAACTGATAAAAAAATAAATAAATAAAGCAAACCTAGTGGATACCTGATGTATTGAATAATACATCCATTTATCATGTAGAGTTTGTATAATTTTAGCACGTTTTCGTTTCGGTTTGTCAAGAATTTATCTACTTTTAATCCAAATGCGTTTTGCAGGTCTTGGTTCGTGAAAACGGTTGAAAGGATGGGAAAAACAAGCGAAAATGGTGAAAAGAACCGAGCCGGGACGTGATTGGACCGAAAAAGAGGAAAAGAAACGTAAATTAGGGTTTTCAAGTCGGGCGCGGGGCGCGACTGACAAAGCACAACTCTCTCGCGGCCCGCGAGAGAGTGACAATTATCTCCGGATTTCCTACTCGGTCACGGGGCGCGACCGGAGGCCTCAAACCCTCTCGCGGCCGGCGAGAGGGTGTTTTATCCTGAAAGTTTCGAAAATGAGTTGGAGTTGGACTTGGACTTGTTTGTTATTTTAATCAATCATAATTGAAGTAAAACTCAACTTGTGACCAACTTGGACGAACTAGAGGCTTTTGGGAGCACTTTTCTGGAGACTTTGAGCTAGGAGAAAGAGATCTAGGTTGCAAGAAGTGTTTGGGTGATCAAGGAGATTCAAGGCAGGAGCTTTTAACAGTTTTATCATACCATTCTTGACTTTTGCATCATTGTTTTGCTTGATTATGCTTTCTTGTTATAAATCTTGTTTAATTTGTTTTTCAAACATGTTACTTGTCTAGATTTGATTCAGTTGCCTAGGTTTTGGATGATGGATTTTATGAAACTTTGATTTGTTTTAATTTAATTATGGTTTGAATGTTTAATTGGTAAAGTTCACAACTTAAATTAACTAGTATAGAGTATTTGCATAAGTGTGCTTAATTTGTGATTGTTTGATTGTTTTGCATGAACTTAGGTGGATATCTTCCATAGAATAGGTTTATGTTACTTTCTTGTGTCTTTAGAGATTCGGGAAGTTGTCGATAAATTGACCAATAAAACCGGGAAAACAATTGAATGAATTATAAAATCAATCTTGTCATTATAAAAAGTTAAGCAAGCTTTGTGATGAAACCAGATTTGATTATGATATTGTGATATCATAACAGATATAATGGTAAAGTGGAAAACTAAAAGGAGTTTTAAGTTTTACGACTAATATTTGTAACTACACAAAGCATAGTTTACATTTTAGAAGTAGGGTAAATATGAGTCAAGAAACTCGATCGATTCAGTCTCTTCAAATCATTCTTCTCGGTTTTTAAGTACCAATTAAATAATAAATTTGAGTACCAATTCATAAGGAATTTTTGTTTCATCATAAAGCTTTAGTTTTATTATATTTTCTTCCATCAAAACATAAGACAGATTTTGAAACACAACAAAACTGAGAGAAGAGAACAAACTAGAACAGTATTTGTTAGATATTTTAGTGTAATCGGGATTAACTTGGTGACCAAAGAGAATTATGATCTACATCGAACAAGTTAGGAGGTGCGGGAGTGCACGCTTGCTTGAGTTGTTATAATTCAAGGGGGCAACGCCCCCTTGGGGGGGTCCGAGGGCAGCGCCCTCGGGAGCAGGGTCCCAGGGGCGGCCGCGGGGTCCAAGGCCAGAGCCCCTGGCAATAACCGTCAATTTTGCAGAAAAAAACATTCGTCACAATTTTGCAGAAAAAAGTTAAGGCGGCAATTTATTAAATCGAATTTTGAAAATCTAACCGCCAATAACCGTCAATAACGCCAAATAATAGTTATCTGCGAATTATCTCCAAAATTCGTCAGGGGGTCGTTTGGTCACACAGGGTTCATACGAATTCACATACAAAACGCACCCAGTTGTTCATTTTCTCCAAAAAATCAGAGTTGTATCCGATTGGAATATTCGGTAGAACCGCCGAAATAATTTGATCTGAGAGTGACCACACGCCTCTCTGATCATTCTGATTCTGAAAATTTCCCAACAAAGATCAAATTATTTTCTGTGAAGATGGCAAGCGGATCGATGAAGGATATGACAAGCAAGTTTGACAAACTGGAGAAGTTCGAAGGGCAGGACTTCCGAAGATGTCAGAAGAAGATGCACTTTCTTCTCACAACCCTGAAAGTAGTGTACGTGTTGACAACTCCAATCCCAGAGATACTGGAGGAAGGCAATCTGGAACAAATCAGGAAGCGGTCAAAGTGGGAAAACGAAAAATACATCTGTCTTGGTCACATCTTAAATGGTATGTCTGATTCCCTGTTTGATGTTTATCAAAATGTTGGAACTACGAAGTTACTGTGGGACACTTTGGAAGCGAAATACATGGCATAAGATTTTTCTAGTAAGAAGTTTCTTGTTAGTAATTTCAATAATTACAAGATGGTGGATTCGAGGCTTGTCATGGAACAATATGATGAACTGTTGCGAATTCTAGGGCAGTATGCCCAACATGACATGAAGATGGATGAATCCATCTTGGTTTCAAGCATCATTGACAGTTACCCCCTTCCTGGAGAGATGTGAAACACACTCTGAAACACCAGAAAGGAGAGTTAACTTTGGTTGAACTTAGAAGCCACTTCAGAATTGAAGAAGGCTTGAGAGCACAAGAAAAGGTGTTGGTTAATGATGAAAAGAAACAGGCTGGAATGTCTTGTGAACATGGTTGAGACGGGTGAATCATCCAAAGGAAACAACAAGTTCAAAGGTAAACGAAAGTTTTAAGGGAACAACAATTCGGGTCCAAACAAGAAGCCGAATTTCCTTTACTGGAAATGTGGTAAAGTTGGTCACTTTAAAAGGGACTGTAAATTGATGAAGAATTCCAACAAATCTGGTTCAAAAACAAGAATGAGGTTGGTTCTAGCGGGTCCAAGGACCCGTGCAAGCAAGGTCAGGATTTAGTACAACTTAATAATTCAGTTCAGAATATGTATCACTAATTTTTTAAGCATTTTATGTGCAGGATGATGATATTTCTTGGTGGGTTGATTCGGGTGCAACAAGCCATGTATGTAAGGATCTTCGTTGGTTTAAATACTTTCAACCAATCGAAGACGGATCTATCATCAAGATGGGGAATGTTACAACTGAACCAATCAAAGGAATAGGAACCGTGCATCTTGTTTTTACTTCTGAAAAATCGTTACTTTTGAATAATGTTTTGTATGCACCCGGAATTCGAAAGAATCTGTTAAGTGGCATTGTGTTGAATAATTATGGTTATAAACAAGTGCTAGAAAGTGACAAGTGTATCTTGTCAAGACATGGTTGCTTTGTAGGTTTTGGTTATCTTTGTAATGGTATCTTTATGTTGAATGTTGATGTTTCCTCTATGAATGAATCTGTCTGTGTTGCTTCAACCGGTAATGTTAATGACATAGCTTCAACCAGTAATGTGAATTGCATAGCTTCAACTAGTAGGAGTAACAACTTGACTGATTCGGAATTATGGCATGCTAGATTAGGACATGTACATTATAAAAGAGTTAAAGAGATGTCTAAAATGAGCTTAATTCCACTTATTAACATAAACAATGATAAATGCCATATTTGCAAGGTGAATAAGATAACTAAAAAGCCTTTAATGCGACATGTTCATAGGGAAACTAAAATGTTAGATTTGATACATAGCGATCTATGTGACTTTCATGCTACACCATCTCTAGGTAATAAAAAGTATGTAGTAACGTTTATAGATGATGCTACTAGATTCTGCTATTTTCATTTTTTGCATGCTAAGGATGAAGCTCTTGAAAAGTTTAAGATCTACCAACAAGAAGTAGAGCTTCATCGGAGTGGGTTGATCAAAACCCTACATACGAACAGAGGTGGTGAGTATTTTGATCCGGTGTATTTCCAATCGACTAGAATAATACACCATACCACAGCTCCTTACACACGGAACAAAAGGGTGTGGCGGAAAGGAAGAATAAGACCTTAAAGGAAATGGTCAATACCATGTTGTCCTATTCGGGCCTAAGTGAAGGTTTTTAGGGTGATGCTATGTTGATAGCCTGCTATTTGCTAAATATGGTTCCAACTAAAAGGAACAAGACCACCCCTTACGAGCTTTGGTATAAAAAACCACCTGAGCTGTATAAACTGAGAGTTTGGGGTTGTAGGGCCATGGTAAGGCTCAATGACCCTAAGATAAGGAACATAGGGGAAAAGGTATAGTCTGCATTATCATTGGGTATGCTGAGCATTCATTTGCTCACAGGTTCTATGTTATAGAACCAAATGACTAGGTGTCGGTGCATACGGTAATTGAGGCAAGAACTGCAGACTATGATGAAAATAGATTCTTTTCAATACCTAGGCCTAGGGACATGGTTTCAAGCTCTAGTTACCCTCAAATGGCTGATCAAGTGATTGATATTCCTCCGGAACCCAGGAGTAGTAGAGCAAGAAAAGCTAAATCATTTGGTGATGAATTTCAACTATATTTGGTTGAAGGATCTAGAGATGAAGTTAAAATTCAATATCAACATTGTTTCAATGTTGAGGAAGATCCTAAAACCTATAGTGAAGCCATTGCATCTCGGGATGTAGCTTTCTGGAAAGAAGCTATAAACGATGAGATGGACTCTATTATGCAGAATAATACTTGGAAATTGACTGACCTACCCCCGGGTTGTAAACCACTTGGTTGTAAGTGGATCTTCAAGAAGAAGATGAAAGTAGATGGTTCAATTGATAAGTTTAAAGCCCGATTGGTTATTCAAGGCTTTAGACAAAAGGAAGGAATAGACTACTTTGATACATATGCTCCTGTAGCAAGAATATCCACTATTAGATTGTTGGTTGCCTTAGCTGTAATACACAATCTTGTGATTCACAAAATGGATGTGAAAACCGCTTTCTTGAATGGTGATTTGGATGAGGAAATATATATGAAACAACCGGAGGGTTTTGTTATGCCTGGCAATGAGCATAAGGTGTGTAAGCTAGTTAAGTCATTGTATGGCTTAAAGCAAGTACCAAAACAGTGGCATCAAAAGTTTGATGATGTGGTTTTGTCTAATGGTTTTGTATTAAACCAAGCGGACAAGTGTGTATATAGCAAATTTGATGATTCTAGGAAATGAGTCATAATTTGTCCATATGTAGATGACATGTTGATCTTTGGTACTGACCAAGATCAAGTTGATAAAACAAAGAAATTTTTGTCATCTTGTTTTGACATGAAAGACATGGGGAGGCGGAAGTGATCCTTGTATAAGGATCAAAAGGGAGAAAAATGGCATATCGATCTCTCAATCTCACTATATTGAGAAGATATTGAACAGGTTTAATTTTCATGATAGTTCTCCAGTTAGCACTCTAATGGATCCTGCTTTTAAGCTCTCACCTAACAAAGGCCTAGGCGATAAGCCAACTTGAATATTCAAGGGCCATTGGATCTCTCATGTATGCTATGATTAGCATTAGGCCAGATATAGCTTATGCAGTTGGAAAGCTTTCAGTCGTATATATACCAAGTTCAAAAACAGATCAAAAAATTAAATAAATAAAGCAACCTAGTGGATACCACATCCCATCAACGGGTTGTTGACCGCCCTTCTCCCCAAATAAGAAGCATGATCTATTCCCCCTCATCTTAAATGTACGTTTAAACTTTTTATTTTTGATTATTTTCAAATGTTTGTGTGTGACTACTCTACGGTCATCGACTCAATCACGGAAGTAAGTTCACTTTTTTAAATGCTCAAATTTCATAACATGTATGTTTGTGTTTCGTTTACTTGCATATACTATTTGTAACACAATCTTAATAAAGATTACATCCAGATGTAGAAAAATGTACGCTTTCCAAAGTAAAAGAAACTTAGGAACTGTACAGTAACTTTACTAAAGTCAAGTAGCTGCAGCTAGCTAGGTTTCGAACCCCCATGCTTTGATCTTGCTTGTTAACGCAGCCAATATCAAATCCACTCCAACACATATACAAAAATGCGCTTCAGTCGTATATATACCCAGTTCAAAAACATATCAAAAAATAAATAAATAAAGCAACCTAGTGGATACCACATCGCATCGTCGGGTTGTTGACCTCCCTTCTCCCCAAATACGAAGCATGATCTATTCCCCCTCATCTTAAATATACGTTTAAACTTTTTATTTTCTATTATTTTCTAATGTTTATGTGTGACTACTCTACCGTCATCGACTCAATGGCGGAAGTCAGTTCACTTTTTTAAATGCTCAAATTTCATATGATCGAACATAAAAAATCGGGTCGGTTCAACGGTTTGGATCGAATAAAGTTCATCACATAATATAGATATCATACAATAATAAAAAAAACATCAACATTTTAAATTTAAAAGCACATAACATAAATACGATGACACTACCTATAGTTTCAACACAAAAGGTAAAAATTTACCTATCACTAAATTCTAAGTGCAAGACAATAAAACACAACACGCTAGAAATTAAAACTTAATTTAGATTACAATATATAGGTTTAACAAAATTAGTTTAGATCACAGTATATATAGTTAATCTAACGCATTAGACTATAACAAAAATTGTTCATATAATTATCTTAGAGACATTCAAATTCAAACCTAACTCGTTTAGAATGCTAGATAATTATCTAATCAATTAACTAGAACATGATAATTACAACTAATTATTAAATCATTATAATATTTAATAATCCATAATTATCCACTCCTTACAACCCTCCTTCCCCTTGCACGCCTAGTTGGTTTAATTGTTGGCAATTACCAACAATCACCCCCGAAATTTCAAACTCGTATCAAATTAGTCTTCAACTCCAAGAACGTTTTCTTTGCCTTGATTTTCCTAGTAATTAGTTATGTTTTTTCGGCTCCTTCCTAACTCAACATTCTTGAGACCTTGTACTCGACTAGTTCTTTCTCCACAACTCGTCCTTTGGCCATAACAACTCACTCCACCATTGACTCGGCTGAAATCTTGAGCAAACACTAGCTTTATAAAATCATACGTATTCCCACGTAATTTAAGCTCATATTCGATTCAAACCACAATCAGATTCATACTCCTTTAACACAATTTAGTGAACCAACAATATTCTTCAAACCTACTTGTTTAACCAAAAAAGAAGATATTCAAACTGTTTTGTTTTGTTCTGAGTGAGCACCAACTAAACAATTAACCACCTTTGTTTTAGATAAGCTTATCTTATTCTCTTAAAAAAGAAGATATTCAAGCTGTTTTGTTTTGTTCTCAGTGAGCACCAACTAAACAATTAACCACCTTTGTTTTAGATAAGCTTATCTTATTCTCTTTTAAAGTTCAGGCAAACACAACAAAACGATTTTTCTTTCGAATTCGTGAGATCTATTGGAAAAATTGTTGTTAATTACCGATATATGTTTCATTTGATTATTTTCTGCTTGTTAACGTTTATTCCTCATGGTCCCAAATTGAGCTCATTAAAAGAAATACCGATTTTGATAAATTATCTAGGTTATATGTTTTAGAAACAGATATTCATACATAAATTTGTGATCATAATATATAACAACAACAATAACAATCGTACCCTTTAAATCCCACCAATAGCAAAAGCGATTCATAGGGTCTGGGAGGGTGAGATGTAGGCAAACCTTACCCTTATCCGTGTAGATAGAGAGGCCGCTTCCAGAGAGACCCACTGCTCGAAAACAGACAATAAGCAAACAAACCGAACTTTAAATATAACAATGCCACAAAACATAAGAGGTGGTGACAGAGTAACATAATAAAATGGAAATAGATATAAATCATATACATATCAAAATATAGACAGATATAACAACAAAAACATTTATATTGATACCATGAGTAAATCACATGCAGTGGTCACCTAAAGTTTAGAAAAATCTAAACCCCTAAGACAAAGCTAAGACCCACCTGTACTCTTCCTTAAAAGTTTTTAATCTTAATCCTATGTCTTCATGAACTCCTATCCTGAGCCATGTCCTCAAGAAGGTGCAAATCTAACAAATCTAGCCTAATTCGCTCATCCCAATTAAATTTAGGCCTTCTTCTAATCCTCTTCCCCTCTACAACAGCGGTTTCCACTACTCTAACGGGCGTCGTTGTCAACCCCTCTTCACATGCCCAAACCATCTCAATCTCCCCTCCTTTATCTTACTCGATATACTAGCCACCCCTAGTCTTTCCCTAAAAACCTTATTTCTTATCCTATCTAACTTTGTGTGCCCACGCATCCATCTCAGCATCCTTATCTCTGCCACCTCCATCTTGCGCGCTTGTGTCTTCTTGATAGCTCAACAATCTGTTCCATATAACATCGCAGGTCTAGCTTCAACCTATAAAATTTTCCTTTTAATCTAATTGGGAACCTCCTATCACACAATACACCAGTGGCTGCTTTCCGCCTGCTCCAACCACTCTGGATGCAGTGGGCTACATCACTATCTATCTCCCCATCTTGTTGCACAAACGATCCTAGATACTTAAACCTAGCAACCTACGGAACCACTTGGTCATCAATGGTGATCTGAGTGTCCTCATATCCGCCTGTACCACTAAAATCACAATACATATACTCGGTCTTTGAGCGACTAATCCTTAAACCTTTGCCCTCTACAGCTGTCCACTACTCTTATAACCTTGCGTTCAAGCTTTGCCTAGTCTCTGCAACTAACACAATATCATCTGCAAACAGCATGCACCATGTATTGTCTCCTGGGTTGACTTTGACAACTCATCGAGAACAACCGCAAAAAGAAACGGACTCAACGCAGACACCTGGTTGAGTCCTACCTCCACAGGGAAGAAATTGATATCCCTATAGGCGCACGAACACTCGTTTTCCTTGTACTCTTGATTATTCTAGTCAAACTCCCATAAACCCTTCCCGTATCATCATATGTTATACGTAGTCATTTTAAATTTAAATGAACTTACTTGATTTGTACCTCGGAGTGAACACATACTATGCACGAGCTTTCGGTTTAAGTTCAAGTAACCTGATCCTTGTACTTGAATACCTCAAACCTTCGCTTTGATACCAACTTGAAACACCGATCCTTAAAACGATCAAAACTAAGTATTTAAACAACCAAAATTTCGACTAAATTTGACACTTTTATACCATACAAAAAGGACTTGACTTTAACATACGAAAGCAACCATTTTAGTCTAGTTATAAAACATCCAACATTTACTAAAGTTATGAAACACAAGTCATGGATACTTAAACAACTAAACTTTCATTACATAACAACCAAAATGTTTCGACCCGTTTGCATAAATTAAGTACGGAAGCGTGTTGAGAGCGACTTGGAGTGTGTTTGTTCCTAGCATAGCATGCCATTTAAAGATTGACTTTACCTATATCATAACAACAAGAACCAATATTAAATTACATGTAATTTCATACTACTAACTTCCAATAAACATGATATGCATTCATTATGCATTTTCTGTTCATTGACCCATTTGAAAAGGATCACATACATAACCATACTTTAATTCAACATTCTACTTCGTTGACCCGTTTATAACGAGTCAATTACATGATCATTCTTTAAATTTCACATACTAATTTGTTGACCCGTTCGTAACGTTTCAGCATCATGACCACCCTTAAACATTACATTCTAGTTGTTTAACCCGTTCATAACATGTTAAACTCAATAATTACACTTCTACTTATTTGACAATTTATAAAATTTTTGAGTTACAAACTTTAACTTATTATAAACATAACAAAAACACTATAAATTTCAATTACTTGTAAGTGTAAGAACTTACCTTTATCTTGCTTTGCTTGTGATCCGAGTGGATCGCGCCTTCTTCTTTCACTCCTAAAATTTCACAATTTAGCGTGCTTTAATCTTATGTTTTCTTCATTATTTTCTTGACATAACATATTAATAATTCCTCACATTCTTGACATAAATAGTTTAACATCATAATCACATAAGATCATTGAAGTCATAAAAAAACCTCTATTCTAAGCATTTCATCAAACACTTGGTGTGCATACCAAAATCAAAGCATAAGGTACAAGTAGTTTATGCACATTCTTCCTATTTCATAACATGTATCATCATAATAAATCAAATTCACATAATTTCCATCTTACATCAAATTATCTAACAGTGCTCTATTGTATACAAGTTCATACATCAACATTACACCTATTTTGCAACTACATAATCATCGTACTTCATCATATTCCTGCTACAAGTGGGTTTTCATTCTTTAATCATCAAGATGACCATACTAAAGCATAATTCTTGTTCTATGAAGGGACTCTCACTCATAACCATACTAGTTTCACATGAATTCATGGATTGATTGCAATCCACTTTCTACAAAATCACCAAATCATGAAATTCGACTTACCTTATGTTGAACAAGTATAGATGATTACTTATTAAGGCTCATGCATAGGATTGGGATTGACTTCACCCTTCAATTTGTTAGAATTGTGGATTTTAGGTTGTGTAGAGCTTGTTCTTCCATTCCTTCTCGCTCTCTCTAATCCACGCACAAACACACACATATCACAAAATTTTGCAATTTGTATTTCTTATATTCTAACTTTCCCATGTGCCGCATTTAGCCCCCATGTTTGATCTAGCATTTAATTTGATCAATATCTCTTATCTTTTGCTGGAAGACATATGCATAGGTATCTTAACTAAGTTAGTTAGTATCAACCACGAGCTCTATTTTTATTTTTATTTTTATACGCTAGGATTCATTTACATGTTAGTTATTATCCACGATTCGCAATATAATATCATTTGTCATGTTACGGTATTAACGCGAACTAAGATACTAACATGTACACATTTTGGGGTCTTACAAGTCTACTCCCCTTAAAGGAGGTTTCGTCCCCGAAACCTAGATGCGTATCAAATAGTGTCGGGTAGTGCTCCCGCATTTCATCTTCCGATTCTCAAGTCAAATCCGAACTTCAGTGTTTCCATTGGACTAGGACTTATCGAATGGCCTTATTACGAAGTTGCATTATTTTGGAATCCTTGATAGCTATCAGTCTTTCAACGTAATTCATTCTCTCATCCAGTTCGATATCATCGAGGGGCACGTAAGCCGTTTCATCCGCAAGGCACTTTCTCAATTGTGACACATGAAATATGTTATGTATTCCATCTAATGTCAGCGGTAATTCCAACCGGTACGCCACTTTCCAGACACGAGCTAAAATCTTAAAAGGTCCTATGTAACGAGGACCCAGTTTTCTTCGCTTACGGAATCGGATTATACCTTTCCATGGAGAGACTTTCAATAACACGTAATCTCCTGCTTGAAACTCAATGGGACGTCTTCTTTGATTGGTATAGGCTTCTTGTTGGTCTTGTGCCGTTTTAATCAAGCTAACACGAGATCAATCTTCTCGTTAGTCTTGACCATAACATCCTTGGGTGCGATTTCTCTTTGTCCTACCTCTCCCCAACATACGGGAGTTCTATATTTCCTTCTTGATAATATTTCATAAGGAGCCATCTGAATGCTATTGTGATAGTTATTGTTGTATGAAAACTCTACCAAATGTAACTGGTCATCCCAAGTTCCACCAAAATCCATAACACACGCTCTTAGCATATCATGAGCGTTTGAATGGTTCACTCGGATTGGCCGTCCGTTTAGGGGGTAGTAGGGGGTACTGAAATGTAGTTTCGTACCCATTTTCTCATGAAACTTTTTCCAGAACCGAGATGTGAACCGGGTATCCCAGTCTGACACGATGGATACGAGTACTCCAGGTCAAGATATGATCTCGTTTACATAAATATCCGCCATTTTCTCCAAGGGGGAGGTTTCCCGAATAGGTAGAAAGTGCGCGCTTTTGGTGAGATGGTCTACCATCACCCATATGGCATCATGACCTTTCTTTGTTTTGGGAAGTTTGTTTACAAGATCCATGGTCACATCCTCCCATTTCCATACCGGAATTTCTAAGGGTTGCAACTTCCCGTATGGCTTTTGATGTTCCGCTTTTACTTGGGAACACGTTAAACATTTCGCGACATGTTTGACGATGTCACGTTTCATTCCCGGCCACCAATAGTTCTTTCTTAAGTCTTGATACATTTTTGTGGCTCCCGGATGAACCAAATACCGAGACTTATGAGCCTCTTCTAATAGCAAGTCTTTCACATCGCAATGCCAAGGTATCCAGATTGGGGCATACCTCGTTTTGATCCTACTCGTATTTTCTTCCAATGTGTGCGCAATCCCCTTTGTTCTTTCTTTCTTTTGATCCTTCGCATTTAAGGACTTAATCTGAGCCTCCCGTACTTTTTCAAGGAGATTAAATGTGACTACCATTTTCATGGATTTCTCCCGAATTGGAGGTGGGTAGTCCTTTCGACTTAGGGCATCTCCACCACGTTAGCTTTTCCCAGGTGGTAGTGGATGTCACAGTCATAATCCTTAATGAGCTCTAACCACCCCATTGCCTCATATTAAGATCTTTTCCTCAAAGAAATACTTGAGACTTTTATGATCCGAATAGATCGTGCACTTCGTTTCATATAGGTATGCCTCCAAATCTTAATTGGTTATCTTTTTACATATAGGTTTAAAAAAAGTTAAAGAGGTTCAACCTGGATTTAAGTCCGAATTACATGTTTTGAACTCTATTAGCAATACAAAAGAATGAGGGGGGCAATTTAAGGTGATTCAAAAGCCAATTCACAGTTTGCAAGCAACATCAATAGGAAGCTCTAACAACATTCAGTTGCTTTTCGCCAATTGGTGGGCCTTAGAGTTCATTGTTAGTCTCTTTGTGGGCAGATAAACAGTGGTGAGCGTGTGATTTCTTGTTCGGGGTAAACGGCAGCTGCGAATGTTGGTTAGCGTGATGTTGAACGGTGGTTATTACGGCGTTGAACGGTTGGATTTTGCCGGGAAGAGTTCTGGTTCTTCTGCAAACAAGGTTAAAAAAGTCAGAAAGAGAGACTCAAGTGACGTCAACCTCTTTTGTACATTAGGCCTCATGAATCGTAAACCACCGATTTATAGGTTATATAATTAGATTTATTAGGGTTTTTTAAATATAATTTATATTTATCACTCAAATAACTTTTTATTTACTTCTTAAATAACATATTTGACCACTATATCTTCTTTTTAATAATCATATCCGCAATCACCTTATCTATCGCGTACCGAGTATATCGTTAGTTTTTTAAATATATTTTTTTATTTGGTATATAAAATCTTATTTAATCAACCTGTGTAATACACGAGGGCTTTTAATGATTTTTTTTAATTTTTTGGTAAATAATATTACATTTGTGCAACCCATGTAATACAAAATAGCAGCTTATTTGCTTATTGAATAACATATGCAAGCACTGTATCTTCTTTTCAATAATCATCTACGCAATCACTAAATATATCGCATACCGAGTATATCCGTTAGTTTTTTAAATATATTTTTAATTATTTGGTATATAAAATCATATTTATTTAACCCGTGTAATACATAGTGGTTTTTAAAGATATTACTTTTTTATTATTTGATAAACAATATTACATTTATTCAACATATGTAATACATATGGTTTTAAAGATTTAACTTCTTTTATTATTTGGTAATAAAATTATATTTATTCTACCTATACAATACATATGGTTCTTATAGATATAATTTTTTGTTATTTAATATATAAAATTATATTTATTCAACTTATGCAATAAATAAGATTGTTAAAATATATTATTTAGTATACAGAATTCATCTATTCAACCCATGTAATACACAGGATTATAACCTAGTTATATTCTAAAGATAATCGGGATTTACACGTCCAATATATCTGATTTAATATCTTTTAAACTGATAAAATTATTCAACTGTATATTTTTATATTAAATTATTTCATATTCGTTAGGATCAAAAACTTGTAATTGGGATTTACCAGGATTTTTTTCCTGTAAATTAATATATTATAATTAATATTTACTTAAAAAAATATACAAAGTATATAATACAATTACATTAAATTATAAAATGTAGTGTTAATAATTTTTCTTTTTAAGTTGTAATTATCGCATAAGAAACATACCCAATTTTATTTATAACATAAAACATATTATAAAAAATATAATACAATATAAATGGGTTAAACGGGTCAACCCGCCAACTCGATCAGGTTGACCCGAAATGGGTTAAACGGGTAAACCCGCCAACTTGGTCGGGTTAACCCGCACCCGACCTGATAGCTAAACGGGTTTGCGGGTTCAACCGAAATTGACCTGAACCCGTTTAAACTAAACCCAAATTCACACCCCTATAAGTTGTCATGATCAATAAGGAAGTGTAAGACAGCTGCCTAACACTACCGATGGCAAGGCCATGCTTTTAAATGTAAGCAAAAGCGTAATTTTCCAAGGTCAATTGGGAAGTGCTAGACAGCTGCCTTGCAATATTCCCCCATCCCTTTTGTATTATACTAGAACTTTTACCCGCCGCGCGTTGCGTTGGCATAAAAACCGCAAACCTATGTAACTCGATTGCAATCTGATTTATTATACAATGACAACCAAAATTCAAAATCGGCGTAGGACCGTAGTTAACTGGATTACGATTTGGTTATTTTTTCTCCAACCTCTATTATTGCCGAAAAGAATAACTACCTCCTCTAATTCAATTTACCATAACATTTAGTGCTATAATCTAAATACTTATCCACAACCAATTACTACAACATATATTCAAACATCATATGGAAACAATTAACAGTATACATATTAGGAATAAACTACCTACAAAACAATTCCATCACATCTAGTTATGTACATATTTGCTAAATAAAAGCCGAGAGAATCCGTTGAAACTAAACTTGATTATGGTAGTTATAAGCTTCTAAACTGCGAATTCAACAATAAAACCATAACAAGAATAATATGTAATCAATTAAATATAAATTTGTAGGTTCATGAATGCATCACAACAACAATTGATAACACAATAACTAAAAGGTCTCACCTTGCTTAGCCAAACACATCTAGCTAGCTTGATAGTCTCTTAATAGAGCTATTAAAAAGTAGTCTTTTAATGAAACCATTAAGAGGTAAACAAACAATTCTTTAAATAATTGTGGAGTAATAACGGAGTTCTTGATTATAGGCTCCACCAGAAACATTAAACAACGACGTGAGACATTGACAACCGTGTACGGAAGTCGGAAGCTTGTTGTGATGATGCCTTTCTTTTCAATAAGTACAAAAGTCGGAAGCTTCTAGTGATGATGCATTTCTTTTCAATAGTTTTGACGTGATCCTCTTCTTCATCATCAAACATTCCCTATCTAGTTCTTAATTATAGTCTTCACCTAAATATTGTTTGTTGATGGGATAAAATCTGATAAAACTATAATATTCTGCATTAACTCTAAGATTGTCTACACAATAAAAATGGATTTAATCTTTTATTTTACAAAAAGTTAAGCAAGCTTTCTGATGAAACCAGAATTGATTATGATTTTGTGATATCAAAATAGATATAATGGTAAAGTGAAAAACTAAAAGGAGTTTTAAGTTTACGACTAATATTTGTAATTACACAAAGCATAGTTTACGTTTTAGAAGTAGGGTAAATATGAGTCAAGAAACTCGATCGATTCAGTCTCTTCAAATCATTCTTCTCGGTTTTTAAGTACCAATTCAATAATAAATTTGAGTACCAATTCATAAGGAATTTTTGTTTCATCATAAAGCTTTAGTTTTATTATATTTTCTTCCATCAAAACATAAGACAGATTTTGAAACACAACAAAAGTGAGAGAAGAGAACAAACTAGAACAGTATTTACATGAGAAAACGGTACCAAATGAAAGACAATAATTATGTTGAAACCAACCAAAATTTTGTAATCTATTTTAACCTCTGCAACTCTCATGTTTTCATGAGATCTCAATCAATATGGAGATGCATAATAATAATAAGGCACGCCATAGCTTTGATAATAGTACTGATAAGGATCAACTTGCACGGTGGGCTTGGGTTCTTCTTTCTTTGCCTCCACTGGGCCCACACTTACGAGCTCCGTGTATCCAACCTTTTTTCTTAGTAAGGTTGTTAATTCAACCGAGTCAATACCATCACCGGTCACCGCTATCTGGTCTTTCTCTGACCCAACGAAAGACGCGGATACAACTCCGGATATACTAACCGCAATCTTCAGAGCTTTACGGGTTTTCTTGTCACTCTCCATGCTCACCTTCACCACAATCTTTTGCTGCATTTCTGTGGCTTGTATGATGATGATGATATTCAATATATATATGTATAAAGCAGAAAGAGAAGCTTGAATGAGAGAAGGTGAATGAAGAATGAGAGTGTGTGAGAGGGTATTTATAGAGACTAGAGAGGGACTGATGAAGAAGAAGACCAAAGACTACGTCAACGCAGTTAAGAGGGAGGAAGTTTCCCTACCAAACAAAACAGTCGAATAATTGTGTCAGTTGAAAAGTTAGATAATATTAGACGCGTAAATCCCAATTTCTCTAGGGGACGGGACTTCCAAGCATGTGAGTGAACTCCACTTTTTATCTAACAATCTCCAGAATATAACTAGGTTTGTGTCTTGTCTCTAAACCGAATATTTTTTAGTTTGATAACATGTACGTTTGTATTTTGTTTACTTGCATATACTACTCGTAACACAATCTTAATAAAAATTACATGGAGATGTAGAAAAAGAGACGCTTGCCAAAGTAAAAAAGAAAAGCTTAGGAACTGTAGAGTAACTTTACTAAAGTCAAGTAGCTGCAGCTGGCTAGGTTTCGAACCCCCACGCTTTGATCTTGCTTTTTAATGCAACCAATATCAAAACCACTCCAACACATATACAAAAATGCGCTTTCAGTCGTATATAAACCAAGTTCAAAAACACATCAAATAAATAAATAAATAAAGCACCTAGTGGATACCACATCGCATCGACGGGTTGTTGACCGCCCTTCTTCCCCAATAAGAAGGATGATCTATTCCCCCTCATCTTAAATATACGTTTAAACTTTTTATTTTCTATTATTTTCTAATGTTTATGTGTGACTACTCTACCGTTATTGTAACATCCGTCAAAAACGGATTTACCAAACCCGCTCCGTTTATCAACCGAACAGTCAGTTAAAATTTTCGTTGCGAATTAAATGCCCAAAATAATTTTAAACGATACATAATCAATTATTATACGGGAATATATAATTAGTTTTTGAAAAACTGTTAAAAATCGCAAAATAAAAATGTTTTGGTTCTGCCGGGTTTCGAACCCGGGTCAGTAACCGGTCCGGCAACAAACTTAACACACCACCTTTGAACCACTGCGCCACTGATACTACTTGTTAAATACTGGAATCATTTAATTGATATCATGACTTTCTGAATTCAAAACCGGCGCCCAAAAGTTCAGTCGTCGAAATCCCGGTAATCTCGCGAGTTTTTAACAACATTTTCAGTTATAACGTAAACTATTATAGGACATCGGTTATAACCGACGTCTGAGTCCGCGACCAAAGTTATAACCGCCGGAGAAATTCAAACCAACGAATCCAGTTGGAAATCGGGCCAAATACATCGACGATTTGCCCTATAAATACCCCTTCGAACTTCTGCAAACCTTTTCGCTCAAAACCGCACCCTTTCTCGGCGAAAACTCACTCGCCGGAATATTTCTGCTCGTCGCCGGAAAACCGGTTTCCCTATTTCTGAAGCCTTACTAAACCCTTTGAACTCATACCGAAGTCACCCATACCTTTTTCAAACTTTCTGAAGACTCGCTGCTGCAAGACCCACGTCGCCGGAAGGGATTGCTGTCGCCGGAGTTTCGCCGGAGAAACAGAGGAATTCAATCGGTATACATCACACTTAATTTCTTCATTCTTTTTATGTAATCTCCCTTGTAATTAACCCTCTGTCACTAAAGAACATGTTTTAATCATCGAGCCAGTCGATTTCCGATTCTGGTTAAAACCAGTGAAGAAGACGATGTTCGGTAATGTTTAAGTATAATTAAAAGCAAGATATTACTCGAGTTAGACACACAGTCCAGCGGTGGACTGTGTGCACAATAAACACTAACGTCTCGAGTTCGAATCCTGTTCCACACACGCGGCCTTAATAAAAATGATTTTTTTTTTGATTTAACCGAACCGGAGTCATACTGATATATGTTAAGTATATTAATAACCAGAAAGATAACCAAGTTAGACACACAGTCCAGTGGTGGACTGTGTGTATGTTTAATCAAAGCACGCGAGTTCGAGTCCAGACTGCTGCATCGACCCGGACAATTATTTACCTTTTTATTTAAGTCAGAAATGAAAATAATTAAATTGTGTTTAAGTATAATAAAAATCAGTTAAGTTAACAAGTTGTACACACAGTCCAGCGGTGGACTGTGTGTTATCATAACCCACAGGTCCCGGGTTCGAGACCTGTGGAGCGCACCGTCCGAATCAAATTAAATTGTTTTTAAATAAAAGGATTTTCTGTTTAAATTAATTAATATATAAATATAATTAAAAACAGATATATGACGGGTTAGACACGTAGCTCAGTTGGTAGAGCTGCGTGCACGCGTACGGGAGGTCTCGGGTTCGAGCCTCACTCAGCGCACAACAATACGCATACGAACCGGTCAACGGTCAGTCAACGGTCAACCGGTCAAAGTCAACGGTCAACTGTAGCAAGCAAAAAAATCAAATTTTTTTATTATTTTTATTTAATTATTTTAATTAAAAATCAATTAAAAATACTTAAAATAACATTTTTAAGGTTAGAAAATAGCCTTAAACTCACAAAAATACACCCAACAATCCTACTAAAATAGATTAATAAAATCCGTTTACTTACCAAACCATAATGCGATTTATCTAGGTTAATCTCACTCGTGGTTAAAACCACTTCGCGTGCATTCAACATCATCAACCGAACGCACCCACTGTGAGTGAATCTTACAACTCCCCTTTTTAATTACACGTTTTGGGGTGTGTCATGTGTCTCAAATAATTAACTCGTTTATTTAAATTTGTGCCATACCATATCATGACCTAAACTTAGATTGTTTATATTGTTGTGATTACTTATTTCATTTTGTCAAATTATATGAAATTCATTCATTAAGCCCATCAGTTCCTCGCGGGAGACGAGTTGAACAAGCGTGCCTCAAAACCAATTCTTTATTGTTCATTTGTATCATTGAGTTTATATTGTTTGTAGTTGTGTCATTCATATATTCATGTTTATGCAATTCATTATTAGGCCCATCAGTTCCTCGTGAGAGATGAGTAGAGCAACGCGTGCCTCTAAATGTTCCATTATTGTTCATGTGTGATTTATTTAATATCTAATGATTGTTGAATAAGTTTACATCTGTTTTTACTCATGTTTGGTTGTGCACATATTTCATAATCAATTTAATAAACTTGTTCAAATGTTTTTCCATAGGATTCACTCGCCAACTTTATGTTGATCCAAAACCTTTTTACACATGATACAGGTGAACAGGTTGAAGCAAAGAAAACATAGGAAATGCCTTAGAAGAGAACAAAGATGCTTAGATTGATAGCTAGAACATGTTGTAACATTTATTGTAAATTTCCATTAAATTGTATTTAATGAATATGAAACGCATAATAAATGTCATGAGCTTTGATGATAACCCAATCATGCCCCGATCACCTTTTCCGCTGCGGGTCGGGGTGTGACAGATTGGTACCAGAGCCATGACTATAGGGATATAGGATAGGTTATTAGACCCTTAGAGCCTATACTATAGTCTGCCTAAATTTTAATTGATTAGGTGGTTACATACAAACTTGTGATATTTATTTGTTTCATATTTGTTTACATTTACAGTCAAAATACATGCTTATATACATATTCATTATACATATATCGACGTTCATGTATTCAATTTATTTTCTGTCACACCCCGACCCGCAGCGGAAATAAGAGTCGGGGCATAATTGGGTTATCACCAAAGCACATGACATTTACTATTATGTTTCATAATTAATGAAGTCAAAGTTACATTTTCAAACATCCAAACATGTTCATTCAATACAAGGGAAAATAACCAAACATAACAGTCCAAATACTAAATCGTTTTATTCTTCTAATCCAGGTCCTATGTGTTCCTAGCTGCTGCTGGTTCACCTGTATCATGTGTAAAATGGGAGGTTTTGGGTCAACATAAGTTGGCGAGTGAACCTTATTAGATAAACATTTGAATATGATTTTATGGTTAGTTTATCAATAAAATATTGTGCATAATCATAAAAGAGCAAATGTAAGTAATCAAGCATTGGCAAATAGCAGTTACAATTATAACATACAATAACACTTGATAGCATACGTGAGCATACCAATATCATAAGATAACTAACATAAATGAACTGTGCGATCAAGGCTCAATCAAACGGGGCCGATCGTATTGCATGAACTGGAAATGTAAATTGAACTGTGCGCTCAAGGCTCAATCAAACGGAGCCGAGCGTATTCATGAACTGGAAATGTAAATTGAACTGTGCGCTCAAGGCTCAATCAAACGGAGCCGAGCGTATTGCATGTATTGAAATGTAAAATGAAATGACCGATCAAGGCTCAATCAAACGGAGCCGATCGAGCGGGCACGCCACAGATCAACCGCATAGTAAAATAGGGATCAAGCTCAACCTCGATGGATGGGGAGCTGCGGCCTCGGCAAATGCATGTACTGAAATAATAATTTGCATCCAGTAGTAACTACTTAACATCAACAAACTAATACACATGTCATGATATGATGTATGCACAATAATTTCGTTATAATATGTAAATAAACAAAGACACATCATACACCCCAAAAACGTGATTAAAACGGGGAATTTGAAAGGTTCACTCACATTGGGTGTGATGAATTGAAGATGGTGAGATGGCACGATTTAGATGAGCGGATCGACGAGGAATACTAACCTAGATAATAATGGAAAAATATATTAAATGGATGGATTTTATTAAGGATTTTAATGGGATTTTTAGATATATTTTTGTGAGTTTATGGCTATTTTCTATCTTTAAAAATGTTATTTTTAAGTATTTTTAATTGACTTTTAAATTAAAATAAACAAATAAATATATAAAAAAATATTATTTTTTTACTGTTGACCGTTGACCGTTGACCGGTTCGGTCAGCGGTAAAATCCTGCGCCGGGCGGGACTCGAACCGGCGACCTTCTGTTCACGTGCACGTAGCTCTACCAACTGAGCTACGTGACTAACCCGTTATAAACCCGGTTTTAATTATATTTATATGCTTATTTGAATTAACCGAAAATTCCTTTATTTACAAAAACGTTTTAATTCAACTGAACCGGTGCTCGTGACATGATTCGAACGCGCGACGTGAACTTCATTTTGCACACAGTCCACCGCTGGACTGTGTGTCTAACCTGGTTATATTCTTGATTTATATTATACTTAACAACTACTTGTGTTAACCCGGGTTAGTTCATGATAAAAAAAGGAATGTTATTGCACAAACGTGCGCGTAGCAAGGATCGAACTCGGGACTGTGAATATGAAATTTGCACACAGTCCACCGCTGGACTGTGTGTCTAACCCGTTTATAATCCGGATTTTAATTACTCTTATACTCTGATATAACTTCATCTTCTTCGTCGAATTACACGGTCAGCATAATTCGACTGGTTAAGTTTGATTTTGTGATTTACAAAGTTCTTAGACATTAACAGTAAATCAAGGGTAAGGAATGGAGAGAGTTTAAGGAACAGAATTTACCGATTGAAGATATTCACAGAAATCCGGCGAAGGTTCGTCGGTAATGGAAATGAACTCCGACTGTTGAACCAATTAACAGCGTTGATCGATTACTCATAACGTTGTGTCACTTAAACAAGGTTTAAAAGAAGTTTTGGATATCTTACCGGTTCACAGATGGATTCCGGCAGTCTCAGAAACTTTCCGGCGAAGATAAGATTTCCGATGAACGTTGGCTAAGATTGATTCTGATGATGGAGTTGTGTTAGAGATTGACTAAACACATGTTTTAAACAAAAAGAGTCGAAGGAATTACCGTGAAACTGTGAGTCCCGGTTTTCCGGTAATTGCAGAAAATTTCCGGCGAACTGTTTCAGATGATCTTAAGGTTCACAAATGCGACGAAAATGAAATTGGATATTGTTGTGATAGTTCTGAATCGTGCAAATGATTGAAACTTGAATTAAATCAGAACTTGAAGAAATATTCGGTTTCAAAAGCCGAAAAGATGAAACTTTAAGTTCAATCACTTCTGACTTAATTAAAAACCGTTGCACATCGGTTATAACTGAAATTGTGAGGTAAACAATCGATTTAACGATTGGTTTGCCGATTATCGGTTTCCAGATAGCATCAACGGTTAAATCGAGTTTGTATATAAGTTCCTTTTGCTTTCCTAGTGTTAACAGGAAATACGTTGTGGCGGAGTGGTTAAGAGAAGGGATGATAAGTCGTTTAGAGACTCAGCTGACCCGGGTTCGAGTCCCGGCAGCTTCAATTGTTTTTTATTTATTTTATTTTAACTTTTTATCAAATATAATTTTTATAGTTTAGTTTATTTATTAATTATGTAACGTTTTAACTCAAAATAACCATAAATAATTAATGTACTTTCATAACTTGGTACTTGATTACAAAACGGAGCGGGTTTTGGAGACCCGATTTTTACAAATGTTACATATCCCCTACTTTTAGGAATTTCGTCTCGAAATTTAAACAGTTGAAGTAGTAGGAAAAAGATGGGGTATTTTTCACGCATTGAGTCTTCACGTTCCCAAGTAAACTCAGGTCTCCGTTTTGACTCCCAGCGTACCCTAACAATTGGAATGCGACTTCGACGAAGACGCTTTTCTCCATAATCCATAATCTCCACTGGTCTTTCAATAAAATGCATGGATTCATCAATCTGAATATCTTCCAGTGGAATATGAAGGTTCTCATCAGCGAGGCATTTCTTCAAGTTCGACACGTGGAATGTGGGATGAATCCTGTCAGTTCTTCCGGTAGGTCAAGCTTGTATGCTACAGGACCTACTCTTTCGAGTATCTTGAAAGGTCCTACGTAACGTGGTGCTAGCTTTCCCTTTTGACCAAAACGAACTACTCCCTTCCACTGGTGATACTTTTAAAAGCACATGATCACCAATGCTAAACTCCAAGGGCTTCCGTCGTTTATCTGCGTAACTCTTTTGACGACTTTGAGCCGCTAGAAGATTGTTTCGGATTTGATGAATCTTATCGGTGGTTTCTTGGATCAATTCTGGACCAGTAATTTGTGCTTCCCAATTTCGTGCCAACAAACAGGAGATCGGCACTTTCGACCATATAAAGCTTCAAAAGGTGCCATGCCGATGCTAGAATGATAGCTGTTGTTGTACGAAAATTCAACTAACGGTAGGTGGGCGTCCCAATTTCCCTTGAAGTCTATGACACATGCCCTAAGCATGTCCTCAAGAGTTTGAATGGTGCGCTCAGACTGTCCATCAGTTTGAGGATGATAGGCGGTACTGAGATCTAATCGAGTGCCCATAGCGGATTGTACTGCTTGCCATGTTCGTGAGGTGAAACGACCATCACGATCAGAAATAATACTTAATGGTACCCCGTGTCGGCTTACGATTTCGTTGATATAAATACGAGCAAGCTTTTCGTTCTTGAAATCTTCTCGAATAGGAATAAAGTGAGCTGATTTTGTAAGTCGGTCTATAATCACCCATATAGTGTCATACCCACTAGAAGTGCGAGGTAACCCGGTAATGAAATCCATGGTTATATTTTCCCACTTCCATACAGGTATTTCCGGTTGGACTAGAAGTCCTGAGGGTCTTTGGTGTTCAGCCTTCACCTTAGAACATGTGAGACACTTGGAAACAAAAACGGCAATATCTTTCTTCATTCCAGGCCACCAATAGGTGTACCGTAGGTCTTGATACATCTTATCGGCTCCTGGGTGTATAGAATATCGCGTTTTGTGAGCTTCATTCATGAGAGTTTCACGAAGATTGATGTGGTTAGGAATCCAGATACGATCTAGGTAATACAAAATACCATCAGATTTAGTTTCAAGTTTTAGCTCGCTCCACAGGACATCTCTTTTCTTACATCTTCTTCTGTTATAGAAACGTGTTGAGCTTCTCGAATTTGATCTTTAATATCGTTATAATTTGCAAACATAGAAGATGAATGGAGTTCGCATAACCCTTTCGACTAAGTGCATCAGCCACCACATTTGCTTTACCAGGGTGGTATCTGATTTCACAGTCGTAATCATTTAGGAGTTCGACCCATCTTCGTTGCCTCATATTTAACTTTTTCTGATTGAAGATATGTTGAAGACTCTTGTGGTCAGTGTATATTTCACACTTCGTACCATAGAGATAATGTCTCCATATCTTAAGAGCGAATACAACGGCTCCAAGTTCAAGGTCATGAGTGGTGTAGTTCTTTTCATGTGTCTTGAGTTGCCTTGAGGCATAAGCTATGACTTTTCCTCTTTGCATGAGAACGCAACCTAATCCTTGCCCTGACGCGTCGCAATAGACTACAAAATCATCACAACCTTTAGGAAGAGTGAGGATTGGTGCATCACAAAGTTTTTGTTTAAGTGTTTGAAAAGCTTCTTCTTGCTTGGGCCCCCATACGAATGGTTTTCCCTTATGGGTTAAAGCCGTGAGTGGCACCGCAATGCGAGAGAAGTTTGAAATGAACCGACAATAATAGCCAGCCAATCCAAGAAAAGACCTTACTTCAGTTGGTGTACGTGGAGCTTGCCATTCTTGAACTACTTTGATCTTTGATGGGTCAACATGTATTCCTTTGTCATTGACTACATGCCAGAGAAATTGCACCTCCTTTAACCAGAATTCACATTTAGAGAACTTGGCATAAAGCTTTTCCTTTTCTAGAAGTGCAAGAACAAGTCGCAGATGACGCTCATGATCAGCTTTAGATTTTGAATAGATAAGAATATCGTCGATGAATACAATAACAAATCGATCAAGGTAAGGTTTGCAGACTCTATTCATTAGGTCCATGAAAACAGCTGGTGCGTTGGTTAATCCAAACGGCATAACCATGAATTCATAGTGACCATATCGAGTTCGAAAATCAGTTTTAGGGACGTCTTCTTCATGCACTCTAAGCTGATGATAGCCAGATCGAAGGTTCGATTTTCGAAAAGCAACTGGCACCTTGAAGTTGGTCAAGAAGATCATCTATGCGAGGTAAAGGATATCGATTTTTGATGGTTAACTTGTTGAGCTCTCTGTAGTCAATGCACATACGAAAAGATCCATCTTTCTTCTTTACAAAAAGGACAGGTGCACCCCAAGGCGATGAGCTGGGGCATTTCTTTTCAATAGTTTTGACGTGAAAAGTCGGAAGCTTCTAGTGATGATGCATTTCTTTTCAATAAGTACAAAAGTCGGAAGCTTCTAGTGATGATGCATTTCTTTTCAATAGTTTTGACGTGATCCTCTTCTTCATCATCAAACATTCCCTATCTAGTTCTTAATTATAGTATTCACCTAAATATTGTTTGTTGATGGGATAAAATCTGATAAAACTATAATATTCTGCATTAACTCTAAGATTGTCTATCACAGAAAAATGGATTTAATCTTTTATTTTACAAAAAGTTAAGCAAGCTTTCTGATGAAACCAGAATTGATTATGATTTTGTGATATCAAAATAGATATAATGGTAAAGTGAAAAACTAAAAGGAGTTTTAAGTTTACGACTAATATTTGTAATTACACAAAGCATAGTTTACGTTTTAGAAGTAGGGTAAATATGAGTCAAGAAACTCGATCGATTCAGTCTCTCAAATCATTCTTCTCGGTTTTTAAGTACCAATTCAATAATAAATTTGAGTACCAATTCATAAGGAATTTTTGTTTCATCATAAAGCTTTAGTTTTATTATATTTTCTTCCATCAAAACATAAGACAGATTTTGAAACACAACAAAACTGAGAGAAGAGAACAAACTAGAACAGTATTTACATGAGAAAACGGTACCAAATGAAAGACAATAATTATGTTGAAACCAACCAAAATTTTGTAATCTATTTTAACCTCTGCAACTCTCATGTTTTCATGAGATCTCAATCAATATGGAGATGCATAATAATAATAAGGCACGCCATAGCTTTGATAATAGTACTGATAAGGATCAACTTGCACGGTGGGCTTGGGTTCTTCTTTCTTTGCCTCCACTGGGCCCACACTTACGAGCTCCGTGTATCCAACCTTTTTTCTTAGTAAGGTTGTTAATTCAACCGAGTCAATACCATCACCGGTCACCGCTATCTGGTCTTTCTCTGACCCAACGAAAGACGCGGATACAACTCCGGATATACTAACCGCAATCTTCAGAGCTTTACGGGTTTTCTTGTCACTCTCCATGCTCACCTTCACCACAATCTTTTGCTGCATTTCTGTGGCTTGTATGATGATGATGATATTCAATATATATATGTATAAAGCAGAAAGAGAAGCTTGAATGAGAGAAGGTGAATGAAGAATGAGAGTGTGTGAGAGGGTATTTATAGAGACTAGAGAGGGACTGATGAAGAAGAAGACCAAAGACTACGTCAACGCAGTTAAGAGGGAGGAAGTTTCCCTACCAAACAAAACAGTCGAATAATTGTGTCAGTTGAAAAGTTAGATAATATTAGACGCGTAAATCCCAATATCTCTAGGGGACGGGACTTCCAAGCATGTGAGTGAACTCCACTTTTTATCTAACAATCTCCGGAATATAACTAGGTTTGTGTATTGTCTCTAAACCGAATATTTTTTAGTTTGATAACATGTACGTTTGTATTTTGTTTACTTGCATATACTACTCGTAACACAATCTTAATAAAAATTACATCGAGATGTAGAAAAAAAGACGCTTGCCAAAGTAAAAAAGAAAAGCTTAGGAACTGTAGAGTAACTTTACTAAAGTCAAGTAGCTGCAGCTGGCTAGGTTTCGAACCCCCACGCTTTGATCTTGCTTTTTAATGCAACCAATATCAAAACCACTCCAACACATATACAAAAATGCGCTTTCAGTCGTATATAAACCAAGTTCAAAAACACATCAAACAAATAAATAAATAAAGCAACCTAGTGGATACCACATCGCATCGACGGGTTGTTGACCGCCCTTCTTCCCCAATAAGAAGGATGATCTATTCCCCCTCATCTTAAATATACGTTGAAACTTTTTATTTTCTATTATTTTCTAATGTTTATGTGTGACTACTCTACCGTCATTGTAACATCCGTCAAAAACGGATTTACTAAACCCGCTCCGTTTATCAACCGAACAGTCAGTTAAAATTTTCGTTGCGAATTAAATACCCAAAATAATTTTAAACGATGCATAATCAATTATTATACGGGTATATATAATTAGTTTTTGAAAAACTGTTAAAAATCGCAAAATAAAAATGTTTTGGTTCTGCCGGGTTTCGAACCCGGGTCAGTAACCGGTCCGGCAACAAACTTAACACACCACCTTTGAACCACTGCGCCACTGATACTACTTGTTAAATACTGGAATCATTTAATTGATATCATGACTTTCTGAATTCAAAACCGGCGCCCAAAAGTTCAGTCGTCGGAAATCCCGGTAATCTCGCGAGTTTTTAACAACATTTTCAGTTATAACGTAAACTATTATTAGGACATCGGTTATAACCGCGTCTGAGTCCGCGACAAAGTTATAACCGCCGGAGAAATTCAAACCAACGAATCCAGTTGGAAATCGGGCCAAATACATCGACGATTTGCCCTATAAATACCCCTTCGAACTTCTGCAAACCTTTTCGCTCAAAACCGCACCCTTTCTCGGCGAAAACTCACTCGCCGGAATATTTCTGCTCGTCGCCGGAAAACCGGTTTCCCATTTCTGAGCCTTACTAAACCCTTTGAACTCATACCGAAGTCACCCATACCTTTTTCAAACTTTCTGAAGACTCGCTGCTGCAAGACCCACGTCGCCGGAAGGGATTGCTGCGCCGGAGTTTCGCCGGAGAAACAGAGGAATTCAATCGGTATACCTCACGCTTAATTTCTTCATTCTTTTTATGTAATCTCCCTTGTAATTAACCCTCTGTCACTAAAGAACATGTTTTAATCATCGAGCCAGTCGATTTCCGATTCTGGTTAAAACCAGTGAAGAAGACGATGTTCGGTAATGTTTAAGTATAATTAAAAGCAAGATATTACTCGAGTTAGACACACAGTCCAGCGGTGGACTGTGTGCACAATAAACACTAACGTCTCGAGTTCGAATCCTGTTCACACACGCGGCCTTAATAAAAATGATTTTTTTTTTGATTAACCGAACCGGAGTCATACTGATATATGTTAAGTATATTAATAACCAGAAAGATAACCAAGTTAGACACACAGTCCAGTGGTGGACTGTGTGTATGTTTAATCAAAGCACGCGAGTTCGAGTCCAGACTGCTGCATCGACCCGGACAATTATTTACCTTTTTATTTAAGTCAGAAATGAAAATAATTAAATTGTGTTTAAGTATAATAAAAATCAGTTAAGTTAACAAGTTGTACACACAGTCCAGCGGTGGACTGTGTGTTATCATAACCCACAGGTCCCGGGTTCGAGACCTGTGGAGCGCACCGTCCGAATCAAATTAAATTGTTTTTAAATAAAAGGATTTTCTGTTTAAATTAATTAATATATAAATATAATTAAAAACAGATATATGACGGGTTAGACACGTAGCTCAGTTGGTAGAGCTGCGTGCACGCGTACGGGAGGTCTCGAGTTCGAGCCTCACTCAGCGCACAACAATACGCATACGAACCGGTCAACGGTCAGTCAACGGTCAACCGGTCAAAGTCAACGGTCACTGTAGCAAAAAAAATCAATTTTTTTTATTATTTTTATTTAATTATTTTAATTAAAAATCAATTAAAAATACTTAAAAATAACATTTTTAAGGTTAGAAAATAGCCTTAAACTCAAAAAATACACCCAACAATCCTACTAAAATAGATTAATAAAATCCGTTTACTTACCAAACTATAATGCGATTTATCTAGGTTAATCTCACTCGTGGTTAAAACCACTTCGCGTGCATTCAACATCATCAACCGAACGCACCCACTGTGAGTGAATCTTACAACTCCCCTTTTTAATTACACGTTTTGGGGTGTGTCATGTGTCTCAAATAATTAACTCGTTTGTTTAAATTTGTGCCATACCATATCATGACCTAAACTTAGATTGTTTATATTGTTGTGATTACTTATTTCATTTTGTCAAATTATATGAAATTCATTCATTAAGCCCATCAGTTCCTCGCGGGAGACGAGTTGAACAACGCGTGCCTCAAAACCAATTCTTTATTGTTCATGTGTGTATGATTGAGTTTATATTGTTTGTAGTTGTGTCATTCATATATTCATGTTTATGCAATTCATTCATTAGGCCCATCAGTTCCTCGTGAGAGACGAGTAGAGCAACGCGTGCCTCTAAATGTTCCATTATTGTTCATGTGTGATTTATTTAATATCTAATGATTGTTGAATAAGTTTACATCTATTTTTACTCATGTTTGGTTGTGCACATATTTCATAATCAATTTAATAAACTTGTTCAAATGTTTTTCCATAGGATTCACTCGCCAACTTTATGTTGATCCAAAACCTTTTTACACATGATACAGGTGAACAGGTTGAAGCAAAGAAAACATAGGAAATGCCTTAGAAGAGAACAAAGATGCTTAGATTGATAGCTGAACATGTTGTAACATTTATTGTAAATTTCCATTAAATTGTATTTAATGAATATGAAACGCATAATAAATGTCATGAGCTTTGATGATAACCCAATCATGCCCCGATCACCTTTTCCGCTGCGGGTCGGGTGTGACAGTCATCGACTCAATGGCGGAAGTCAGTTCACTTTTTTAAATCTCAAATTTCATATGATCGAAGATAAAAAAATCGGGTCGGTTTAACAGTTTGGATTGAATAAAGTTCATCACATAATATAAATATGATACAATAATAAAAAACATCAACATTATATATTTAAAAGCACATAACATAAATACGAGGACACTATTTATAGTTTCAACACAAAAGGTAAAAATTTACCATCACTAGATTCTAATTGCATGACAATAAAATACCACACGCTAGAAATTACAAGTTAATTCAGATTACGATATACAGGTTTAACAAAATTAGTTCAGATCGCGGTATGTATAGTAAATCTAACGCATTATTGTTCATATAAATATTCTAGAGACATTCAAATTCAAACCTAACTTGTTTAGGATGCTAGATAATTATCTAATCAATTAATAGAACATCATAATTGCAACTAATTATTAAATCATTATAACATTTAATAATCGATATTATCCACTCTTTACAACCCTTCTTCCCCTTGCATGCCAAGTGGGTTTAATTGTTGGCAATTACCAACAATCACCTCCGAAATTTCAAACTCGTATCAAATTAGTCTTCAACTCCAAGAACGATTTCTTTGCCTTGATTCTCTTATATTTAGTTATGTTTTTCGGCTCCTTCGTAACTCAAACATTCTTGAGACCTTGTACTCGACTAGTTCTTTCTCCACAACTCGTCCTTTGGCCATAAGAACTCGTTCAACCACTGACTCGACTGCGATCTTGAGCAAACACTAACTTTATAAGATCATATGTACTCCCACATAATTTAAGCTCACATTCATTCAAACCACAATCAAATTCATAGTCGTTTAACACAATTTATTGAACCTGGCAATAGTGTTCAAACCATTTTAGTCTAGTGATAAAACATCCAACATTTACAAAAGTTATGAAACACAAGGCTTGGATACTTAAACAACTAAACTTTCATTACATAACAACTAAAATGTTTTGAATGGTTCGCATAAATTAAGTTCGGAAGCGTGTTGAGAGCGACTTGGAGTTGTTCGTTCCTAGCGTAGCATGCCATTTAAAGATTGACTTTACCTATATCCTAACAACAAGAACCAATATTAAATTACATGTAATTTATACTACTAACTTCCAATAAACATGATATGCATTCATTATGCATTTTCCATTAATTGACCCATTTACAACCGGCTCACACACATAACCATACTTTAATTCAACATTCTACTTCGTTACCCGTTTATAACGGGTCAATTACATGACCATTCTTTAAATTTCACATACTAAATTTTTGACCCGTTCGTAACGTATCATCATCATGACCACCCTTAAACATTACATACTAATTGTTTAACCCATTCGTAACATGTTAAACTCAGTAATTACACTTCTACTTATTTGACAATTTATGATATTTTGGATTTACAAACTTTAACTTATTATAAACATAACAAAATCACTATAAATTTTCATTATTTGTAAGTGTAAGAACTTACCTTTAACTTGCTTTGCTTGTGATCCGGATGGCACGCGCCTTCTTCTTTCACTCCTAAAATTCTACTATTTAGCATGCTTTAATCTTATTTTTTCAATTCATTCTTTTCTTGACATAACATATTAATAATTCCTCATATTCTTGACATAAATCATTTAGCATCATAATCACATAAGATCATTGAAATTATATAAAAACCTCTATTCTAAGTATTTCATCAAACACTTGGTGTGCATACCAAAATCAAAGCATAAGGTACAAGTAGTTTATGCACATTCTTCCTATTTCATAACATGGATCATCATAATCAATCAAATTCATATAAGTTCCATCTTACATCAAATTATCTAACAATGCTCTGATGTATACAAGTTCATACATCAACATTACACATATTTTGCAACTACATAGTCATCATACTTCATTATATTCCTACTACAAGTGGGTTTTCATTCTTTAATCATCAAGATGACCATACTATAGGTCCCATAGTCCTTATGGATCTTGACAGAATCGTCTATCTAATCTAGAGTGCGGAATCCCTAGATCAGATTTCAAAGAAACAAGAACACGAACACAAAGAATTCCTTCAAATTGTCTTCTATTGATTATCGAACACAAAGTGTTTACAACCAATTTAAGACTCTCTCTCTCTCTAAACTTTCTGAAGCAATTCTCTCTGCAACTGGACAATAGAACCAGCAACCTTAACCCTAATGCAAACCTCCTTATATATAGAGATAGTTTATGCAACTGGGCTAGGGTTTCCTACATGGACTGCTAATGGGTTTAAAGCCCAATTTGCCTACCATGCACTATTTTGTATCTAGTTCAGCCCAATTACTTCTAATTCACTATTACAATACTAAACCCGCTAACCGTTTATCATTTTACTAATTACAAGATATCCAAATACCAAATCTAAGCTGTTGTCACAAATATGCACCAACAAACTCCCCATTGACAATAGCTTCATAAAATAACTTAGTCTTCAGTCTTCTTGCAATCTTCAACATCTTTGAAACACGTTGGTCTTTGGATAGGTTCAGCTTTAACAGCTTCTGTCAGCAAAAGACTCCACCTAAGCTCATGTATCCAATCACCAAATCTTCTAATTTTTTTTGCGTTTGAGTAAACTCCAGTTTAGTTCTTGCATAACAAACTTCAAAACTCTTCAACTATGACTGCAATGTAGAAAGGAGGTTCTACCATGCATCCAATCAAAACTCCTCTTTACCAAACTTCTCAGCAACATACTGCGATAATCTGTATACTATAAAACAAACATCTCGAGAAACCATAAGAATTTTTCAACACAAGTTAAACAAATTATTATTATTCAAGAGATAGTAAAACTGTAGCACAGATTAAGCACTTCTCAACTCAAACCATAAACTCAAAATTTTTAAGCACACATAACCTGCAAGATCGTAAAAATTTTGAACTCAGCTTCTAACATTCTCTCCCCTTATCGGTAACAACTCCTGCATGAACAACCAATATCCCGTACAGTAAGAATATACAAGAAAATGAAATATTTTTGGATTTTTATATTTTCTGAAAGCAAATAAATAACAAAATAATAAACACTCTGTTTTTGTGAGTATCACCGGTAAGAAGATCATATCAGCAACATCAAACTGTTTTCACACTATTTGATAATTCTTTATACAATATTCATGAAAAGCAGTTCAAGACGATTACCAGTATTGTTTATCCACTTAAAAAAATACATGAACATTTCAAGTATCATTACCTCGTGATCCGTTTAGATAATTTATACTGATATACTAGCGTGTCCCACTTCAGGGCATACCCCCGCAATCAAGGAATGCACAAAAATTCATCGTAGTAGGTGAGTATACCGAAATTCATCCTTTTTAATTTACAACGTTAGATAATTGGTAATCAGGTCAGTACTTCCGTACAGCAAAGAGACCAATATCCAACGAGGGTTAGGACAAATACCAAATTTTGGTACGAATAATGCAATTTTGCACATTTGAATGACTCTCTAGGAGAGCTTCTTCAATATTTGGGATTTGGCATTTTAGCCCTTTTAAGATATCCTGGTATGCTAGGTCAGCATATATCTGGATGCAGCAAAAGGACAACCTTGATACCCCGGATGAGATACGATATAAAGACCTAAAACCTCAGATTTTAGCAATTTATCAATGCAAGATTTAAGGTTATAAAAACATACGCCACTGATATGTTACTCACTCATACACAGTTTATTTAGGTTTATATCACCAAGGTAAGTTGATTATTTCATGCCTTTTGCCTACTGTACATCATATGATGAAGCTGCTATCACACTTAAGCAATTGTCTTTTAATTTCAGTGTGACAGTCTAACTTGCTGATGTACTATCATTTCTTCTTTTTCACACAGTGAAAAACTCATTTTTGATTTTGATTTTCTATTTTTTATGTTTTTTATTTTTGAAAAGCAGTAAATTATTTACACACTATTTTTATGAAAAAATGATTATTCAGGATTCCTCATCCCATTGAGTTCGACTAAATGTTCAAAACGAGCCCTGTTAAATGCTTTTGTGTATAGATCGGCCAGGTTATCTAGGGTGTTGACTCGATACAGTTCAATTAATTTCTTCTCAGCACAATCCGTATAAAATGATGATGAATGTCAATATGTTTTGTGCGACTGTGTTTTACGGGATTGTTGGTGATTGAAGTAGTGGCATTATTGTCTAGCATGATTGGAGTACGAGTGAAATTCAATCCGTAATCGCGCATCTGCTGTTGGATTCAGGAATTCAACACGAGATATATCGCTAACGTGAGGAGACAGCAGACTACTGCTTGCCATAACTATATTAGCTTCAACCACGTGAGGTAGACACGCTAGACTGCTTCTGCAATCCATGAAAACAAACTTCAATCACTAGACTGATCCATAACCAAGTTTAGTACTTCCTGTAAGTAGAGAAACGTCCAAGTGCAATTCAATCACTGCAGTTCATACAAGTTAGGTTCCTTCAGTAACGAAGAATCCTCACCTTTCATGTGACTCTTGATTCGCTTATATCTGGCACAAAGACATACTGCAAACATGATGTCGGGTCTTGAAGCAGTCAAGTATATCAGAGAACCAATCATTGCCCTGTATTGAGTTGGATCAACATCCTCCACACTCTCATGATCTGGACCAAGATTGTGATTCTCACAGATAGGTGTATTGAAAGTAGCGCAATCCTCCATCTTGAAACGAGACAAAATGTCATACACATACTTCGTCTGATGTATAAACATCCCATCCTTCTTCTGTTTAACTTGTAAACCCAAAAAGAAGGATAATTCACCCATCACACTCATCTCAAACTTGCTCTTCATCACCTCTTTGAAATCATGACACATGTTCTCATTAGATGACCCAAAAATGATGTCATCTACGTATACTTGTACCAACAGAAAGTCTTCCTTCTTTCTTTTGATGAACAGTGTACTGAAAATCTGTCCTCTTTTGAAACCTTGTTTTAACAAATGTGCTGACAGTGTCTCATGCCACGCCCTAGGTGCCTGATGCAATCCATACAATGCCTTATCAAGTCGATAGACTCGATCTGGATAGTCTGGATCAGTAAACCCGTCTAGCTGTGAGACATACACCACTTCTTGGACTTTCTCGTAAAGAAAAGCACTCTTCACGTCAAGTTTGTAAACTTTGAAGCCCTTGAATGAAGCAAAAGCTAAGAACAAACGAATTGCTTCCAACCTTGCTACTGGTGCAAACACTTCATTATAATCAATCCCCTCTTGCTGATTGAACCCTTTCACTACCAACCGAGCCTTATTCCTTATCACGATCCTCGGTCGTCTTTCTTGCACTTGAACACCCACTTAGTGCCTATTTCTTTTTCTCCTTCAGGTAGATCAACTAGCTCCCAAACATTCAACTTCTTGAACTGAGCTAGTTCCTCTTGCATAGCTTCAACCCAACAGTTGTCTTTTAGAGCCATATGAACATTCTTCGGCTCCTCTTGGGCAATAAAGCAACTATACAAACATTCATGTATCAACCTAGTCTTCTGAATCGAAGTAAACAAACAGGAACCTTCGAGCACACCTCTTCTTATCTGAACACCTTCAGTAGCATCACCTATGATGTTTTCAATTGGATGATCTATGTGTACACGTGTTGTAGCAACGGTGTCAACAACCAGATTATCTCCCAGATTAGATCCAACCTCTCCGCTGAATATTAACAAATGGATTAGTGAAGTCCTCCCCTTGAATAGGCTCAGACTCACTATCACTGGAGTCCTCTAGAGCTGCACTGGAAGAAGTTTCTAGAGCATCTATCATCGATATACTCGATCTAGGCATGAAGTCACACTCTCCATCTTCACTTATCACAGTATGGATCACTTGAGACTCATTTGCATTGGAAAAATCAAGAATATTGAATAATTTAAAAACAATGTCATAATCATATAATATAGCAGGACCACTCGTTGATTGTTGAGATGAATAACTAGTGATTTCCATGTTAAACACAACCTCAATTTTACCAGTTTTTAGATTAAAAACCCTTTTATTCGGTGTTCCAGGCATACAGCCTAGAAAGTAACCCTTATCAGCTACCTTACCGAATTTTTGCTTATCTTGGTTTCACACAATGGTGCAGGGTAATCCGAATGGTTCAAAGCCTTTTAAGTTTGGTTTTCGGTTAAACAATAGTTCGTGATATGTTTTGTTAAACCGTTTAAGCATCAAAACTTTGTTTAGGACATAACAAGCGGTGTTCATGACGGGTGGTCTTTTGGACAACCCGTAAGTGAATTAAAACGATAAATATTCTATGCTTTAAACGTTTATTTGTTACGATTTGATGTCTATGGTGTGTTTGGCTTTGCAGGTACCGAAGAGCGTAATGAGGGAGTTTAAACGTGCTTTAGCGGGTATTTACAAGAACCTAATCGAAGAGAGGACTTAAGAGAGTGCACGAAGGGCAAAAATGGAAAAATGAAGCTGAGTCCCCTCTTGAAGATCACCGTAAGACAGAAGATTAAGCGTAATGAAATTTTGGCAACCGTAAGCTATGGTGGGCACCGTAGCTTACGGTGGTGGGCTACGGGAAATGTGTAATTGCCCAATTTAAGCTGAGTTATGGTGGCCTTTCACATTATCAATGATTGGAACGATTTGCAGAGCAATTGGGAGGCGATTTTAGGTGTTTTTCATTGATTCTAACAAGTTCAAAACAATATTGTAGTGTGTTTGATTCGTATGAACAAGACAATTGAAGTTTGTTTGATTGTGAGAACATGAGTGGCTAAACATTTCGGTGATCGTCTTGGGTGAAGGTTTGTTTAACAATTGTGTTTGGATTCTTGATTTCTAGAATAATTACTATGTTATGGTTTTTATGGTGTTGATTGATTGTTTATAAATTATTGGTTGATATTGTGCTTATTGCTTGTTCCGTACGTTCTTGGTGTCGTTGACAATCGAGATATCACGGGAAGGTTTACGGGTTGGGTATTAATCAATTGGTCATCGGGTAACAACCTCGCATTTTAATCCAAGTACTTTGTTCCTTTTTATCACAAATAGTTAATCAAACACGAGTCATGTCTATGTGACTCTTTCTAGTAGAATTGAACGCATGCGTTTTGAACCGGAGCCCAATATGGTCATTCCCTTATTAATCTGATAAAAACCAATTTTTGAATCGCTAGTAGTTAAGTCTAAAATCCATCGTACGAAAGCAAATTAGGTAATTAGCTATAATAGTACAACCTTTTGATAACACTAGTTCCACAATTCATTGTGTTCGATACCCACTTACCGCTAGGTAATAGAAGTTTTGGGATTAAATTTGCGTGTGACAACGACCTCACGTCAAATTTTGGCGCCGTTGCCGGGGATTTGTGCGCAACGTGTGTTATTGAGTGTTAGTATAGTTTTTTATTTTTCCAGGTTTACGCTGGTTGTGTTAGTGTTGAGGTTCTCATAGGTGTATGCATACTAGAGGATCCAACAAGCTATCGCCATTGGTATTTGATCCGGAAATCGAACAGACTTTACGACGCAACAGGGTTTTGCTAAGGGAGAATAAAATGAGTGGTTCCCCAACAACACCATCAACACCTATTTCACCACTCCACACCATGGATAATTTACCTACCACCAAAAATAAAACCTCACCATCTACACCTCTACCAAATTCCACCACTCACCCAACTTCGACACATGAAGTTGACCCATCTAACGCCGCATCACTAGTACCACCATTCTCATATTTCTTTCCCCCGGTCAATCCTCATCCACCCAATACCCTTTACCAAATCAACCTTTACCTAGTTCCACCATTATTCATACTTCACCTACATTTAAACCATCAAACCAACCGAGTTCTCATAATCCTTCTTCACAGTTTGTGCAAACATCGGGTGTAGGAGGAGACGGGTATGATGACGGTTATGAAGAGGAATTCGGAGGTTATGAAGATGAAGGTTACTATTATGGGGGTGATGGAAGTAACTTGGGACCTCAAGGGGGAATGGGTTATCCGCCAAGGCAACCTACGGGGGTGGAACAAGTTCATCCTCAAGGGCCACCATTTCAACAACCAATGCCTCTACAACAAATTCAAGTTCAACATCAACAACCACAATTCTAAAGAACGATGCATCAACCTCCACCTCAACAACAATTTGTGCCTCAAGGGTTAAGACAAGGTCCGGTGGGCCGACCAAGAGTACCATTGGGTGCCCCGCGTCGACATCATCGAGAAGTAGTGCGGGTGGTTGAAGCGCATTTTCGCCCAGTTATTACCAATAATCCTTCTCTGGTAGTAATACCTCAATGGCCAGACGGAAGGACATTCGAAGTTAGGACGACTGCCTTGCAAAGTTTGCCGAAGTATAAGGGTCTAGCAACGGAGGAACCTTACTTCCACTTGGAAACTTATGATTCCATTTGCAATACTATTGGGGGGCAAGGGTTTTTCGTCGGATGATGTTAAGTTGGTGTTATTTCAATTCTCGTTGGAGCATAAAGCAAAAAGGTGGTTTCATACCTTACCGTCCGCATCTATATATACTTGGGCCGATATGCAACGATGATTCCTTGAGGAATTCTTTTCAGCCCAAAAGACAAATGAAGCGTGGCGGAGTATAAGGAGCTTTCAACAACAGCCAAGTGAAATGTTCCATGAGACGTTTGAGAGATTTAACATGATGTTGAAAAATTTCCCTCACCATGGTATAGCGTTGTGGGAATTGTTAAATGCATTTCATGAAGGTTTGAGCTCGGAGGATGCAAGGGATTTAATGTCTATCACGAATGGTACATTCAGAACAAATTATGAGCAGGATGATTGGGCATTTCTAGAACAAATGGCGGTCACATAAAAAAGAAAAGCACAATCATCGAGGCGAGCTAGACATATAATCACAAGGCCACAAGTGTATGCGGTGGAGGATGGAGAAGCACAAGCATCGAATCAGGTATATAATGTTTGTACTAATTGTAATGAACTTGGTCATGCAGCGGAGGTGTGCTTGGTGGGAGTAAATGCAAATCAAGTAGAGGAGGTGAATGCAATTGGAGGGGGTGGTCGGAACTTTAACATGAATTCGAACACATACCACCCTAGATTACGGAATCATCCAAATTTCGCTATGGGAACCCGGCTAATCAGGCTAACCCTAATTTCCAAGGAGCTCAATGGAGTTTTGCTCCTCGCCCGCAATATAAACAAGGGAACTTTAGCGGTGGAAATAATCAAGGGTATCAAGGTCAAAGTCAACAAGGGGGTAACCAAGGTGGAAATATGGGTCAAAATTCATCGAGCGGTAATGAAGTGATGGATATGCTCCGCATGATGCAACAAGACATGCAACGGAGAAATCAACTCGATGAAGCTCGTTTGCAAAAGGATGAAGTCCGGGACAAAAGTATTCAAGCACTCACCACCCAAATGGGTCAACTCGCTTCGAGGTAGTAGATCTTAAGAAAGGTAAGGGTCAACGTCCGAGTGACACAAAGGTAAATCCCTCTCATAATACTTCATGTAATATCAATATTAACCATGTAAGTGTCTTACGAAGCGGTAAAGAATTTAAAGCAAATTTAGAACTGGTTTTGGTTGAGGGGACGGTTGAGGATGTCACGGGTAATGAGAGTGATGAGGATGATGTCTTATCACCAAATGTGTCTAAGGAGCCTCTTGTTGAAAATGTAACTAATAAACCGGGTTTGGGTGAATTGTTAAATAAACCAAAGGAGGAAGGGGGACCAAGTCAAGTCCCATTTCCTTTCGCTTTAGTCGACCCCGGAAAGAAAAATTTTATTTCAACAAGGGGTCCTCAAAAGAAAGAACTCCTAGACGTTTTTAAACAAGTGAAAGTGAACCTTCCATTACTTGATGCTATTAAAAAAGTACCCGCTTACGCAAAATTCTTCAAAGAATTATGCACTCAAAAACGACAACAAAAAAAGAAGTTGCCTAAGCGGGTAGATCTGACCGGACAAGTTAGTGCGGTGCTAAAAGGAATTTTTCCTCCAAAGCTCCAAGATCCGGGAACGCCTTTAATTAATATTCAAGTTGGAAACTTTCCAATGTCAAAAGCGTTGCTAGATCTTGGAACCGGGGTAAGTATTTTACCGGGTGGTGGTTATATGATCAATATGATTTTGGTCCATTAGCTCAGGTTGAGACGACGATAGTGTTAGCTGATTTGTCTCACAAACTACCCCGAGTGATGGTCCAATATGTAATTGTAAAAGTTGACGAGTTCTATTACCCGGTAGACTTTTTGGTGCTTGACTACTCGTCCGCCGACCCAAAACAACAACAGAATGTTATTTTGGGCCCTGCCATTCTGAAGCACCGCTCATGCTGTAATTGATTGTCGACTTGGTACGGTTGACATGACATTTGGCAACAGAAAAATGCGTTTAAATGTTTTTACTAACATATCTAACTCTGTTGGTGTTGACAAGTGTTTCATGGCAGATTTGGTAGATGGGTGCAACCCACATGAATATACGGAAAAGGATACTTGTGTTTGTGTTTGTGATGTGTTTGAACAGGTACATGCTAATGACTTGCGGGTGGAGGAAGAGAAGCAAGATATGATGGCATTGAGAGAGGGGCGACCAGCGTGGACTCATCAGTTTGAGAGTCTACCTGTGGAAATTGATTCGGGAACAAAACCATCTTTCGAAGAAGCCCCTATGTTAGACTTGAAGGAGTTACCAAGCCATCTGAAATATGCGTTTCTAAGGGATAATGACACATTACCGGTCATTATTGCCTCTAACTTAGAGGTGGCTCAAGAGAAGGAATTGCTAAGGGTGCTCAAAGCGAATCGGGCGACTATAGGATGGACAATTGCTGATTTAAAGGGAATCAGCCCATCTATTGTGATGCATGAGATAATTACAAGTGAGTATGCAAAGCCGACGAGGGAAGCACAAAGGAGATTAAATCCGAACATGGGTGAGGTAGTGAGAAAGGAGGTAATAAAATGGTTAGATGCAGGTATTATCTATCCTATATCCGATAGTGCTTGGGTAAGTCCTACCCAAGTAGTGCCTAAAAAGGCCGGTATTCAAGTTGTTAAAAATGAAAATGGTGAACAAATAGCCACCCGACCGGTCATCGGGTGGCGGGTTTGTATCGATTATAGAAAACTGAATACCGCAACCTCCAAGGACCATTTCCCATTACCTTTTATTGACCAAATAATTGAAAAACTTTCGGATAAAAAATACTATGTTTTTTAGATGGGTATTCAGGATACAAAAAAATTGCAATTCACCCTGATGACCAACACAAAACCACCTTTACTTGTCCTTATGGTACTTTTGCCTTTAGGCGAATGCCATTTGGCTTGTGCAACGCTCCTACGACTTTTCAACGATGTATGATGAGTATTTTCTCGGACATGGTTGGAGAGTCGCTTGAAGTGTTCATGGATAACTTCTCCATTTTTGGCACAACTTTTGAGTTATGTCTCGACGAATTAGAAAAAGTTTTAAAAAGATGTGTCGAGAAAAATTTAGTGTTAAGTTGGGAGAAGATCATTTTATGGTCCAGGAAGGTATTGTGTTGGGCCATGTTGTGTTCGAAAAAGGGATGGAGGTAGACAAAGCAAAAATTCGGGTAATTTCATCGCTACATCCTCCTGAAAAATGTTAAAGGGTAAGGTCATTCTTAGGACATGCGGGTTTTTATAGAAGGTTTATTAAGGGATTTAGTGTAATTACCAAACCATTATGTAATTTACTATTGAAAGTCTTCTGTTTGATTTTACTGATGAATGTTTGCAAGCCTTTAATGTTTTGAAGGAACAGTTGGTAAAGGCCCCTATCTTGCAGCCACCGGATTGGTCAAAACCGTTTGAAATCATGTGCGACGCCAGCGATACAACTATTGGTGCGGTTTTGGGGCAAAGGGTTGACAAGAAACCGGTGGCGATCTAATATGCAAGCAAAACTCTATCCGAGGCGCAACTGAATTACACCACAACCGAGAAAGAATTATTAGCGATGGTGTATGCCTTGGATAAGTTCCGGTCATATATTTGGGGGAGCAAAGTAGTGGTTTATTCTGATTATAGTGTGGTGCGGTATTTAATGGAAAAGAAGGATGCTAAACCTCGGTTGATTCGATGGATACTTTTATTGTAAGAATTCGACTTGGAGATTCGAGACAAAAAGGGAAGTGAAAATGTGGTGGCTGACCACTTGTCTCCGATTTTGGTTGAAGATGTGGATGATCCAAGTGAGATTAATGAACGATTTCCGGATGAACAGTTGCTCGCTGTCTCGACTTCTACGGCTCCGTGGTATGCACATTACGTAAATTACTTGGCCACGGGTGCTATTCCCGAACATTGGACAAAGAGAAGACGGCAACAGTTCATGGTACAAGTTAAACAGTATATTTGGGATGAACCAGACTTGTTAAAAATCGGGCCTGATCAGGTAATCAGAAGGTGTGTTCCGGAATCGGAAGTGGTTGAAATCTTAACCCATGCTCACTCCTCCGCTTGTGGGGGACACTTTAGCGGTCATAAGACGGGTACCGGGTGCTCACGTGCGGGTTCTATTGGCCCACAATTTTTAAAGACGCATGTGAGTTTGCCCAGAATTGTCTGAATTCCCAGAAGTTGGGGAGTATTTCAAAGAGAGACAAGATGCCGATACAACCTATCTTTGTAGTGGAAATCTTTGATGTGTGGGGTATAGACTTCATGGGGCCGTTTCCAAGTTCAAATGGGTTTTTATATACATTGGTGGCTGTGGACTATGTTTCGAAGTGGATTGAAGCCATACTGACACAGACTAACGATCATTCGGTTGTATGTAAGTGTGTGCAGTCGAATATTTTTGCTCGTTTCGGAATTCCACGTGTCATAATCAGTGACGGAGGTTCGCATTTCAAGAATTTTCATTTTGGCAAATTATTGAAGAGATATAATGTGAATCACCGTGTTTCCACACCATATCATCCACAAACCAATGGACAGGTCGAAGTGTCTAACCGTCAGATCAAAGAAATTATAATAAAGACGGTGCGAACAGACAGAAAGGATTGGGCAAGTAAATTGGGTGATGCATTATGGGCATACCGCACGGCTTACAAGACTCCTATTGGTACGACCCCTTATCGGATGGTGTTTGGGAAGGGGTGCCATTTACCAATGGAGTTGGCACATAGAGCACATTGGGCTATTAAGACGGTAAACGCTGATTATGATGAAGCGGGAAAGATCCAGAAACTTCAATTGAGTAAGATCGAAGAGATTCGAGATGAAGCATATGAATGCGCGGCTGCGTACAAGGATAAACTCAAGAAGGTTCACGATGCAAAGATTCAGAAGCGAATTTTTGAAACGGGTCAAAAAGTATGGTTGTTTAATTCGCGGTTGAAGATGTTCGCGGGCAAGCTTGGAGCAAGTGGATGGGCCCATATGTTATTACACGGGTGGGAAGGTTTGGAGATGTTGATATCTTGGATGAGAGGACCAACAAGAAGCAAACGGTGAATGAGCATCGGCTCAAACCGTACCTAGAGGGGAATGATATCAAACATCTTGAACTGGATAAAGTGGGCTACATCTTGTGGCCCTTGAACGAGAACTAATACAAAAGGCCAGGTTTGGTATTGTAAAGTATTCTGTTGTTGTCTAGGTGCTTAGTTTGTTTTGTGTATTTATCTGTACTTGTTGATTTGTGTTTGAAACAAGTGTGGGGAAGTTTTTTTCGGAAACTTCTCATACACGGTGTTGAGGACAACACGAATTTTTCAAAGGGGGTGATATTAAAATAGGTTTGTTTTGTTCCTTGTTTAAAAAAATTGAAACTCCTAGTACCCACCGTAGATTAAGGTCCCCACCGTGAGCTATGGCGGGGCTAAATATCCTTACGGCACTTATAAACTGTCTTACGGCCCTGTTTGAAACCCAGGTCACCGTAAGATACGGTGATAACGGTAGCTTACGGTGGTCCCTGGGCGCAAATGGGGTCCGCAAAATATGGTTTTAATACAAGATTTTACCCCAACCTCTTATTTTTACACCACTTTCAGCCACAACTCCCTTTCTTCTTCTCCTCCATTAAACCTCAAGAACACCCACCTTCATCCACCTAAATCTTTCAATTCCTAACCAAATCAAGCGATTTTTGGGTCTATTTGACTAAAATTTCACAAGGAATTCGATTTTGTGCTTGCATTTGGTCGAATATATTGTTTTGGGGATCAAGTTTGGCACTTTTGATCCGAAAATTTCTAGGGTTTTGTGGGTTTTTGGTAATCTTGAAGTTTTTTAGGTTTCTTCATCTTCTACAAGATCAAGGTATGCAATTTCTTATATCTTTGTCATTGCATTGTAGGATTTGGAGATTTTGAGATGAACTAGGTTATCATGACCCACACTTGCTTATATTTGAAAATTTTGAGATGAATTTGAATGAGTTTTGAATGATTATAGTCATGGAAGTTAGCTAGGTGATAAAGATATGATTTTTGCGTAAATTTCACTAATCTAGGGGACTTTGTTCAAATTGATGCATATGGTGAAATTCAAGTTTTGTCTAATTTTCATGACCATATCAATAAGCAAGTGTGGGGATAGTGTGTAGTGTTTGAAAATGTGAGTAATATGTGTTCTTCATGTTTGTGTCTTGTAGGATTACAATGGGTCGAAAGGGTATAGAAAAGGTGGGTTCATCTAGTAACCCGGCTCCAAGGAAAAGACGGCTCGTGGTGCAAGGCGAGAATGATGAGGATATAGAGGAAGATGTGCCCGGTCGAGGGCCCAAGCAACGGTGGACATCCGGTCCATTACATGATCAACCGCAAGAGTGGCAGGCCGAAGTATTTAATGATCAAATTAAACGATTGGCGCAGAGGAAGGAGGCATTCATTTGTGAGAAAGAAGTTAGGGAGGTTGATTTTGGTCCGTTTAGGATCATGGACAACTTCATGGCTTTAGGATGGGAAGCAGCTTTAAAGTGCTATGACTATGAGGGCACCAACCTTTATGATACAGAAATACAAGAGTGGATGGTCACTCTTAGGTGCCCTCCATACAAGGGTGGAGCTTCAAGAATGAGGTTAATTGGCACTGTAAATCGCATAGATGTGGAGATGTCTTTTGATTCATTGCGAAGGTTACGAAATTCGATAGCAAACCAGTTAATCAATATATGCTTCCGAGATTGGAAGATCTTTATTTCGAACCCGAAAAGCATCCGAGGTGGAATACCATGTTAGATTACCTGTTTTACCGGGTACCACTTATGGGAAATTATATCGAAAAAATCTCAAGATTGAGGGGAAGCTCATGCTCGACATTTGCATGCAGAACATCATCCCGAGGCGGGGTGATAAGGCCGAAGTTCGAAGGCCGGAAGTGCCGGTACTATACGCTTTGCTAACTGGGGGTCCCACGTTCCATTCCGTTTTTTGGTGGTGAACAATATTTAGATCAGTCGAAACAGCGACCAGCGGAAAGTCATTCCGCATTGTCGTCTCATTGCTGCATTATTAAAGATGTATGGGGCGATTGATTCTGAATGATAAGGGATCTTACAAGAAGTTTAAGCCATTTGACATCCGCCAGCTGGGAGCTGGGATGGAAGTATTCAGAGTCTGAAAGATATCATAAGCTGAAGAGTGAAGGTCAATGATGGAGGGTTTTAAAGGTTGATGCGCGGCCACTTCGGCGGGAGAAGACGATGACCCCGAAAGTGATGACGAAGGCCCTGAGTGGCGATGATGATTATATGGATGAACCGCAGGTTGCCCCATCGAATGTGGAACAAGGGGGGTCAAGTAGTATTCCGACCTGGGGGTTCTTTGATTTTTCTAGATTCCCTTATGAGCCGAATTGGGCTCATGAAGGTACCATGCAGGAAGTTATTGAAAATCAAAGGCCCTTAGTTTTTTATAGCTGGAGTGGGGCCGAACGGACGTTTTTTGATCACCAAATATATATGGGCGCAAGCATGGAACCTGCACTAAGGCACAGTTTTGATAGACAAGAATCTTGGAATCGTACACAGGCCTACGCCTTTGAGCAGGAGATTAACAACCGGTATTTGGATGATCAACAACGAAGGATGCATGAAGATTGGCATGTAGGACGTCCCGTGGTTGTGGACCCACCTCCAGTTGACTACACCACCCTACCACCTTATGATGGTAGTGTTTCTTACCCAACACCGCCAATGCATCATTCTCAGTGGGTGGACCCGCGGTATGGGCAGCAGCAACAGAGCTCGGAGCAACAACAAGGAGACGGAGGAAGTGGCGCATTTGCATTTAATGAATTTTCGGAGATGATGTCCTCCATATTCGGACCTTCTCAGCCGCGCTACTACTGATCAGGTTATGTTTTTCCTTTGTACAGTTTGTAGTGTGATTTTGTTGCTTTGTGTTTATGGTTGGGAAGGTCGGGGGTGTAACATCGTTATACTTTTGTTGGGTTGGTGTTTGTGGTTGAGTTTTTGATAAAAAAAAAGAAACATTAGGATTTGAGAGTTTTACCGAAAGGTGATTTTGAAGAAAACAAGTGATCATTCCTCTAAACCCATACATTGGGGACAATGTATCCCAAGTGTGGGGATGAGGGAAATTTTTAGGAATTTTGAAAATTTTTTTGAACCGAATGAAGCAGTTGTTAAAGTTTGAAAGTAATACCAGATTATGTATGACACATCATTATCCCAACTCCATTCTTTCTTGGTGAGGATTGAGCCACACCTATATGTCATTGAGAAGTTATTGTTTTATTTGATTGAGTGGCGGTGTTATAGTGTGTTAGTAGAACTTGGATAATTTATGCTTGTCAAAATCTGAGTTTACATGTTGGTGAATATGAGGAGGGCATTTAGGTAGCCTCATCTGGATGTGTGTTGAGTGTGGGTTTTGGGGGTTGGACCTCATAAGTTAAGGATATGAGCTTGTTAGTGAGTGGGACGGGGGGTTGGACATTAATAGCCAAATTTGAGCTTGTATCCTTTCACTTGTCACCCGAACCTATGTCCTAAGAAAATTCTACCTTTTAATCGACTCGGTTTAGATATTTGTTCTCGTTATGTTAAGTATGTTCTCTTTCAATAGTGTAATGCAATGAAAAAAAAAAGAAAAAGAAAGAAAGAAAAGAAAAAAAAAGAAAAAAAAAGGAAGATAGTTGTACAATTTGAGTGTGTTATTTATATTGATGTAATAGCAATCGGGTCGATTAAGCAAGCTTCATGAATATTTCCCACCAATTCCTACCTATACACATAGCCTTGTTACAACCCGAAAGTCCTTCTGATTCACGAGCATGTTAGACGAATTGTAGGTAAAGACTCGATTGTTATCCAAGCTTATTGTCGCATATTTGGACATTGTATTGAGTGATTTAGCACCATCTTGCTAGTGCTACTTTTTCACCGAGAGAAAAATTTAGTGAGGGATGTGTTATGTGTTATGATGGTAAAAGTTGATAACGAGGCAACTTGTTTGTGTTTGGTTTATATGATGATCACTTGCTTTTTAAAATTTTTGTGAAATGGTTGCTTGGGGCAAGCAACGTTTAAGTGTGGGAATGTGACGGGTGGTCTTTTGGATAACCCGTAAGTGAATTAAAACGATAAATATTCCACGATTTAAACGTTTATTTGTTACGATTTGATGTTTACGGTGTGTTTGGCTTTGCAGGTACCGAAGAGCGTAATGATGGAGTTTAAACGTGCTTTAGGGGGTATTTACAAGAGCCTAATCAAAGAGAGGACTTAAGAGATTGCACGAAGGGCAAAAATGGAAAAATGAAGCTGACCACCATAAGCTACGGTGGCCACCGTAGCTTACGGTGGAGTCCCCTCTTGAAGATCACCGTAAGACCGAAGATTGAAGCCGTAATGAAATTTTGCCACCGTAAGCTACGGTGGGCACCGTAGCTTACAGTGGTGGGCTACGAGAAATGTGTAACTGCCCAATTTAAGCTGAGTTATGGTGGCCTTTCACATTATCAAGGATTGGAACGATTTGCAGAGCAATTGGGAGGCGATTTTAGGTGTTTTTCATTAATTCTAACAAGTTCAAAACAATATTGGAGTGTGTTTGATTCGTATGACAAGACAATTGAAGTTTGTTTGATTGTGAGAACATGAGCGGCTAAACATTTCAGTGATCGTCTTGGGTGAAGGTTTGTTGAACAATTGTGTTTGAATTCTTGATTTCTAGAATAATTATTATGTTATGGTTTTTATGGTGTTGATTGATTGTTTGTAAATTATTGGTTGATATTGTGCTTATTGTTGTTCCATACGTTCTTGGTGTTGTTGACAATCGAGATATCACGGGAAGGTTTACGGGTTGGGTATTAATCAATTGGTCATCGGGTAACAACCTCGCATTTTAATCCGAGTACTTTGTTCCTTTTTATCACAAATAGTTAATCAAACACGAGTCATGTCTATGTGACTCTTTCTAGTAGAATTGAACACATGCGTTCAGAATCGGAGCCCAAGATGGTCATTCCCTTATTAATCTGTTAAAAACCAATTTTTGAATCGCTAGTAGTTAAGTCTAAAATCCATTATTCGAAATCTGAAAATAAATTCTTGCAAATTAGGTAACTAGCTATTATGTACAACCTTTTGATAACACTAGTTCCACAATTCCTTGTGTTCGATACCCACTTACCGCTAGCTAATAGAAGTTTTGGGATTAAATTTGCGTGTGACAACGACCTCACGTCAGTTCACAGCTTCTCCCCAGAAAAGAATTGGAAGCTTTGTATCAGAAAGCATAGTCCTTGCAGCTTCAATCAACGTCCCGTTCTTCCTCCCAGCGACTCCATTCTGTTGAGGTGTATAAGGAGCAGAATATTGATGTTCAATTCCCTTACGAAGACAATAGAGATCCAGAACTTGGTTTTTGAACTTCGTACCATTATTACTCCTTATCCTCTTGATCCGTTCGTCATGGACATTTTCTAATTTTGTAAAAAGATCTATCAGCATCTCCGCTGTCTCATCTTTTATACCTAAAAAGAAAACCCATGAATAACGTGAGTAATCATCTGTGACAACTAAACAATAGTACTTTCCACCTATGCTCCTTACGTTCACCGGACCGAATAGATCCATATGAAGTAATTCATAAGGGGCATCTATGGAATTTACTGTTTTAGACTTGTGAGGTTTCTTATGTTGTTTTCCTTTTTGACATGGAAGACATTTATCTTCCACGTGAAACCTCTGCACTTGCACCCCTTCCAATAAACCATTTTTAATAATATAATTCATTTTTCGGTAGTGGATGTGGGCCATGCGTCTGTGCCACAACAATGACTCAGCCTCAGATGCTTTTGATAGTAAACACGCCACCACATTCGAAGGATCCTTAGCACCCATGTCCATGACATAAGTGTCATTTCTCCTTGGTGCTCTCATTACTATCCAGTCATCTGGTATCACCAACCCAGGCTTCAACACCAAAGCTTCAGACTTTGTAAAGTGGACCGAGTGACCCTTGTCGCAGACTTGAGACACGCTCATCAGACTGTGCTTCAGCTGCTCAACATAGTTCACTTTGTCTAGTGTGATCTTCCCGTTTGTCACTTTTCCTTGACCGGTAATGTGCCCGCTTTTAGCACCTGCAAATTAACATAACCACCATCTATATTTTCAAACTCATTCAACATCCTCGCATCCCCCGTCATGTGCCTGGAGCAGCCACTATCAACATACCACCAGTTGATAATCCTCCTTAGCAGCTCCTGCACCATTCAACAAAATTAGTTAGATTGGGGGACCCAAGCCTTAATGGTCTTGGGTCTTCCATGTCACACCCCGACCCGCAGCGGAATAGGAGTCGGGGCATAATTGGGTTATCACCAAAGCTCATGATGTTTACTAATATGTTTCATATTTATTAAATTCAAAATTACATCCTCAATATTCCAAACAAGTTCATACAATTACAAAGAAAAGTAACTACATAAACAATCCAAAGTCTAAACCGATTTATTTTTCTAAGCCATCCTATATGTTTCTTGCTGCAACTGGATCACCTGTATCATGTGTAAAAATGGGGGTTTTTGGGTCAACAAAAGTTGGCGAGTGAACCTTGTTAGAAGACATTTATTATTGATTTCTTGTTATATTTAATATGGAAAAATTGTGCAATAATCATATGTGAGCAAACGTAAATAAACATACAACAACAATAACAATAACAAACAATAACATACAATAACAAACCACCTTGCATGAATATATGACATGAATGATAATGTAAATGTTGGCAACGTCACGTTCACGCTCATAGGTAATGGGGAACAGACGGCTTATGATGAAATGTATGTGCGATCAAGGCTCAATCAAACGGAGCCGATCGTATGTTGGCAACGCCTCGTTCACGCTCATAGGTAATGGGGAACGGCTCACGCTCATAGGTAATGAGGAGCGGCGGCCTATGACAATGTATGTACTGAAAATGATAAATTTAATCTAAACATTAACCACACAAACAGATGATACATATTGAATACACATTTGATCATGGATATGATGAATGCACAAGTGTTTAAATGTAATAAATAATAAGACACATGATACACCCAAAAACGTGATTAAAACGGGGAATTTGTAGAGATTCACTCACATTGGGTGCGTTCGTTTGAAGATGCTGAATGCGCACGAGTTTAGAGGATTGATCGAAGAGGAAAACTAACCTAAATAATAATGAAAAGGTATGGTAAATAAGTGAATTTTATTAATAATTTTAATAGGATTTTTAGATATATTTTTGTGAGTTTAAGGTTATTTTCTAACTTTAAAAACATTATTTTTTAGTATTTTTAATTGATTTTTAAATTAAATAAATAAATAAAAATATAAAAAAAATGTTGACTTTTTGGGTTGACCGTTGACTATTGACTTTAACTTGTTGACCGGTTCGGTCGTGTATATTGTTTGCACTGAGTGAGGTTCGAACTTGTGACCTCCCGTACGCGTGCACGCTGCTCTACCAACTGAGCTACGTGTCTAACCCGAAATATTTCTGTTTTTAATTATATTTATATACTATTTAATTTATTCCAAAATTCATTTATTTTAAAAAGGATTTTAATTCTATCGAACGGCGTGCATAACAGGTCTCGAACCCGGGACCTGTTGTTTAACGTTGCACACAGTCCACCGCTGGACTGTGTGTCTAACCTGGTTAAAATACTTGTTTTTATTTCTCTTATATACTAACTGGAAGTTTCCATATTTGGGTTTTATAAAAAGTCGGAATATTGTGACGAATCGGAACAAGGACAGACGCGAACCCGGGACTCTATGATTCAAATGCACATAGTCCACCGCTGGACTGTGTGTCTAACCCGAGATATAATCCGATTTATATTAAATTTATATACAGCCTAACTTCATCTTCTTCGTTACAATAACCCAGACAACTGATTTTCGACTAATCTTGTTCAATTCAATTAACAGACATATAAGTGATTAAAATGTAACGGATAGGAAAGGTTTTGGGAATGAACATACCGGAACGATGACTTTTCTCAGAACTCTGGCAAAGTCATCGGCTCTGTTTTACGAACTCCGTCTGAGCGGACCAATTAACAGTTTTAATTAACTAATTGTGGAATTGAATGACTAAACAAGAGTTATCAGAGAGTTTAGATGATTATACCGATTCACAGCGCGATTTAGGAATTTTCTGAAGTTTTCCGGCGACTGCAGATTATCCGATATCGTCGTCTGGGACCGATTCTGATTGGAGGGTTTGAGTTAGTAAAAGTCTAACAACAGATAGAAGATGAAAGAATTGAGAATTTACCGTTTTGATGAAAGACACGGTTTTCCGGCGAAAGTCCGGCGAGTTCAGAAAGCGATTCCGACGATCAGAAAATAGAGCAAAAGTGAAATTGAGAGTTATGTGGGTGTTTATGAGTCGCGAGATGATGATATTGCCGGTGTAATTCAGGAAGTAAATGATTTCGGTTATTAAACCCGAAAATCATATGATTTCAAGTTCAATAAAGGCTGAATTGATTGAGATCGTGCGTCGTAATGTTTTCGTCGGTTATAACCAATAATATCAACACTCAAAAGTCCCTGGACGTTTGGAAGCCGATATCGGTTTCAGTTTGGCGCAAACAGGTGATTTCACAGGTGGACTTATGTTTTGTTTGTTTCCTAGATTTACACAAAGACAGCTAGTGGCGGAGTGGTTAAGTGTTTGGTAATTAAGTTCTCCGGCTGACCCGGGTTCGAAACCTGGCAGCCCCTTTTTATTTTTAATTGCCTTATTTTTATTTTCTAACAATTTTAATTTCCATATTCTAAAATGTTTATTAGTTATGTATTGTTTAAAATTAAAACAAGTATTAAATGAGCAACAAAAATATGAAACTGATTATTCGATTAATAAACGAAGTGGGTTTGGAAAACCCGTTTTTCGACGGATGTTACAGTATCCCCTACTTTTAGAAATTTCGTCCCGAAATTTAAGTTGTAGTGGTAACAGGAAAAAGATGCGGGTATTTTTCGCGCATTGAGTCTTCACGTTCCCAAGTAAACTCAGGTCCCCATTTCGACTCCCAGCGTACCCTAACAATTGGAATACGACTCCGTCTTAAACGTTTTTCTCTGAAGTCCATGATCTCTACGGGTCTTTCAATGAAGTGCATAGATTCATCGATCTGAATATCTTCCAGGGGAATATGGAGGTTTTCATCGGCGAGGCACTTCTTTAAGTTTGATACGTTGAATGTGAGATGAATTCTGTTGAGTTCTTCTGGTAGATCAAGCTTGTACGCTACAGGTCCTACTCTTTCGAGTATCTTGAAAGGTCCTACGTAGCGTGGTTCTAGCTTGCCCTTCTGGCCAAAACGAACTACTCCCTTCCACGGTGATACTTTTAAAAGTACATGATCACCAATGTTAAACTCCAAAGGCTTTCGTCGTTTGTCTGCATAACTCTTTTGACGACTTTGTGCCGCTAGAAGATTGTTTCGAATTTGATGGATCTTGTCTGTTGTTTCTTGAATCAATTCTGGACCGGTGATTTGAGCTTCTCCACTTTCGTGCCAACATACTGGAGATCGGCACTTACGACCATATAAAGCTTCGAAAGGTGCCATGTCGATACTTGAATGATAGCTGTTGTTGTACGAAAATTCAACTAATGGTAGATGAGCGTCCCAATTTTCCCTTGAAGTCTATGACACATGCTCGAAGCATATCTTCAAGAGTTTGGATGGTGCGTTCAGATTGTCCATCAGTTTGAGGATGATAGGTGGTACTGAGGTCTAATCGTGTACCCAAAGCGGCTTGTACGGCTTGCCATGTTCGTGAAGTGAAACGACCATCACGATCTGAGATAATGCTTAACGGTACACCATGACGGCTTACGATTTCGCTGACGTAGATATGAGCTAACTTCTCATTCTTGAAGTCCTCGCGAATCGTAATAAAGTGAGCTGATTTTGTGAGACGATCAATGATTACCCATATAGTGTCATACCCACAGGAGGTGCGAGGTAACCCGGTAATGAAGTCCATGGTTATGTTTTCCCACTTCCATACAGGTATTTCAGGTTGGACCAGAAGTCCTGAGGGTCTTTGATGTTCAGCTTTTACTTTGGAACATGTAAGGCACTTGGAAATGAAAACAGCGATATCCTTCTTCATGCCAGGCCACCAGTAGGTGTATCGAAGGTCTTGATACATTTTGTCGGCTCCTGGGTGTATAGAATATCGTGTTTTGTGCCCTCATTCATAAGGAAATCACGAAGGTTATTGTGGTCAGGAATCCATATGCGATCTAGATAGTACAGAATACCGTCGGATTTAGTTTCAATTTTAAGTTCAGCTCCACAAGACAGCTCCTTTCGTACTTCGTTTTCCGTTACTGAAACATGTTGGGCTTCTCGAATTTGATCTTTGATATCTGTTATGATTTGCGAACATAGAAGACGAATGGAGTTCGCATAACCCTTTCGACTGAGTGCATCGGCCACCACATTTGCCTTGCCAGGATGATACCGAATTTCACAGTCGTAGTCATTAAGAAGTTCGACCCATCTCCGTTGCCTCATGTTTAACTCCTTTTGGTTGAAGATATGTTGGAGACTCTTGTGGGTCAGTGTATATTTCACACTTAGTACCGTAGAGGTAATGTCTCCATATCTTAAGAGCGAACACGACGGCTCCAAGTTCTAGGTTGTGGGTAGTGTAGTTCTTCTCATGAGTTTTGAGTTGTCTAGAAGCATAAGCTATCACTTTTCCTCTTTGCATTAGAACACAGCCTAGTCCTTGCCCTGACGTGTCACAATAAACCACGAAGTCATACAACCTTCAGGAAGAGTGAGAATAGGTGCATCACAGAGTTTTTGTTTAAGGGTTTGGAACGCTTCTTCTTGTTTGGGTCCCCATATGAAAGGTTTTCCTTTATGTGTTAAAGCCGTGAGTGGTACAGCGATGCGGGAGAAATTTGCAATGAAACGGCGATAATAACCAGCCAAACCAAGGAATGATCTTACTTCGGTTGGTGTACGTGGCGCTTGCCATTCTTGTACTGCTTTGATCTTTGAGGGGTCAACATGTATTCCCTTGTCATTGACGACATGTCCAAGGAATTATACCTCTTTTAACCAGAATTCGCATTTGGAGAATTTGGCGTAGAGCTTTTCATTCCCTAAGAGTGTAAGGATGAGTCGAAGGTGTCGTTCATGATCAGACTTAGACTTTGAGTAAATGAGGATGTCGTCGATGAAGACTATAACAAAACGATCGAGATAGGGTTTGCAGACTCTGTTCATTAGATCCATGAAGACAGCTGGAGCGTTGGTTAGACCAAATGGCATGACCATGAATTCATAATGACCATAACTAGTTCGGAAGGCGGTCTTTGGGACGTCTTCTTCATGTACTCTGAGTTGATGATAACCAGAACGAAGGTCGATTTTTGAAAAACAGCTGGCGCCTTGAAGTTGGTCTAGAAGATCATCGATGCGAGGTAATGGGTAGCGGTTCTTAACCGTTAACTTGTTGAGCTCTCTGTAGTCGATACACATGCGAAACGTTCCATCTTTCTTCTTCACAAAAAGGACAGGTGCACCCCAAGGCGATGAGCTAGGACGTATGAATCCTTTGTCAGTCAGCTCTTGCAATTGACTGGCTAGCTCTTGCATTTCAGATGGGGCTAACCTATAAGGAGATTTTGCAACTGGTGTAGCTCCAGGTATAAGATCAATGCGGAATTCGACTTCTCTCACGGGAGGAAGTCCTGAAATGTCGTCAGGAAAAACTTGCGGAAAATCTTTTACTACTGGGATGTCTTCAAGTTTCTTCTCCTTGGTTCCCTTTTTGACGACATGAGTTAGAAATGCGACATAATTCTTGCAGAGATATTTTCGGGCTTGAAGACAGGACATTAATTTGAGCCCTTTCGAAGGGGTTTCTCCAAAGATTCGTAGAGTCTGATCGTTTGTAAGAGGAATGCGTATAAACTTTTCGCGGCATACAACTTCAGCATGATGTTGGCTGAGCCAGTCCATACCAATTATAATGTCGAAACTTCCCAACTTCATAGGAATGAGGTCAACTGGAAAATCGTGATCGTTTAGGGTGAGAGTACAATTGCGTATAATAGAGTTTAATGAGACCGGTTTTCCGTCAGCAACTTCTACCGTTATGGATTCCATGAGTTTATCTCGAGTTTGGTTGAGGATGGGTTCAAATTCTAAAGACACAAAACTTTTGTCCGCGCCAGTATCAAATAACATGGATGCATAACTACCATTGATGAGAAACGTATCGTTAACCACATTGTTGTCAGCCCTAGCTTGGTTGGCGTTGATGTTAAAAGCTCTTCCTCTTGCAGGTGGAGGAGCTTGGTTAGCCTGGTTTACTGGATTAGCTTGAGCTTGGGCATGGATAATGTTCACCAAGCGTGGATAGGTGTTTCTGAAATGGTTCGGGTCTCCACAGTTGTAACAAGCCCGCATAGGTTGCGCCATGGGATAGTTGGGTTGGTAGTAGGATTGGGCTACATGTTGGGTAGGTGGTAGTAGTAAAGGTTGTTGGGCTTGACCCACTATCTGATGGTGGGTTTGGGTTGAGGGCTAATGGCGGTTCGTTCGCTGAAGTACGCGACAGGTTTGAATGGTGTGACCTATGCGGCCACAGCCGGTGCAATGCTGGCAGGGATGATCAGGAAAATGATGGTATTGGCAACGGTTGCATTTTGGGTATGGGCCGGAGTATGGCCTTTTATATGGTGCAGGTGAGGGGGCAACTTGAGTGATGGGTGCAGCAGGGATAGGGAAATTTGTTTGTGTGACAGCAAAGTTTCTGGTGTTTCGTTTCCTCTTATTAGCAAACTTTGGGGAGGAGGTGGAATGGTTTGAAGTTTGGCCCTCAACGGGGGCTTTCTTTTTCTCGTCCTTAAATTTTCCGTTGCGAATACGATTCTCGGTAAGCTCGGTAGCTAGTTCCATAGCAGCTTCGAGTGTAACATCCGTCAAAAACCAGGTTAACCAAACCCGCTTCGTTTATTAACCGAACATCCAGTTAAAATTTTCGTTGCGTATTTAATACTCAAATTAATTTTATACGATACATAATTAATAAATATATTAGAATTTAAAATTTATATTTGAAAATTTATTAAAAATAATGTAATAAAAATTAAATGCTGATGCCGGGTTTCGAACCCGGGTCAGCCGGTGAATCATCAAAGACTTAACACACACACATTCCACCACTCCGCCACTTGTGTACTTGTGATTTATTGAAACAATTAATACATATAATAAAACTGGAAATCAAATCCACTCAACAGCGCGCCCAAATCCGCAGACGCCGGAAAATCCGACGATTTCGCCAATATCGACGGTTACTTTTGACTTAACATACGTATTAACGTCGCCATCGGTTATAACCGATGTCCAGTTCCGCGACATCAGTCATAGCCGCCGGAGAACGGCTGACCAACGAATCAAGACAGAAATCGGAGCCAATTCATCGATATTCTTTCCTATAAATACACACCCTAGCCTCTGGTAATCTTTTCGCTCAAAACCGCACCGATTCTCGAATCAATTTCACTCGCCGGAACTTTCCTGTCATCACCGGACTTTCGCCGGAAAACCGAGACTCACATCAACACGGTAAATACCTCGACTTTTTCTGTTTCAATCATTGTTAGACCATTACTAACATCAATCCATCACCCAGAATCAATCCCAGACGACGTTGCCGGATATTCTGTACTCGCCAGAAAATCGCTGGAATTTCCGAACTCACGCTGTTAATCGGTATGATCAACTAAACCTCCTGTTAATCATTGTTTAGTAACTCAATTTCATATCTAATCAATCAAAACTGTTAATTGATCCGAACAGAGGGAGTTCACAAAACAGAGCCGACGAATCCTTGCCGGAGTTCTGAGAAAGACACCTGCTCGGTACATTCTTTCCCCAAACCCTCTATGTTCAACACCTTCCAATTGCTTATAATATTCGTTAATCGAATTAAACAAGAAACAGTTGGTTAACCGTTTTCTGTGTTTTGAACGAAGAAGATGAGTTCGAACTAGTGTATAAGATTAATTAAAATCAGGATAATAAATGGGTTAGACACACAGTCCAGCGGTGGACTGTGTGCAAACAATAAACACACGTCTCGAGTTCGATCCCTGACCCAACCTCACTCTCTTGAATAAAAATGCTCTTTTTGAAACCGAACCGGGATAACTCACTGTAAGATGTTAAGTATAATAAAAATCAGAATATTAACCAGGTTAGACACACAGTCCAGCGGTGGACTGTGTGCCAAACTAAACCACAGGTCCCGGGTTCGAGACCTGTTGAGATCACCGGTTCGATACAATTAAATCCTTTTTAAATAAATGATTTTCGGATTAACTTAAATAGTGTATAAATATAATTCAAAACATAAATACTTCGGGTTAGACACGTAGCTCAGTTGGTAGAGCTGCGTGCACGCGTACGGGAGGTCACCGGTTCGAATCTCACTCAGTGCAACAATATAAACGACCGAAACGGTCAACGGTCAACAGTCATGGTCAACGGTCAGCGGTCAAAGTCAAAAAGTCAACATTTTTTTTTTATTTTTATTTATTTATTTAATCTAAAAATCAATTAAAAATACTTAAAAATAAACGTTTTTAAAGTTAGAAAATAGCCTTAAACTCACAAAAATATATCCAAAAATCCTATTAAAATTGATTAATAAAATCCGCTTATTTACCGAACCGTTATGTTATTATCTAGGTTATTTTCTCTCGTGGTTAAATCCAAATTCGTGCGCATTCATCATCAATCCAAGAAACGCAACCACTGTGAGTGAATTCTTACAAATTCCCCTTTTTATTCATGTTTTGGGGTGTATCATGTGTCGCTTAAACTAATTCGCTTATTCAAACTCGTGCTATACCATATTATGATCTAAACTTAGAATGTAAATATTGTTTTGTTGTGATGTATTACATATTGTCAAGTTGTATGCAAATTATTTGTTAGGCCCATCAGTTCCTCGTGGGAGACGAGTTGAACAACGCGTGCCTTAAAACTCATTCATTAGGCCCATCAGTTCGTAGAACAACGCGTGCCTCAAAACTCATTCATTAGGCCCATCAGTTCCTCGTGGGAGATGAGTTGAACAACGCGTGCCTCAAAACAATCAATTGTTGTATGTGTGTGAAATATTTAATATTATGTGTATTGTGAATAAATTTACATCTACATTTACTCATATGTGGTTATGCACTTTATTTTATAATCAATTCAATAAACTTGTTTAAATGTTTTTCATAGGATTCACTCGCCAACTTTTTGTTGATCCAAAAACCATTTTTACACATGATACAGGTGGACAGGATGAAGCAAGGAACACATAGGAAAGTGCCTTAGAAGAAAATAATGAAGCCTAGAAAGATGTATAGGACATGTTGTACTAGTATGATTTCATTGTATGATCTTCTTTAAAATTGTGATAATAAATATGAAACGTTATAATAAATGTCATGAGCTTTGATGAAAACCCAACCATGCCCCGATCACCTTTTCCGCTGCGGGTCGGGTGTGACAGATTGGTATCAGAGCTTTTGACTATAGGGATATAGGATAGGTTATTTGACCCTTAGAGCCTATACTATAGTTGATTAGATTTTAAATTGTTTATGTGGTTAAATGCAAACTCATGATGTTTATTTCTTTCATATTTATTACATATACAAATGCATGCAAACACTTCCAATATTACATTTTGTGATACATAATGAATTATACTTACAGTCAAACATACATACTTACATACATATTCATCAAACATATTTCAATGTTCACATATTCAAATCATCTTCATACTTCCGTTATTCAAGATTTTGTCGCATTTTTCATTTTTCAAATCTCGTCAAAGTGAGTTCTGCGACGGGCATGTAGTAACTGTAAGGGTACCAGTACCGGTAGTCGGAACGTCCTGTCTAGGTTGGCATTCGTATAAATCCAATATAACGGACCAGTTTGCCTACTTGGGGACTAACGATGAGAGTACGAAGGACCTATTAGGCCAAAGCATGCCACACCAAACGTCGTTCGAACTAACCCCACTTTGAGGTATCACCGTGTCCACACCTGGATACATTCCGAATATCATACGTCACATACATATTTCTCGATTTTCTCCGGGTTTTAGTGTACGTAACCAGGCTAACACATGCGAACCATATGAAAAACCCGGTAGTCATGGGGGCCCACATGATTACGAAGGTGAAGTATGGCGGCATGCAAGGCCCAATTACGAGCAAAGCCCAAGACATCCTATGGATGTAGTAGATTTATTATTCTATATTTATTTTATGAATGTTCATTCCTAAATACGACACATGACCCCTAAAATGTCCAACTCATACTCTTGATATGTATTCCTTGTAGATGTCTTCTAATTCCGCTCGTAGGAAGATGAGATCAGGAAAAGCCCGCGAGCGCATGGCTGCCTAAATCGCTCAACAAATGGCTGCCGTAATACCCAACGTTGTAGTTCAAGTTCAACAAGCACTTACCGCTAATCCCGTCAATCAAGAAGATCAAAATGTTGTCAACCCTCCCCCAATTACCACTAAATGCACCTTCAAGCATTTCAAATCCTGCGACCCTCCAAAATACGAAGGGACTGAAGGTGTCACCGCTCTCCTCCATTGGTTTGAAGAAATGGAAAACACTTTTCTAAATTGCGATTGCCCCGATGATCGCAAAGTGCGATATGCTACCGGTAGTTTACTTGGAATAGCACTTACCTGGTTGAATACAGAGAGGGCCAAACGAGGTGTTGAAGATGCTATAACTTTGACTTGGGAAGAGTTGAAGGAAATCATGACAAGACGGTTTGCCCAAGAAGCGAAATCAAGAAATTGGAAGATGAGTTCTATTCTTTGAAACAAAAGGAAGGCGACCACACCACATACAACAAGAGATTTCTTAAGTTAAATCAAATGGTCCCCAACTTGTTCACTCCTCCCTACCGTTTGATCGAGCACTACATTCGTGGTCTTCCTTCAAAAATTCAAGACTCTGTAATAAGTACCACACCTGCAACTTTGGAAGCAGCAATGGAGTTAGCTACAGAGCTCACCGAGAACCGCATACGAAATAAGGACTTCAAGGAGGAGAAGAAGAAGGATAAAGCATCAACTGAAACCTCAAACTCCACCCAAACCGAATTCCCTTCTCAACCCATTTCTAAGAGAAAACGAGATGGGCAACTTTTCGCTGTCACCCAACGCAATCAACCAGCCCCACAAGCCGTACCCCTCCAAGCTATCCCAATCACTCAAGTAGCACCCAACTCAACTTACCCAAATAAGAAACCTTACCTTGGACCTCACCCTCAATGTAACACCTGTTTATATCACCATCCATCTACCTTACCTTGTCGACTATGTGCGAATTATGGACGCTATGGTCATTTGAGCAAGGTTTGTCGCACCTCTCAAAACCAAACCTCACCCCCTACTCAAAACATGATCCAAACATATCAACAACCCCAATACCCCATGTTAGCTTATGTTCGAGCTTGTTTTAATTGTGGCGACCCTACCCTTTTTTCTAGAAACACGTGCCCTCGATTGGTTAACATCATAAACGCCCAAGCTCAAGCAAACCCAGTTAACCAAGCAAATCAAGAAAACCTAACCACTAGGCCACCAGCAAGAGGAAGAGTTTTCAACATCAACTCCAATCCTATTGAAGATAATGACGGCCCAAATGAACCACCCAACTAGTCTCCTTCACCAAAACTCAAGATTCAACTCCAACCGCTTCGTTTTTATGTTTTTCTTTATGTTATCTCAATTTTCACGTGTCTCAATTATAAATTGGAAATTTATCCAAGAATCTTAATGTGAATTACTACTTCAATTTTGTTTATACTCACTGATTTAGCATTCATAACATCATACATCTCAACGTATTTCAATCTCACCATTCAAAGAAGTTGGGTTGTGTCTCACTTCTACATAAACTAAACCTCTCCATCATAACAAAGGAGAGAGGTACTGTCATCATTCAAACATGTATACTATCAGAATTAAGACTCAAGCTTTGGTTGTTGTGTTTGTTTATGTTTTAGAGTCACATAGGACTAATCATAACTTACTGATAAAACCAATGAAAATTTGACAAGAATATGGTGGATACGCCGCTGGTACTTCCTATATATAAGTATTCTTGCCAAAGGATCAGAGGCATTGTCAGGCGGTTATGAGAAGTTCCATGTAGCATTTAGTAATGTCTTGGTTGAAGTTTGTTTTATACTCACTAATTTAGCATTCATATCATCATACATCTCAACGTATTTCAATCTCACCATTCAAAGAAGTTGGGCTGTGTCTCACTTCTACATAGACTAACCTCTCCATTATAACAAACGAGAGAGGTACTGTCATCATTCAAACATGTATACTATCAGAATTAAGACTCAGGTTTTGGTTGTTGTGTTTGTGTATGTTCTACAGTCACATCATAGAACCAATCATAACTTACTGATAAAACCAATGAAAATTTGACAAGAATATGGTGGATACGCCGCTGGTACTTCCTATATATAAGTATTCTTGCCAAAGTATCAGAGGCATTGTCAGGCGGTTATGAGAAGTTCCATGTAGGTTTTAGTAGTAAAAGTTTTGTTTTAGGATATAACCTTATCTTTCCAAACATATCAAAACTCTTGCGCATGAAATCATACTTAGTGAATCAACTCTGTTTATCAATATTTTTATCGTAGGCATCAAAAAGCGATTCCTGTAGCAGGGTACTCAACCCTTACAAGGAACGTTACCGCCTCAAACAAAATTTAAACTCTTACTCCCTTCTAAGTATGTAACTGTCAAATTAAAACACCACCCTTTTAAGACAAACATGCCACTACTTAAATTTCGGGACGAAATTTCTAAAAGTAGGGGATACTGTAACATCCGTCAAAAACCAGGTTAACCATACCCGCTTCGTTTATTAACCGAACATCCAGTTAAAATTTTCCTTGCGTATTTAATACTCAAATTAATTTTATACGATACATAATTAATAAATATATTAGAATTTAAAATTTATATTTGAAAATTTATTAAAAATAATTAAATAAAAATTAAATGCTGATGCCGGGTTTCGAACCCGGGTCAGCCGGTCAATCATCAAAGACTTAACACACACACATTCCACCACTCCGCCACTTGTGTTACTTGTTGATTTATTGAAACAATTAATACATATAATAAAACTGGAAATCAAATCCAGTCAACAGCGCGCCCAAATCCGTAGATGCCGAAAAATCCGACGATTTCGCCAATTATCGACGGTTACTTTTGACTTAACATACGTATTAACGTCGCCATCGGTTATAACCGATGTCCAGTTCCGCGACATCAGTCATAACCGCCGAAGAACGGCTGACCAACGAATCAAGACAGAAATCGGACCCAATTCATCGATATTCTTTCCTATAAATACACACCCTAGCCTCTGGTAATCTTTTCGCTCAAAATCGCACCGATTCTCGAATCAATTTCACTTGCCGGAACTTTCCTGTCATCACCGGACTTTCGCCGGAAAACCGAGACTCACAACAACACGGTAAATACCTCGACTTTTTCTGTTTCAATCCATTGTTAGACCATTACTAACATCAATCCATCACCCAGAATCAATCCCAGACGACGTTGCCGGATATTCTGTACTCGCCGGAAAATCGCTGGAATTTCCGAACTCACGCTGTTAATCGGTATGATCAACTAAACCTCCTGTTAATCATTGTTTAGTAACTCAATTTCATATCTAATCAATCAAAACTGTTAATTGATCCGAACAGAGGGAGTTTACAAAACAGAGCCGACGAATCCTTGCCGGAGTTCTGAGAAAGACACCTGCTCGGTACATTCTTTCCCCAATCCCTCTCTGTTCAATACCTTCCAATTGCTTATAATATTCGTTAATCGAATTAAACAAGAAACAATTGGTTAACCGTTGTCTGTGTTTTGAACGAAGAAGATGAGTTCGAACTAGTGTATAAGATTAATTAAAATCAGGATAAAACGGGTTAGACACACAGTCCAGCGGTGGACTGTGTGCAAACAATAAACACACGTCTCGAGTTCGATCCCTGACCCAACCTCACTCTCTTGAATAAAAATGCTCTTTTTGAAACCGAACCGGGATAACTCACTGTAAGATGTTAAGTATAATAAAAATCAGAATATTAACCAGGTTAGACACACAGTCCAGCGGTGGACTGTGTGCCAAACTAAACCACAGGTCCCGGGTTCGAGACCTGTTGAGATCACCGGTTCGATACAATTAAATCCTTTTTAAATAAATGATTTTCAGATTAACTTAAATAGTGTATAAATATAATTCAAAACAGAAATATTTCGAGTTAGACACGTAGCTCAGTTGGTAGAGCTGCGTGCACGCGTACGGGAGGTCACTGGTTTGAATCTCACAAAGTGCAACAATATAACCGACCGAATCGGTCAACGGTCAACAGTCATGGTCAACGGTCAGCGGTGAAAGTCAAAAAGTCAACATTTTTTATTATTTTTATTTATTTATTTAATCTAAAAATCAATTAAAAATACTTAAAAATAAACGTTTTTAAAGTTAGAAAATAGCCTTAAACTCACAAAAATATATCCAAAAATCCTATTAAAATTGATTAATAAAATCCGCTTATTTACCGAATCGTTATGTTATTATCTAGGTTAGTTTCTCTCGTGGTTAAATCCAAATTCGTGCGCATTCATCATCAATCCAAGAAACGCAACCACTGTGAGTGAATTCTTACAAATTCCCCTTTTTATTCATGTTTTGGGGTGTATCATGTGTCGCTTAAACTAATTCGCTTATTCAAACTCGTGCTATACCATATTATGATCTAAACTTAGAATGTAAATATTGTTTTGTTGTGATGTATTACATATTGTCAAGTTGTATGCAAATTATTTGTTAGGCCCATCAGTTCCTCGTGGGAGACGAGTTGAACAACGCGTGCCTTAAAACTCATTCATTAGGCCCATCAGTTCGTAGAACAACGCGCGCCTCAAAACTCATTCATTAGGCCCATCAGTTCCTCGTGGGAGACGAGTTGAACAACGCGTGCCTCAAAACAATCAATTGTTGTATGTGTGTGAAATATTTAATATTATGTGTATTGTGAATAAATTTACATCTACATTTACTCATATGTGGTTATGCACTTTATTTTGTAATCAATTCAATAAACTTGTTTAAATGTTTTCATAGGATTCACTCGCCAACTTTTTGTTGATCCAAAAACCATTTTTACACATGATACAGGTGGACAGGATGAAGCAAGGAACACATAGGAAAGTGCCTTAGAAGAAAATAATGAAGCCTAGAAAGATGTATAGGACATGTTGTACTAGTATGATTTGATTGTATGATCTTCTTTAAAATTGTGATGATAAATATGAAACGTTATAATAAATGTCATGAGCTTTGATGAAAACCCAATCATGCCCCGATCACCTTTTCCGCTGCGGGTCGGGGTGTGACATCCAGTGTTGCAGGCGAAGTGCTTAGAACCGAGTCTTGAATTTTCGAGGGGAGGCCTCGAATATAGTGTTCGACTAAGCGGTAAACTGGGGTGAACAAATTAGGGACCATGTGGTTCAACTCTAAAAACGTTTGTTGTAGGAAGTATGATCTCCCTCCTTTTGCTTCAACGAGTGAAATTCATCCTCTAACTTTTTGATCTCGCTTCTTGGACAGAAGCGTCTCGTCATGATTTCCCTTAACTCCTCCCACGTTAAGGCCATTGCATCTTCGATTCCTCTCTTACCCTTTTCAGTATTCCACCAGGTAAGAGCTACCCCAAATAGTCTCCCGGTTGCGTAACGTACCTTGCGATCCTCGGGACAATCGCAGTTGAGGAAGGTGTTTTCCATTTCCTCAAACCAGTGGAGGAGAGCAGTGACACCTTCGGTCCCTTCAAATTTTGGGGATCGCAAGATTTGAAATGTTTGTATGAGCACTTTTTGGAGGGAAGGTTGTCGACAATCTGGTCTTCTTGCTGGGGAGGATTGATGGGATTTGCGGCGAGAGCTTGTTGGACTTGAACTACGATGCCAGGAAGCACCGTGGCCATTTGTTGCGATTTGGGTGGCTAAGCGTTCGTTTGACCTTCCTGACCTTCTACCCCCACATTGCTACCTAGCCGACATCTACAGGAACATACATAAGAAGATTGTGAGTTTAAGGAGTCTTTTTAGGCGTCATGTGTCTAAAAAAATGACATAAACATCAATAATGCAACTACATCCATAGGATGTCTTGGGTTTGCTCATGTTTGGGCCTCAAATGTCCCCCATACCTTCACCTGTATAGTCATGTGGGCCCCCATGACTATTGGCTTAGTAGGATTCACATTAGTATTGGCGGTTTAACACTCGCATCACCCGAATGAAAACCATGAAATATGTTTGCGAGATGTATGGTCGGAGGGTGTCCAGGTGTAGACACAATGACAACTCAAAGTGGGGTTAGCTCACACGGCGTTTGGTATAGCATGCTTTGGCCTAATAGGTCCTTCGTACTCTCATCGTTAGTCCCCAGGTAGGCAAACTGGTCCTTTACTTTGGATTTATACGAATGCCAAGCCTAGACAGGACGTTCCGACTACCGGTACTTGTACCCTTCCAGTTACTACATGCCCGTCATGAGAACTCACTTTGATGTGATTTAAAAATACAAAAATCGTTACAAAAGTCATGGAAATTGTGTGGTGTGTGCTCTCATGGATATGATATGTTATGAGAATACGATTCATGATAGGCTTTGTATAATAATATGAACTTATGAACATGCTTGCATAACATTGAATGTAACAATAAACATAAAACATATAAACATCATGAATTTTGCATGTAACACACAAACAATTTAAAAATTCTAATCAACTATAGTATAGGCTCTAAAGGTCTAATAACCTATCCTATATCCCTATAGTCATGGCTCTGATACCAATCTATCACACCCCGACCCGCAACGGAATAGGAGTCGGGGCATAATTGGGTTATCACCAAAGCTCATGATGTTTACTAATATGTTTCATATTTATTAAATTCAAAATTACATCCTCAATATTCCAAACAAGTTCATACAATTACAAAGAAAAGTAACTACATAAACAATCCAAAGTCTAAACCGATTTATTCTTCTAAGCCATCCTATATGTTTCTTGCTGCAACTGGATCACCTGTATCATGTGTAAAAATGGGGGTTTTTGGGTCAACAAAAGTTGGCGAGTGAACCTTGTTAGAAAACATTTATTATTGATTTCTTGTTATATTTAATATAGAAAAATTGTGCAATAATCATATGTGACCAAACATAAATAAACATACAACAACAATAACACTAACAAACAATAACATACAATAACAAACCACCTTGCATGAATATATGACATGAATGATAATGTAAATGTTTGCAACGTCACGTTCACGCTCATAGGTAATGGGGAACGGTTCCGCTCATAGGTAATGGGGAACAGACGGCTTATGATGAAATGTATGTGTGATCAAGGCTCAATCAAACGGAGCCGATCGTATGTTGGCAACGCCTCGTTCACGCTCATAGGTAATGGGGAACGGCTCACGCTCATAGGTAATGGGGATGTATGTACTGAAAATGATAAATTTAATCTAAACATTAACCACACAAACAGATGATACATATTGAATACACATTTGATCATGGATATGATGAATGCACAAGTGTTTAAATGTAATAAATAATAAGACACATGATACACCCCAAAAACGTGATTAAAACGGGGAATTTGTAGAGATTCACTCACATTGGGTGCGTTCGTTTGAAGATGCTGAATGCGCACGAGTTTAGAGGATTGATCGACGAGGAATAACTAACCTAAATAATAACGAAAAGGTATGGTAAATAAGTGAATTTTATTAATAATTTTAATAGGATTTTTAGATATATTTTTGTGAGTTTAAGGTTATTTTCTAACTTTAAAAACATTATTTTTAAGTATTTTTAATTGATTTTTAAATTAAATAAATAAATAAAAATATAAAAAAATTGTTGACTTTTTGGGTTGACCGTTGACTATTGACTTTAACTTGTTGACCGGTTCGGTCGTGTATATTGTTTGCACTGAGTGAGGTTCGAACTTGTGACCTCCCGTACGCGTGCACGCAGCTCTACCAACTGAGCTACGTGTCTAACCCGAAATATTTCTGTTTTTAATTATATTTATATACTATTTAATTTATTCCAAAATTCATTTATTTTAAAAAGGATTTTAATTCTATCGAACCGGCGTGCATAACAGGTCTCGAACCCGGGACCTGTTGTTTAACGTTGCACACAGTCCACCGCTGGACTGTGTGTCTAACCTGGTTAAAATACTTGTTTTTATTTCTCTTATATACTAACTGGAAGTTTCCATATTTGGGTTTTATAAAAATTCGGAATATTGTGACGAATCGGAACAAGGACGGACTCGAACCCGGGACTCTATGATTCAAATGCACACAGTCCACCGCTGGACTGTGTGTCTAACCCGAAATATAATCCGATTTATATTAAATTTATATACAGCCTAACTTCATCTTCTTCATTACAATAACCCAAACAACTGATTTTCGACTGATCTTGTTCAATTCAATTAACAGACATATAAGTGATTAAAATGTAACGGATAGGAAAGGTTTTGGGAATGAACATACCGGAATGATGACTTTTCTCAGAACTCCGGCAAAGTCGTCGGCTCTGTTTTACGAACTTCGTCTGAGCGGACCAATTAACAGTTTTAATTAACTAATTGTGGAATTGAATGACTAAACAAGAGTTATCAGAGAGTTTAGATGATTATACCGATTCACAGCGCGATTTAGGAATTTTCAGAAGTTTTCCGGCGACTGCAGATTATCCGATATCGTCGTCTGGGACCGATTCTGATTGGAGGGTTTGAGTTAGTAAAAGTCTAACAACAGATAGAAGATGAAAGAATTGAGAATTTACCGTTTTGATGAAAGACACGGTTTTTCGGCGAAAGTCCGGCGAGTTCAGAAAGCGAGTCCGACGATCAGAAAATAGAGCAAAAGTGAAATTGAGAGTTCTGTGGGTGTTTATGAGTCGCGAGATGATGATATTGCCGGTGTAATTCAGGAAGTAAATGATTTCGGTTATTAAACCCGAAAATCATATGATTTCAAGTTCAATAAAGGCTGAATTGATTGAGATCGTGCGTCGTAATGTTTTCGTCGGTTATAACCAGTAATATCAACACTCAAAAGTCCCTGGACGTTTGGAAGCCGATATCGGTTTCAGTTTGGCGCAAACAGGTGATTTCACAGGTGGACTTATGTTTTATTTGTTTCCTAGATTTACACAAAGACAGCTAGTGGCGGAGTGGTTAAGTGTTTGGTGATTAAGTTCTCCGGCTGACCCGGGTTCGAAACCCGGCAGCCCCTTTTTATTTTTAATTGCCTTATTTTTATTTTCTAACAATTTTAATTTCTATTATCTAAAATGTTTATTAGTTATGTATTGTTTAAAATTAAAATAAGCATTAAATGAGCAACAAAAATATGAAACTGATTATTCGATTAATAAACGAAGCGGGTTTGGAAAACCCGTTTTTCGACGGATGTTACATTCCAGATTCATCATTCATAGGAACATCCATCCAGTATCCATCACTCCTAACAGGAGTCTTGGATCTTAGACCTGTTGATGGAAATGGTCTTTGATTTCTACTAGGTCTGTGGTCCTGAGGTTTTCTAACCATGTTTGGAGTTTGTGACCTTTGGAAATTATGATTTTGGTTCCATGAATTTTGATGATGATAATTTCTAAAGCCATTGTTATAAAAATTTCGACTACCAACATTCTGGTATCGATTTTGATATTGACCTTGACTTCTGAAATTTTTTGATGGACCATTAAAGTTATTCATTCTTGGTGAACTACTTCTCGGTCTATCATATCTGCCTGATGTAGATGCAGGCTGAAATCTTTGTTGATTTCTTTGAAAACGAGGAATTTGGTGAGTTCCTTTTTCAGCCTTATCTACACCCACAAAACACTATGTTGCTTTGTAGCAGATATCTTTGGTGAGTTAACCTTCTTCTCACCATCACCACTTTTTGCTGATGATTTTTCTCTCTGTTTCTCACTTACCTGTGCTTCACTCTTTTGTGTAGGACAACAGCTGGCTACATGTCCTTTTTCATGACATTTGAAACACGATTTTCTAGCCGAAGACTTCTTAACTGAAGACTCTTGCTTAGATTTCATCAGGCGATAATGATGATGATGCTTTAGAAGGATCTTGTTTAGTTTTCTTAACTTCTGATTTTTCTTTGTTTTTGTGCATAGCAAACTGCACATTAGACTTTTAGTAATGACAGGGACTTCTTCATTCATGTCACTCCCTTTAACAAAATCAACCTTTTTAACAAAAAATTGTTTTTGATTCTTAGGGTGTGTATCTTTTGTTTTCAAAACTGGTTCCTTGTTATTACACTTCTTGGCATTCTCAGAACCATCAACACTTCCTGATGTGGAACCACCAGGTGTAGTTGACAAAAAGTCTATAAGCTCTTCTTCATCAGGCAAGAAAGAATAGTCATGACCAAGTGGTGGTGGAACTTCATTTAAACCTTTGAAGCCCACACAAGTCTTGTCATTACTCTTCTTCAGGCCATTCATCATGTGTTTCATGACAAAAGATGAATTTCTGAATTGATTTAATTTCTTTTCAAGTTCACAAATTTTAAGTTGTGCTTCAGACAACTCTTTGCACTTTTTAGAAACCTCTTTTGTTTTCTCACTCATCGTATCATGAGCTAAGTCAATAACTTGAAGTTTTTCATTTAGCTTACAGGTTAGAATATTGATTTCTTCTTCATAGCCTTTAATTTTCTTCAAGTATAATGATCATTTTGTTTTACGAAAAAGTTTGATTCTTTTAAGTTCGAGAGCTCGTTAGCCAGACTTTGGTTTTGCTTTGTTAATGTGTCAACTTCACTTTTAGTTCACGACACTTCAAACAAACAGAACTAACAAAGTTAGAACATACCTCGACTGTAAATTTGCTTAGATCAGCCATGAAAGCATCAAAATCAGCAGTGATCTTCATCTCTGTAGCAATCTGTTCTTCATCAGCTTTCTCAGCTACCTTCTCTTGCTCTCCCTCAGCATCAGCTTTCACTTCTTCATCAGCAACAAGAGCTATCTCAGCCATGAATGCCTGTGAGGCATTGTTATCACTCTCCAGCTGAACACTCCAATCATAAGAACCCTCTCTAGCAGTAGAAATCAGGGCCTTTGATCCAGTGTTGTTTGATGCATTCCTATTGCTTGAACCATGACCAGGAGAATCTTGAAAGGATGAACTAGAACGCGATTCAGACTTTGCTCTTTGACACTCTCTAGCGAAATGTCCATAGTTGTGACAATTGTAACACTTCACTTTACGACTTGTCAAAGCCCACACTCTTGCCAACGAACTTCCTGCACGTTCTGTTCATGAACCTCTTCACCCTTCTAGAGATCATGGCCATCTACCATTGCAAATCCATCTCCTCTAAGTCATCAGGGTCGATCTGATCATAATCTTCATCAAACATAGCACGATCAGATATTTTTCCCTGAATATAGTTCTCGTAGGAAGCAAAAAAAGAAACAATCAATGCCAAGTGTTCTTGAGCTCTTTTGACACTCAGAGGCATAGACTTAGAATTGCTGTTACTTGATTGTTGTCTCTTAGCCCCTGACGAGCCTCCTGAAGCAGCAACAAAACATACTTCTCCATCAGAATTTGTCATGATCTGTTCATTCTCACATGAGAGAAACGCAGTTGCAGTGTCACTAGAAGCATTGTTGGAAGATGAAGGTGTAAAACCTTTATAAATCCCCGGATCTTGAACCTGATCATAACCCGTTTCCTTCTTCTTCATATTGAGCTCATAAGCTCTCAATTTTCCAACAACCTCTTCCAATTCTTTCTTTTCATAATCAGCCTCACCTTTTATCATCAAAGTATATATATCCCACTTTGCAGGTAAAGCGTCCAGCAACTTATCATTTATCTCCACATCTGTGTATCCCTCTATGTCATAATTATCTATTTCTGACATCAGATGATAATATCTCGTGATAATATCTTCTAGGGATTCATTTCTCATGCCTTTAAACATAGCAAACTATTTCTTCAGCAGATCTACCTTGTTCTTCTTTATATCAGTATTTCCCTCATACCTCTTCTCTAGGGCATCCCACATCTCCTTCGATGTAGTATAGCACTTGAATGTATGTTTGATGCCATCAGGTAATGACATCTTGATATCAGCTAAGGCCTTCTTTTCAAACTCATACATTCTCTTCTTAGCTTCAGACATGTTTACATAAGCAGTAACCCGTTGTCTTCCCTCAAAATCATGCGTTGGGTTAGCGTACCCATCTTGAATACAGATCCACATCCGTGTGTCCTGAATATTCAATAAAGGATTGAAACCTATCCTTACAAGTAAGATAGTTCTCTACCTTCAGCATCTTTGGAGGTTTATTTGTGGTGCCAGCCTCATGCTCCATCCTCAACAGCTCATTTAGGTTTGACATATTCGACATTTTATCGAACCGGCTCGTTAAAAACGTTAAAACTTGTCCGAAATGAGTGGTTACCAAATTATACTTTTAGACTCGCCTCGACGATACGTTTCTAACGATATATATTGTCCGATTATGATGTTTAGAATTTTCGTACCGAATTGCACGCTTCTAATCCGAAATTCAATCCGAATTGCACTTTTCCAGATCCGAATTGCAAGTCTGATGATCCGAAATGCAGATTATGATCCGAAATTCAAGTCTTCAATCCGAAATACCATGCTTTTTAATCCGGAATGCAAGTCTTTAATCCGAATTGCAAGCTATTAATTCGGAACAGTAACAGAAACCCTAATTCTGTTGTCACAAACTCCAAACAGCCTCCAAAACGCCCAAAAAAAACCCAATTTTCCTGCTGTTACGATTCCGAACCGAGCAATAATCAAGAGCCGAATGCTCTGATACCAATTGTAGGTCCCCTAGTCCATATGGATCTTGATAGAATCGTCTATCCAATCTAGAGTGCAGAATCCCCTAGATCAGATTTCACAGAAACAATAAGAACACGAACACGAACACAAAGAATTTCTTCAAACTGTCTTCTATTGGTTATCTAACACAAAGTGTTTACAACCAATTCAAGACTCTCTTTCTCTCTAAAATTCTCTGAAGCAATTCCTTCAGCACTGAACAACTAACTGAGTAGTAGAACCAGCAACCTTAACCCTAATCACAACCTCCCTTTATATAGAGATAAGTTATGCTCACAGGATAGGGTTTCCTACATGGACTACTAATGGGTTTAAAGCCCAATTCGCCTACCATGTGTTATTTTGTGTCTAGCTCAGCCCAATTACTTCTAATTCACTTATACAAAACTAAACCTACTAACCATTTATCATTTTACTAAATACAAGATATCCAAAGACCAAATCTAAGCTGTTGTCACAAATATGCACCAACACATTCTTTAAATTTCACATACTAATTTGTTGACCCGTTCGTAACGGATCGACATCATGACCACCCTTAAACATTACATTGTAAGTGTTTGACCCGTTCATAACAGGTTAAACTCAATAATTACACATCTACTTATTTGACATTTTATGACATTTTGGATTTACAAACTTTGACTTATTATAAACATAACAAAAACACTATATATTTCCATTACTTGTAAGTGTAAGAACTTGCCTTTATCTTGCTTTGCTTGGATCCGGAATGGCTCGTGCCTTCTTCTTTCACCCCTAAAATTCCACAATTTAGCATGCTTTAATCTTAGGTTTTCAATTCATTCTTTTCTTGACATAACATATTAACAATTCCTCACACTCTTGACATAAATCATTTAGCATCATAATCACATAAGATCATTGAAATCATATAAAAACCTGTATTCTAAGCATTTCATCAAATAGTTGGTGTTCATACAAAAATCAAAGAATAAGGTACAAGTAGTTTATGCACATTCTTCCTATTTCATAACATGGATCATCATAATCAATAAAATTCACAGAAGTTCCATCTTACATCAAATTATCTAACAATGCTCTAGTGTATACAAGTTCATACATCAACATTACACCTATTTTGCAACTACAGAGTCATCATACTTCATCATATTCCTACTACAAGTGGGTTTTCATTCTTTAATCATCAAGATGACCATACTAAAGAATAATTCTTGTTCTATGAAGTGTTTCTCACTCATAACCATACTAATTTCACATGAATTCATGGATTAATTGCAATCCACTTGCTACAAAAATCACCAAATCATGAAATTCGACTTACCTTAGGTTGGACAAGTCTAGATGATTACTTATTAAGGCTCATGCATAGGATTTTCATTGACTTCACCCTTCAATTTGTTAGAATTGAAGATTTTAGGTTATGTAGAACTTGTTCTTACATTCCTTATCTCTCTCTCTAATCCACGCACAAACACACACACATATCACAAAATTTTGCATTTTGTATTTCTTATATTCTAACTTTCCCATGTGCCACATTTAGCCCCTCATGTTTGATCTAGCATTTAATTTGATCAATATCTCTTATCTTTTACTGGAAGACATATGCATAGGTATTTTAACTAGCTTAGATAGTGTCAACCAACGAGCTCTATTTTTATTTTTAAACGCTAGGATTCATTTACATGTTGGTTATATGCCACGATTCGCAATATAATATCATTCCTTATGTTACGGTATTAACGCGAACTAAGATACTAACATGTACACATTTTGGGTGTTACAAGTCTACCCCCTTAAAGGAGGTTTCGTCCCTGAAACCTAGATACGTACTAAATAGTGTTGTGTAGTGCTCTCGCATTTCATCTTCTGTTTCCCAAGTCGAATCCGACCCCTTTCGGGTGTTGCCATTGGACTAGGACTTATCGAATGGCCTTATTACGAAGATGCGTTATTTTGGAATCCTTGATAGCTATTGATCTTTCAACTTAATTCATTCTACCGTCCATTTCGATATCATCGAGGGGCACGTAAGCCGTTTCATCCGCAAGGCACTTTCTCAATTGTGTTATGTATTCCATCTAATGCGGCGGTAATTCCAACCGGTATGCCACTTTCCCGACACGAGCTAAAATCTCGAAAGGTCCTATGGAACGAGGACCCAGTTTTCCTCGCTTACGGAATCGGATTATACATTTCCATGGAGAGACTTTTAATAGCATGTAATCTCTTACTTGAAACTCAATGGGACGTCTTCTTTGATTGGCATAGGCGTCTTGTTGGTCTTGTGCCGCTTTTAGTCGAGCTCGTACGAGATCAATCTTCTCGTTAGTCTTGGCCACAACATCCTTGGGTGTGATTTCTCTTTGTCCTACCTCTCCCCAACATATGGGAGTTCTAAATTTCCTTCCGTATAACATTTCATAAGGAGCTATTTGAATGCTATTGTGATAGCTATTGTTGTATGAAAACTCTACCAAAGGTAACTAGTCATCCCAACTTCCAACAAAATTCATAACACACGCTCTTAGCATATCTATGAGCGTTTAATGGTTCGCTCAGATCGGCCGTCCGTTTGGGGGTGGTAGGCGGTACTGAAATGTAGTTTCGTACCCATTTTCTCATGAAACCTTTGCCAAAACCGAGATGTGAACCGGGTATCCCAGTCTGACACGATGGATACGAGTACTCCGTGTTGAGATATGATCTCGCTTACATAAATCTTCCCCATTTTATCTAACGAGGAGGCTTCCCGAATAGGTAAAAAGTGCGCGCTTTTGGTGAGACGGTCTACAATCACCCATATGGCATCATGACCTTTGTTTGTTTTGGGAAGTTTGGTTACAAGATCCATGGTCACATCCTCCCATTTCCGCACCAGAATTTCTGAGGGTTGCAACTTCCCGTACGACTTTTGATGTTCTTTTTTACTTGGGAACACGTTAAACATTTCGCGACATGTTTAACGATGTCACGTTTCATTCCCGACCACCAATAGTTCTTTCTTAAGTCTCAATACATTTTCGGGGCTCCAGGATTAACCGAATATCAAGACTTATGAGCCCCTTCTAATAGCAAGTCTTTCACATCGCAATGCCAAGGTATCCAGATTCGGCCATACCTCGTTTTGATCCCACTCGTACTTTCTTCCAATTTGTGCGCAATCCCTTTGTTCTTTCTTTTTTAGATCCTTCGCATCTAAGGACTTAATCTGAGCCTCCCGTACTTTTTTAAGGAGATTAGATGTGACTTTCATTTTCATGGATTTCACCCGAATTGGAGGTGGGTAGTCCTTTCGACTTAGGGCGTCCGCCACCACGTTAGCTTTTCCCAGGTGGTAGTGGATGTCACAGTCATAATCCTTAATGAGCTCTAACCACCTTTGTTGCCTCCTTTTAAGATCTTTTTGCTCAAAGAAATATTTGAGATTTTTACGATCCAAATAGATCGTGCACTTCGTTCCATATAGATAATGCCTCCATATCATAATTGGTTATTTTATTTACATATAGGTTAACAAAAAAGCTTTAAGAGGTTCAACCTCGATTTATTGTATGAATTACATGTTTTGAACTCTATTAGCAATACAAAAGAATGAGGGGGCAATTTAAGGTGATTTAAAAGCCAATTCTCAGTTTGCAAGCAATATCTATAGGTAACTTCCATATGTTTTGTCTATATCAGTTTCCTCATTCAGTTGCTTTTCACTAATTGGTGGGCCTTAGAGTTCATTGTTATTCTCTTTGTGGGCAGATAAACAGTGGTGAGCGGTGCGATTTCTTGGTCGAGGTAAGCGGCAGCTGCAAATGGTGGTTAGCGTGATGTTGACGGTGGTTAATGCGGCGTTGAACGGTTAGCTTTTGCCGAGAAGAGTTCTGGTTCTTCTGCAAAGAAGATTAAAAAAGTCAGAAAGAGAGACTCAAGTGACGTCAACCGTTGTTTGTACACTAGGCCTCATGAATCGTAAACCACCGACATAAGGTTTTATATGTTACATAATTAGATTTATTATGGATTTTTTTAAATATAATTTATATTTTATCACTCAAATAACTACTTATTTACTTCTGAAATAACATATTTGACCACTGTATCTTCTTTTCAATAATCATCTCCGCAATCACCATATCTATCGCGTACGAGTATATCCGTTAGTTTTTAAATATATTTTTTTATTTGGTATATAAAATCTTATTTATTCAACCCATGTAATACACGAGAGTTTTTAAAGATTTTTTTTAATTATTTGGTAAACAATATTACATTTATTCAACTCGTGTAATACAAAATAGCTGCTTATTTGTTTATTAAATAACATGTGTAACCACTGTATCTTCTTTTCAATAATCATCTCCTCCGCAATCACTATATATATCGCATACGAGTATATCTGTTAGTTTTTTTATATATATTTTTTATTATTTGGTATACACAATCATATTTATTTAACCCGTGAAATACACATTGGTTTTTAAAGATATTATTTTTTTATTATTTGGTAAACAATATTTACATTTATTCAACCTGTGTAATACATATGGTTTTAAAGATGTAACTTTTTTATTATTTGGTATATAAAATTACATTTATTCAACATGTACAATACATATGATGCTTATAGATATAAGTTTTTATTATTTAAATATAAAATTATATTTATTCAACTTATGTAATAAATAAGATTTCTAAAATATATTATTTTATTATTTTATATATAAAATTCATCTATTCAACCCATGTAATACATGAGATCATAACCTAGTTATATTATAAAGATAATTGGGATTTACGCGTCCAATATATCTCATTTAATAACTTTTAAACTGACAAAATTATTCAACTGTATATTTTTATATTAATTGATTGCATATTCGTAGGATGAAAAACTTTTAATTGGGATATATCCGAATTTTTTTCCAGTAAATTAATATATAATAATTAACAGTTACTTAAAAAAAATACATAAAGTATATAATACAATTACAAAATTATAAAATATCATGTTAATTTTTCTTTCTAAGTTATAATTATCGTATAAGAAACATACCCAATTTAATTTATAACGTAAACCATATTATAAAAGATATAATATAATATAAATGGGTTAAACGGGTCAACCCGCCAACACGATCAGGTTGACCCAAACCTGACCTGATAGCTAAATGGGTTCGCGGGTTCAACCCGAAATTGACCTGAACCCGTTTAGACTAAACCCAAACTCACTAATTTCGTGTAATGTCGGTGTCGTGTCATTAATTCACACCCCTAGTAATTTGTCATTGTCAATAAGTAAGTGTCAGACAGCTGCCTAGCACTACCGGTGGCAAAGTCGTGCTTTTAAATGTAAGCAAAAGCGTAATTTTCCAAGGCCAATTGGGAAATGTCAGACAGCTGCCTGACGTTATTCCCCTCCATCCCTTTTGTATTATACTAGAACTTTTACCGGAATGTCTTGCGTTGGCGTAAAAACTGGAAACTTATGTAACTCGATTGCGAGTTATTTTATTATACAATGACAACCAAAATTCAAAATCGGCGTAGAACCGTAGTTAACTGGATTGTGATTTGGTTATTTTTTTCTCCAACCCTATTATTGACAACAACAATAACTACTCCTCTAATTCAATATACCATAACATTAAGTGCTATAATCTAAATATTTAACCACAACCAATTACTACAACAAATATTCAAACATCATATGGAAACTAATTAACAATATACAAATTAGGAATAAACTACCTTCAAAACAACTTCCATCACATCTAGTATATGTACATATTTACCAAATAAAGGCGTCAACAGACAAAATCAGAGGGAATCCGTTGAAACTAAACTTGATTCTGGTAGTTATAAGCTTCCAAACTGCGAATTCAAGGATAAAAAACATAACAAGAATAATATGTAATCAGTTAAATATAAATTTGTAGGTTCATGAATGCATCACAACAACAATTGATAACACAATACCTAAAAGGCCTCACCTTGCTTGGCCAAACACATTTATTAGTCTTTTAGTAGAACCATTAAAAAGTAGCCTCTTAATGAAACCATGAAGAGGTAAACAAAGAATCCCTTAAATAACTGTGGGAGTAATTAATTTAGTTCCTTAATTGTAGGCTCCACCATAAACATTAAACAACGACGTGAGGCATTGACAACCATGTACGGAAGTCGGAAGCTTGTTGTGATGATGCCTTTCTTTTCAATAAGTACAAAAGTCGGAAGCTTCTAGTGATGATGCCTTTCTTTTCAATAGATTTGACGTGATCTTCTTCTTCATCATCAAACATTCCCTATCTAGTTCTTAATTATAGTCTCCACCTAAATGTTGTTTGTTGATGGGATAAAATCTGATAAAACTATAATATTCTGCATTAACTCTAAGATTGTCTACACAAGAAAAATGGATTTAATCTTTTATTTTACAAAAAGTTAAGCATGCTTTGTGATGAAACCAGAATTGATTATGATTTTGTGATATCAAAACAGATATAATGGTAAAGTGGAAAACTAAAAGGAGTTCTAAGTTTTACGACTAATATTTGTAACTACACAGAGCATAGTTTACATTTAGAAGTAGGGTAAATATGAGTCGAGAAACTCGATCGATTCAGTCTCTTCAAATCATTCATCTCGGTTTTTAAGTACCAATTCAATAATAAATTTGAGTACCAATTCATAAGGAATTTTGGTTTCATCATAAAGCTTTAGTTTTATTATATTTTCTTCCATCAAAACATAAGACAGATTTTGAAACACAACAAAACTGAGAGAAGAGAACAAACTAGAACAGTATCTACATGAGAAAACGGGACCAAATGAAAGACAATAATTATGTTGAAATCAACCAAAATTTTGTAATCTATTTTAACCTCTGCAACTCTCATGTTTTCATGAGATCTCAATCAATATGGAGATGCATAATAATAATAAGGCACGCCATAGCTTTGATAATAGTACTGATAAGGATCAACTTGCACGGTGGGCTTGGGTTCTTCTTTCTTTGCCTCCACCGGGCCCACACTTACGAGCTCCGTGTATCCAACCTCTTTTCTTAGTAAGGTTGTTAATTCAACCGAGTCAATACCATCACCGGTCACCGCTATCTGGTCTTTCTCTGACCCAACGAAAGACGCGGATACAACTCCGGATATACTAACCGCAATCTTCAGAGCTTTACGGGTTTTCTTGTCACTCTCCATGCTCACCTTCACCACAATCTTTTGCTGCATTTCTGTGGCTTGTATGATGATGATGATATTCAATATATGTATGAAGCAGAAAGAGAAGCTTGAATGAGAGAAGGTGAATGAAGAATGAGAGTGTGTGAGAGGGTATTTATAGAGACTAGAGAGGGACTGATGAAGAAGAAGACCAAAGACTACGTCAACGCAGTTAAGAGGGAGGAAGTTTCCTTACCAAACAAAACAGTCGAATAATTGTGTTAGTTTGATAATATGTATGTTTCTGTTTCGTTTACTTGCATATACTACTCGTAACACAATCTTAATAAAAATTACATCGAGATGTAGAAAAATATACGCTTGCCAAAGTAAAAAACTTAGGAACTGTACAGTAACTTTACTAAAGTCAAGTAGCTGCAGCTTGCTAGGTTTCGAACTCCCACGCTTTGATCTTGCTTGTTAATGCAGCCAATATCAAAACCACTCCAACACATACAAAAATGCGCTTTCAGTCGTATATATACCAAGTTCAAAAACAAATTAAAAAAATAAATAAATAAAGCAACCTAGTGGATACCACATCACATCGACGGGTTGTTGACCGCCCTTCTCCCCAAATAAGAAGCATGATCTATTCCCCCTCATCTTAAATATACGTTTAAACTTTTTATTTTTGATTATTTTCTAATGTTTATGTGTGACTACTCTACGGTCATCGACTCAATGCCGGAAGTCAGTTCAATTTTTTAAATGCTCAAATTTCATATGATAGAAAATAAAAAAATCGGGTCGGCTCAACGGTTTGGATCGAATAAACATCAACATTATAAAGTTATAAGCACATAACATAAATACGATGACACTACCTATAGTTTCAACACAAAAGGTAAAAATTTACCATCACCAAATTCTAAGTGCAAGACAATAAAACACAACACGCTAGAAATTAAAATTTAATTGAGATTACAATATACAGGTTTAACAAAATTAGTTTGGATCATGGTATATATAGTTAATCTAACGTATTAGACTATAACAAAAATTGTTCATATAATTATCTTAGAGACATTCAAATTCAAACCTAACCCGTTTATCAATTAACTAGAACATGATAATTACAACTAATTATTAAATCATTATCACATTTAATAATCCAAAATTATCCACTCCTTACAACGCTCCTTCCCCTTGCACGCCAAGTTGGTTTAATTGTTATCAATTACCAACTATCACCCTCGAATTTCAAACTCGTATCAAATTAGTCTTCAACTCCAAGAACGTTTTCTTTGCCTTTATTCTCTTAGTACTTAGTTATGTTTTTCGGCTCCTTCCTAACTCAAACATTCTAGAGACATTGTACTCGACTAGTTCTTTCTCCACAACTCGTCCTTAGGCCATAAGAACTTGCTCCACCTTTAACTCGGCTGCAATCTTGAGCAAACACTAGCTTTATAAAATCATACGTATTCCCACGTAATTTAAGCTCATATTCGATTCAGACCACAATCAGATTCATACTCGTTTAACACAATTTAGTGAACCTGACAATAGTCTTCAAACCTACTTGTTTAACCAAAAAAGAAAATATTCAAACTGTTTTTTTGTTCTGAGTGAGCACCAACTAAACAATTAAACCACCTCTGCTTTAGCAAAGCTTTATCTTATTCTCCTTTGAAGTTCGAGGCAAACACAACAAAACGATTTTTCTTTACAATTCGTGAAAATTTTCTGCGTGTTAACGTTTATTCCTCATGGTCCCAACTTGAGCTGGTTAAAAGAAATACCGATTTTAATAAATTATCTAGGTTATATGTTTTGGAAACAGATATTCATACATAAATTTGTGATCATAATAATCTATAACAACAACAATTGTACCCTTTAAATCCCGCCAATAGCAAAAGCGATTCGTAGGGTTGGGAGGATGAGATGTAGGCAAACCTTACCTTATCTGAGTAGATAGAGAGGCTGCTTCCAGAGAGACCCCCTGCTCAAAAACAGACAATATGCAAACAAACCAAACTTGAAATATAACAATGGCACAAAACATAAGAGGTGGTGACAGAGTAACATAATAAAATGGAAATAGATATAAATCATAATACATATCAAAATATAGACAGATATAACATAAAAAAAATATATATTGATACCATGAGTAAATCACATGCAATAGTCACCTAAAGTTTAGGAAAATCTAAACCCCTAAGACAAAGCTAAGACCCCATGTACTCATCCTTAAAGGTTTTTAACCTTAATTCTACGTCTCCACGAACTCCTATCCTGAGCCATGTCCTCAGGAAGGTGCAAATCTAACAAATCTAACCAAATTCGCTCATCCCAAGTCAATTTAGGCGTTCCTCTAATCCTCTTCCCCTCTACAACAACGGTTTCCACTGCTCTAACGGGCGCCGTTGTCAACTTCCTCTTCACATATCCAAACCATCTCAATCTCCCCTCCTTTACTTACTCGATATACTAGCCACCCCTAGCATTTCCCTAAAAACCTTATTTCTTATCCTATCTAATTTTGTGTGCCCACACATCCATCTCAGCATCCTCATCTCTACCACCTCCATCTTGCGCGCTTATGTCTTCTTGATAGCCCAACAATCTGTTCCATATAACATCGCAAGTCTAACTTCAACCCTCTAAATTTGTCCTTTTAATCTAATTGGGAACCTCCTATCACACAATACACCAGTGACTGCTTTCCACCTTCTCCAATCACTCTGGATGCGTGCGCTCCATCACTATCTATCTCCCCATCTTGTTGCACAAACGGTTCTAGATACTTGAACCTAGAAACCTACGGAACCACTTAGTCATCAATGGTGATCTGAGTATCCTCATATCCGCCTGTACCACTAAAATCACAATACATATACTCGGTCATTGAGCGACTAATCCTTAAACATTTGCCCTCTACAGCTGTCCACCACTCTTCTAACCTTGCGTTCAAGCTTTGCCTAGTCTCTTCAACTAACACAATATCATCTGCAAACAGCATGCACCATGGTATTGTCTCCTGGGTTGACTTTGACAACTCACCGAGAACAGCCGTAAAAAGAAACGGACTCAACGCAGACACCTGGTTGAGTCCTACCTCCACAGGGAAGATATTGATATCCTCTATAGGCGCACGAACACTCGTTTTCCTTGTACTCTTGATTATTCTAGTCAAACTCTGCACAAGCTTTCGGTTTGAGTTCAAGTAACCTGATCCTTGTACTTGAATCCCTCAAACCTTCGCTCTGATACCAATTTGAAACACCGATCCTAAAAAAGATCAAAACCAAGTATTTAAACAACAAAAATTTCCACTAAATTTGACACTTTTATACCATACAAAAAGGACTTGACTTAACATACAAATTAACCATTTTAGTCTAGTTATAAAACATCCAACATTTACAAAAGTTATGAAACACAAGTCTTGGATACTTAAATAACTAAACTTTCATTACATAACAACCAAAATGTTTTGAATGGTTTGCATAAATTAAGTACGGTTGAGAGCGACTTGGAGTGTGTCCGTTCCTAGCATAGCATGCCATTTAAAGATTGAATTTACCTATATCATAACAACAAGAGCCAATATTAAATTACATGTAATTTCATGCTACTAACTTCCAATAAACATGATATGCATTCATTATGCATTTTCCATTCATTGACTCGTTTACAACGGATCACATACATAACCATACTTTAATTCAACATTCTACACCGTTGACCCGTTTATAACCGGTCAATTACATGATCATTCTTTAAATTTCACATACTAATTTGTTGACCCGTTCGTAATGTAACGTATCAGCATCATGACCACCCTTAAACATTACATACTAATTGTTTAACCCGTTCATAACATGTTATACTCAATAATTACACTTCTACTTTTTTGACAATTTATGACATTTTGGATCTACAAACTTTAACTTATTATAAACATAACAAAAACACTATAAATTTCCATTACTTGTAAGTGTAAGAACTTACCTTTATCTTGATTTGCTTGTGATCCGGAATGGCTCGCACCTTCTTCTTTCACTCCTAAAATTCCACAATTTATCATGCTTTAATTTTATGTTTTCAAATCATTCTTTTCTTGACATAACATATTAACAATTCCTCATATTCTTGACATAAATCATTTTGCATCCTAGTCACATAAGATCATTGAAATCATATAAAAACCTCCATTCTAAGCATTTCATCAAACACTCGGTGTGCATACCAAAATCAAAGCATAAGTTATAAGTAGTTTATTCACATTCTTCTTATTTCATAACATGGATCATCATAATCAATCAATTTCACATGATTTCCATCTTACATCAAATTATCAAACAAATACATCAACATTACACCTATTTTGCAACTACATAATCATCATACTTCATCATATTCCTACTACAAGTGGGTTTTCATTCTTTAATCATCAAGATGACCATACTAAAGCGTAATTCTTGTTCTATGAAGAGATTCTCACTCATAACCATACTAATTTCACATGAATTCATGGATTGATTGCAATCCACTTTCTACAAAATCACCAAATCATGAAATTCGACTTACCCTATGTTGAACAAGTATAGATGATTACTTATTAAGGCTCATGCATAGGATTGACATTGACTTCACCCTTCAATTTGTTAGAATTGTAGATTTTAGATTATGTAGAACTTGTTCTTCCATTCCTTCTCTCTCTCTAATCCATGCACAGACACACACACATATCACAAAATTTTGTATTTTGTGTTTCTTATATTCTAACTTTTCCATGTGCCATATTTAGTCCCTCATGTTTGATCTACTATTTAATTTGATCAATATCTTTTATCTTTTGCTAGAAGACATATGCATAGGTACTTTAACTAGGTTAGTTAGTATCAACCAACTAGCTCTGTTTTTATTTTTATTTTTAAATGCTAAGATTCATTTACATGTTAGTTATTTGCTACGGTTTGCAATGTAATATCATTCGCCATGTTACAATATTAACGCGAACTAAGATACTAACATGTACACATAAAGGGTGTTACAATTCTACCCTCTTTAAAGGAAGTTTCGTCCCGAAATGTAGATACGTACCAAATAGTGTCGGGTAGTGCTCCGCATTTCATCTTCCGTTTCCCAGGTCAAATCCGACCCTTTCAGTGTTGCATTGGACTAGTACTTATCGAATGGCCTTATTACGAAGATGCGTTAGTTATCCTTGATAGCTATTGTTCTTTCAATGTAATTCATTCTCTCGTCAAGTTCGATATTATAGAGGGGCACGTAAGCCTTTTCATCTGCAAGGCACTTTCTCAATTGAGACACATGTAATGTGTTATCTATTCCATCTAATGTCGGCGGTAATTCCAACCGGTATGCTACTTTCACGACTCGAGCTAAAATCTTAAAAGGTCCTATGTAAGGAGGACCCAGTTTTCCTCGCTTACGGAATCGGATTATACCTTTCCATGGAGAGACTTTCAATAACACGTAATCTCCTACTTGAAACTCAATGGGACGTCTTCTATGATTGGCATAGGCTTCTTGTTTGTCTCGTGACGCTTTTAATCGAGCTTGTACGAGATCATTTGTCACGACCCCCGACCACACCCTGGGCGGTAGCGTGAACCAGTTACCGGTGGTATCGTGTTTATTAAATTGGCAGCGAAATTTATCATCAGGATCCTAGTTAGGAAATATTTTAGAATTTGTAAAAACACCAAAGTTTAATATTAAACAAATGGGATAAAACCCATATTTCATTCAAATTTTTTATAGGGATAAACCCTAGTTCACAATACATAAATTTCTTCTTTTATCCAGGTAGTCATCGCCACTTTATTTAAGCTTTCAGTGCTCCATAGCAGGCTTCTAATATTTTCACTATAAGTTACCTGAAACGGGTTTAAAAACATTTTGTCAGCGAAAAATACTGGCGAGTTCATTCATTTTTATAAAAAAAACATTGTTATAATTTACAGTATCAAGGGTGATTATATTTTTTTATCTATCAAATACCCAATCAATATTTGTCACTCAGTGGCAGTTCTGATGTAACGGTGGTCATATCACTCATTGGCTAACTTTCATCCAATAGTGAAGATTATCAAGTAGTGTATACAAAACCCCACATACTGGTAGTAATTTCAGAATACAAAAACTTAATCACTATAAGTATAACTGAAAAACATTTTAGGATTTTGTAAATCATTTGGTAAAAAGAAAGAATGACTCACATTATAGTTTTAGAGTTTTAGCTTAAAACTTCCTGGTGCTAACCCTAGGTTCCTAATAAAAATACAATGCAACCTGTGTTAGTGTAACACCCCAAATTAAAGTTTAATGATACATCATAAGACAAAACCCCAACGTAGTTTAGAAAGTATAGCCTTATACAGACAGTACTTTGACATCCGTTGATGGGTTTCATATCAATCGGATAGGGTATCGTACCAGGGATCGGGTTAAAAACACTTACAATGGAGCAGAGTTTAGAGTATTGAGTATAGAGCAAAAGAGCATAGAGAGAGCAAAAAGAAAAGATGTGAGCAATTTGGGATGCCTACCACAGCTTCTATTTATATTTGAAGTATCAAGTGTGCCGTCACTTTATTCTATCTTATCTCCTGGAAGCTACCCACGAAAGCTACCCACGAAGTATACAAATCTCTTATCTTACGAACATGCACCAACGAAGAACACAAAATTTCTTTTGTGTTAAAAATTATTATTATTTTATATATATAATTAATTCAGCTACTTCACTCATTTGTCGTTTATAACATCTAAAATATAATGTTTTATAAAACGATGAATATGTCATTAGAACGAGCATATTTTTATCTACATTTGACCTAAGTTTCATTAAAAACGGAGTAAGGTCAATTATAATAATATATTTTATTAGTTATTAAACAGTTTCTATAAAAGTAAATGTTCGTCTAGATACCTCATATTTCTAACTGTCACGTAGTCTACCCTTTTAATAATAATATAAGCTTTATATACTTTATTATTATTATTATTATTATTATTATTATTATTATTATTATTATTATTATTATTTTATTTGGAGTTACATCCTCCCTACCTTTATTTAAATCTTGTCCTCGAGATTTATTTGAACCTTTCTTTTTCATCTCCGATTCTAGTTCCCAGGTATATTCCGGTCCTCTTTTTGAGTCCCTTTTTCATTTTGACTAGAATCAATCTTTTACGCTTGAGGTTCTTGACCGTCCTGTCTTTAGTATGTAGGGATTTCTCAATAAATTTCAGTTTCTCATTTACCTCTATGTCTTGAAGAGTTACTATCAATGATTCATCGGCTAAAAATTTCTTTAGGTTACATACATGAAATACATCATGTACTCCTGTCATGTCTTTAGGTAACTGTAGCCGATAAGCTACTAGTCCTATGCGTTTGATGACTTCAAAAGGTCCAACATACCTTGGGCTTAACTTTCCTCTTTTACCAAATCTGATGACTCTTTTCCGATGTGAAACTTTTAGCAATGCTTTATCACCGACTTGAAATTCTAATGGCTTTCGACGATTATCTGCATAACTCTTTTGACGATCTTGGGCCGTCTTAAGTCTTTCCTTGACTTGAATTACTTTGTCAGTTGTTTCTTGGACAATCTCAGGTCCTGATAATTGCTTTTCTCCTATCTCTGCCCAACATACAGGCGTTTGACATTTTCGTCTGTAGAGTGCTTCAAATGGTGTAGCATTAATACTTGTATGATAACTATTGTTGTAAAAGAATTCTATTAATGGTAAATGTTCGTCCCAACTTCCTCCAAAGTCTATAACACAGGCACTAAGCATGTCTTCAAGAGTCTGAATCGTCCTTTCACTTTGTCCATCTGTTTGAGAGTGATAAGCTGCACTTAGATTTAATCGAGTTCTCATAGCTTTTTGAAAACTTGTCCAGAAATGAGAAGTAAAATGATTATCTCTGTCGGAAACAATAGATAAAGGGATTCCATGTAGTGAGACTATTTCATCCAAATACAACTTAGCTAATCATTCCATACTGAAAGTTTCCTTCATTGGTAAGAAATGTGCGGACTTAGTCAATCTATCCACAATCACTCCAATTGTGTCATTACATTTTCGTGTCTTGGGTAGTTTGGTAACAAAGTCCATTGTTATCAACTCCCATTTCCAAACTGGCATCTCTAATTGTTGAAGTAAACCTGAAGGTTTCTGGTGTTCAGCTTTAACTTGTGAGAAAGTTAAACATTTTGAAACATAACTTGCTATGTTCTTTTTCATTCCTATCCACCAAAATTACTTCCTCAAATCTTGATACATCTTGTCGTTACCAGGATGCATCGTATACTTAGACTTATGAGCTTCTTCTAAAATTCGGTTTCGTAACTTTCCTTGAATAGGTACCCAAATTCTTTTCTTATAGAATTTACAAATTCCTCTGTTCCTTGTTCTAATTCTTTGATTATTCCTTTTAATTCTTCAGCCTCATTCTTGATTGTTGTTTCCTGGATTTTCTTAAATTGTCCTATTAAATCTATCTGCAGATTTAACCTGAGAGCACTTACCCTTTTTGGTTTCTCATGGTATTTTCGACTTAAAGCATCAGCTATTATATTAGCTTTCCCTTCGTGATATTGGATATCACAATCATAATCACTAAGAATTTCCATCCAGCGTCTTTGTCTCATGTTCAGTTCTTTTTGCCGAACATATATCTTAAACTTTTATGATCTGTAAAGACAGTGAACTTACTACCATAAAGATAATGTCTCCAATTTTTTAAGGCAAAAACTATCGCTCCTAATTCCAAATCATGTGTTGTGTAGTTCTCTTCATGCTTTTTCAATTGTCTAGAGGCGTAAGCAATCACTTTCTGACGTTGCTTCAGCACACATCTAAATCCTAATTTTGATGCATCACAATATACTATGAAATCTTCAATTCCTTCTGGTAAACAAGTATTGGTGCATTAGTTAGTCTTTGTTTCAGAATCTTGAAAGCTTCCTCCTGTTTTGGTCCTAATTCAAACTTAACTGATTTACATGTTAACTTGGTTAATGGAATGGCTATCCTAGAAAAATCTTTAATTAAGCGTTTATAATATCCTGCCAATCCAAGAAAACTTCTTACTTCTGTTGGTGAATTAGGGACTTTCCATATGATAATTTCCTCACTCTTTGTAGGATCTATGTGAATTCCTTCTTGATTAATCAAATGTCCAAGAAATTGTACCTCTTGTAACCAGACTCACATTTTGAGAATTTAGCATAAAGCTTTTCTTTTCTCAACAATGTCAGAAGTACTTGTAGATGTTCAACATGCTCTTCCTTGCTCTTGGAATAAATAAGTTTATCATCTATGAAGAAAATTACAAACTTATCTAGGTATGGTTTACATATCCTGTTCATCATGTCCATAAATGCAGCTGGAGTATTTGTTAAACCAAATGGCATAACTGTAAACTCATAGTGTCCATACCTTATTCTAAAAGTAGTTTTAAGAATGTCCTCTTACTGCACTTTCAGTTAGTGATACCCTGAGCATAAATCAATCTTTGAAAAGGATCGAGCTCCTTGAAGTTGATCGAATAAATCATTGATTCTTGGTAGCACGTACCGATTTTTAGTTGTGACTTTATTCAATTCTCTGTAGTCAATACACATGCGCATCAATCCATCTTTCTTCTTGACGAATAGCACTGGTGCGCGATGAGCTAGGTTGTATGAAACCTTTCTCCAATAGTTTGTCTAGTTGCTTCTTCAATTTAGCATTTTGTTGGCGCTAGACGATAGGGTGCTTTGGCAATCGTTGCAGTTCCTTGTATTAGGTGAATTCTAAATTCAACCTCACAATCAGGCGGTAGTCCAGGTCGCTCTTCTGGAAAACATCTGAAAAATCTAACACTGCAGAAATATCCTTTAATTCTTTTCCTGTAGTGCTAATGATCCAGAGATCATATACACTATTCCTCTTTTTCGTGCGTAGCTTGTAGCTTTCATCACCAGAGATGAATTTTGTTGATGTTGCAGGCTTGTCTCCCTGGATTGTGGTACTTTCTCTTGTTGGTGTATGAACCTCAACAGAATTTTGATCACACATGATTCGCGCATGATTGGCTACCAACCAATCTATTCCTAATACAACATCGAATCCAGCTAGCTTCATTGGTAACAAGTTGGTTGTGAACTTATGTCCTAATAATTCTAGCTTTCCTTTCTGAAGGATTTCGCGTACTGATAGAATTTCCATTTTCCGTTTCCACCGTATAGTCTTGGTGAAGTTTAGTTAAAGGTTGATTAAGAAATTGACAGAAAGTAGTATTTATAAAACTTTGGTTTGCCCCAGAGTCAAATAATACTTTAGCATAGACGTAATGAACTAGAAACGTACCGGTAATTACATCGGGAATCAGTTCAGCTTCTTTGGCTGTCAGTATGAAGGCTCTAGCATTCTTCTTGGGTCCTTCAGTTGTCTTTGCCTTGTTATTAGATGTTGTAGCTAGTTTTCGGGCAGTTTGGTCGGATATGGCATGCCTCTCCGTGGTTGAAGCATATTTTAGCGTTAATTTTCCTTCTACACTCTTCTTCCTTATGTCCCGGTATCTTGCAGAAATTGCAATATACCGTACATTTTCCTTAATGTTTCCTTTTACAGAACTTACATAAAGGTGGAGAAGATGAACCTACTCCTTTCTTTCGGTAACAATTACCAGAACATAGTTCCTTGGTAATCCTTTGGGCTAAATCCTTTTTCTGGTTTTCTTCCTGTGTGCGTATCAGTCCATCTATTAAAGTGTTAGCCAGTTCAACTGCATCTTCAATAGTTTGTGGTCTAGCTGCCTTGACCATGTCTCTGATTTCACTAACTAAACCCCAAATATAACGGGAGATTAATACTAGTTCTGGCAAAGCCAAGGCTGGTACTATCCTTGCATATTCAAAGAATTTGGTAGTAAATTCGCGACAATTTACACCAATCACCTTACGGTTTAGGAACTTATTAACTATCTTTTCCTTTTCGTGAGGATGACAGAATTTTCTTTCTGTCATTTACTTAAATTCAGTCCATTCCATTCCATGGCATTAACCATGTCACTACCTTTTGATTAAAAAATGTATTCCATCATTCTAATGCTTTATCTTTGAAAAGATTAGAAGCATACATTATTTTATCTTCTCAGCACACTTACTAATTTTTAAAACTGTTTCAGTCTTTTCCAGCCAGCGCAAAGCTGCAATGGCTCCTTCATTACCAGAAAATTCGATCGGTTTACAAGACAAGAATTCTTTATAAGAACAGCCATAAGCGATGGTTTTCTTTCGTTTAGGAAATGGAGCTTTGACAAGAATGCCATTATATCCATTGACGCTGAGACTAGGTTCAGTGTGGGTACATTTACTGCTTATAGTATTATTGTTGTTTTCAGGTGTAGGTTTCTTAATAGCTTCATTAATAAATGGCATGGCATCAATTATTCCTTGAGCTACTATATGGTTCTATAGCACTTTTATCCCTATGGTTTCCGTTATCATTATTTGTCGAACTTCCTGATTTACTTCATTCAACATCTGAGATTTAGACATTATCAGATACTAATATCGCAAAATAAAAAATCAAAAACAGACAAATATTCAAACAAATTTGATCAAAATTGTCGAACATTGCGACTTCTACACTTTTTTGCATTAACCATACTAATACATGTCTGTATTTTAAATTTAAGTATGCGTCGATATATATATGTATATTGTATATGTATATATTAATATATTATTATATATTGTTATTATTATTATATATATTGAAATTTATTTTCACAAATATAACACACAAGTCATTTTATATAAAATTCCTAACATTAATATTTAAGTTTAGGTATTAAAAGAACACCTAAATAGCTTAAACCAGTGGCTCTGATACCACCCATTGTCACAAACTCCGACCACACCCTGGGCGGGAGCCGTGAACCAGTTATTGGTGGTATCGGTTTTTATTAAATTGGCAGCGGAATTTATCATCAGGATCATAGTTAGGAAATATTTCAGAGTTTGTAAACACACCAAAGTTTAATATTAAACAAATGAGATAAAACTCATATTTCATTCAAATATTTTTATAGGGATAAACCCTAGTTGACAAAACATAATTTTTTTCTTTTATTCAGGTAGTCATAGCCATTTTATTTAAGCCTTTAGTGCTCCATATCAGGCTTCTAATATTTTCACCATAAGTTATCTGAACCGCGTTTAAAAACATTTTGTCAGCAAAAAATACTGGCAAGTTCATTCATGTTTATAAAAAAACATTGTTATAATTTACAATATCAAGGGTGATTACATCGTTTTTATCTATCAAATACTCAATCAGTATTTGTCACTCGGTGGCAGTTCGAATGTGACGGTGGTCATATCACTCATTGGCTAACTCATCCAATAGTGAAGATTATCAAGTAGTGTATACCCCACATACCGGTAGTAATTTCAGAATACAAAACTTAATCACTGTAATATAACTGAAAAACATTTTAGAATTTTGTAAAACATTTGGTACAAAAGAAAGAATGACTCACATTATAGTTTTAGAGTTTTAACTTAAAGCTTCCTGGTGCTAATCCTGGGTTCCTAATAAAAATACAATGCAACCCGTGTTAGTGTAACACCCCAACTTAAACTTTAACGATACATCACAAGACAAAACCCCAACGTAGTTTACAAAGTATAGCCTTATATAGACAGTACTTTGACATCCGTTGATGGGTTTCAGATCAATCAGACAGGGTATCGTACCAGTGATCAGGGTTAAAAACACTTACAATGGAGTAGAGTTTAGAGTATTGAGTTTAGAGCGGAAGAGTAGAGAGAGACCAAAAAGAAAAGATGTGAGCAGTTTCGGATGCCTACCACTACTTCTACTTATATTTGAAGTATCAAGTGTGTCATCACTTTATTCTTTCTTATGTCCTGGAAGCTACCCATGAAAGTTACCCACGAAGTATACAAATCTCTTATCCTACGAAACATGCACCCACGAAGAACACAAAATTTCTTTTGTGTTAAAAATTATATATATATATATATATATATATATGCTTCACTCGTTTATCATTTATAACTTCTAAAATATAACGTTTTATAAAACGATGAATATATCATTAGAACAAGCATATTTTTATCTATATTTTGACCTAAGTTTCATTAAAAACGGAGTAAGGTCAATTATAATAATATATTTTATTATTAATTATTAAACGGTTTTTATAAAGTAAATGTTTGTCTAGATACCTCAGATTTCTAACTGTCAACTTACTCGTAATTTACCTGTTTAATAATAATATAAGCTTTATATACTTTATTTATTTATTTATCTATTGTTGTTGTTGTTGTTGGTTGTTATTATTATGGAATGTTACATCAATCTTCTCGTTGGTCTTGGCTACAACATCCTTGGGTGCGATTTCTCTTTTCCCTACCTCTCCCCAACATACGAGAGTTCTACATTTCCTTCTGGATAACATTTTATAATGAGCCATTTGAATGCTATTGTGATAGCTATTGTTGTATGAAAACTCTACCAAAGGTAACTGGTCATCCCAACTTCCAACAAAATCCATAACACACGCTCTTAGTATATCTATGAGTGTTTGAATGGTTCGTTCGGATTGGTCGTCCATTTGGGGGTGGTAGGTGGTACTGAAATGTAGTTTCGTACCCATTTTCTCATGAAAACTTTTGCCAAAACTGAGATGTGAACCGGGTATCCTAGTCCGACAAGATGGATACGAGTACTCCGTATTGAGATATGATCTCGTTTACATAAATCCCCGCCATTTTCTCCAAAGAGGTTTCCCGAATAGGTAAAATTGTGCGCTTTTGGTGAGACAGTCTAAAATCACCCGTATGGCATTATGACCTTTCTCTGTTTTGGGAAGTTTGGTTACAAGATCCATGGTCACATCCTCCCATTTCCACACCGTAATTTCTAAGGGTTGCAACTTCCCGTACGGCTTTTGATGTTCCGCTTTTACTTGGGAACACGTTAAACATTTCGCGACATGTTTGACGATGTCGCGTTTCATTCCCGGCCACCGATAGTTCTTTCTTAAGTCTCGATACATTTTCGTGGCTCCCGGATGAACCGAATACCGAGACTTTTAGAGCCTCTTCTAATAGCAAGTCTTTCACATCGCAATGCCAAGGTATCCAGATTGGGCCATACCTCGTTTTGATCCCACTCGTATTTTCTTCCAATCTCTGCGCTATCCCCTTTGTTCTTTCTTTCTTTTGATCCTTCACATTTAAGAACTTAATTTGAGCCTCCCATACTTTATCAAGGAGATTAGATGTGACTGCCATTTTCAAGGATTTCACCCGAATTGGAGGTGGGTAGTCCTTTCGACTTAGGGCGTCCGCCACCACGTTAGCTTTTCCTAGGTGGTAGTCGATGTCACAGTCATAATCCTTAGTGAGCTCTAACCACCTTCATTGCCTCATATTAAGATCTTTTTGCTCAAAGAAATACTTGAGACTTTTATAATACGAATAGATGGTACACTTTGTTTCATATAGGTAATGCCTCCAAATATTAATTGGTTATTTTATTTACATATAGGTTAACAAAGAAGTTTAAGAGGTTCAACCTAGATTTAAAGTGCGAATTACATGTTTTGGACTCTATTAGCAATACAAAAGAATGTGGGGGCAATTTAAGGTGATTCAAAAGCCAATTCTCTGTTTGCAAGCAATGTCTATAGGAAGCTTCCATATATTTTGCCTATATCAGTTTGTTCATTCAGTTGCTTTTTACTAATTGGTGGGCCTTAGAGTTCATTGTTAGTCTCTTTGTGGCAGATAAACAGTGGTGAGCGATGCGATTTCTTGGTCGAGGTAAAAGGCAGCTGCGAATGGTGGTTAGCGTGACGTTGAATGGTTGGCTTTTCCCGGGAAGAGTTCTGGTTCTTCTACAAAGAAGATCAAAAAAGTCAGAAAGAGAGACTCAAGTGACATCAACCGCTGTTTGTACATTAGGCCTCATGAGTCATAAACCACCGACATAGGGTTTTATAGGTTATATAAGTAGATTTATTGCGGTTTCTTAAATATAATTTATATTTTATCACTCAAATAAGTGCTTATTTACTTCTTAAATAACATGTTTGACCACTGTGTCTTCTTTTCAATAATCATCTCCGCAATCACCATATATGTCGTGTACCGAATATATCCGTTAGATTTTAAATATAATTTTTTTTGGTATAGAAAATCTTATTTATTCAACCCGTGTAATACACGATAGTTTTTAATAATTTTTTTAATTATTTGGTAAACAATATTATATTATTCAACCCGTGTAATACAAAATGGGTGCTTATTTGCTTATTGAATAATATGTGTAAACATTGTATCTTCTTTTCAATAATCATCTCCGCAATCACTATATGTATCGCATACCGAGTATATCCGTTAGTTTTTTTAAATAAATTTTTTTATTATTTGGTATATAAGATCATATTTATTTAACCCGTGTAATACACAGTGGTTTTTAAAGATACTACCTTTTTTATTATTTGGTAAACAACATTACATTTATTCAACCTGTGTAATACACATGGTTTTAAAGATATAACTTTTTTTATTATTTGGTATATAAGATTACATTTATTCAACCTATACAATACATATGGTTCTTATAGATATAACTTTTTATTATTTAATATAATTATATTTGTTCAACTTATACAATAAATAAGATTTTTAAAATATATTTTTTTATTATTTAGTATATAAAATTCATCTATTCAACCCATTAAATACACAAGATTACAGCCTAGTTATATTCTAAAGATAATTGGGATTACGTGTCCAATATATCTGATTTAATAACTTTTAAACTGACAAAATTATTTAACCATATATTTTGATATTACTTTTTTGCATATTCGTTAGGATCAAAAACTTTTAAAAATTGGATTTACCCGATTTTTTCTTCAAAATTAACATATTATAATTAACATTTTACCTAAAAAATTACACAAAGTATATAATACAATTACATTAAATTATAAATGTCATGTTAATTTTTCTTTTTAAGTTATAATTGTCACATAAGAAACATACCCAATTTAATTTATAATATAAAACATATTATAAAAATATATATATAATATAAATGAGTTAAACGGGTCCACCCGTCAACTCGATCGGGTTGACCTTAATCAGACCTGATAGCTGAACAGGTTCAACCCGAAATTGACCTGAACCCGTTTAAACTAAACCCAACTCACTAATTTCGTGTAATGTTCGTGTCGTGTAAAAAATTCACCAACCTCTATTATTGCCAACAACAATAACTACCTCATCTAATTCAATTTACCATAACATTAAGTGCTATAATCTAAATACTTAACCACAACCAATTACTACAACATATATTCAAAGATCATATGGAAACTAATTAACAATATACCGATTAGGAATAAACTACCTTCAAAACAACTTCCATCACATCTAGTATACGTACATATTTGCTAAATAAAGGCGTCAACAGACAAAATCAGAGGAAATCCGTTGAAACTAAACTTGATTCTGGTAGTTATAAGCTTCTAAACTACCAATTCAATAATAAATTTGAGTACCAATTCATAAGGAATTTTGGTTTCATCATAAAGCTTTAGTTTTATTATATTTTCTTCCATCAAAACATAAGACAGATTTTGAAACACAACAAAACTGAGAGAAGAGAACAAACTAGAACAGTATTTAAATGAGAAAACGGGACCAAATGAAAGACAATAATTATGTTGAAACCAACCAAAATTTTGTAATCTATTTTAACCTCTGCAACTCTCATGTTTCATGAGATCTCAATCAATATGGAGATGCATAATAATAATAAGGCACGCCATAGATTTGATAATAGTACTGATAAGGATCAACTTGCACGGTGGGCTTGGGTTCTTCTTTCTTTGCCTCCACAGGGCCCACACTTACGAGCTCCGTGTATCCAACCTTTTTTCTTAGTAAGGTTGTTAATTCAACCGAGTCAATACCATCACCGGTCACCGCTATCTGGTCTTTCTCTGACCCAACGAAAGACGCGGATACAACTCCGGATATACTAACTGCAATCTTCAGAGCTTTACGGGTTTTCTTGTCACTCTCCATGCTCACCTTCACCACAATCTTTTGCTGCATTTCTGTGGCTTGTATGATGATGATAATATTCAATATATATATGTATAAAGCAGAAAGAGAAGCTTGAATGAGAGAAGGTGAATGAAGAATGAGAGTGTGTGAGAGGGTATTTATAGAGACTAGAGAGGGACTGATGAAGAAGAAGACCAAAGACTACGTCAACGCAGTTAAGAGGGAGGAAGTTTCCCTACCAAACAAAACAGTCGATTAATTGTGTCGGTTGAAAAGTTAGATAATATTGGACGCGTAAATCCCAATCATCTCTAGGGGACGGGACTTCCAAGCATGTGAGTGAACTCAACTTTTTAATTTTATCAAACAATCTCCAGAATATAACTAGATTTATGTATTTCCCTCTAATGGCACGTTTGAATATATTTTAGTTTGATAACATGTATGTTTGTGTTTTGTTTACTTGTATATACTACTTGTAACACAATCTTAATAAAAATTACATCAAGAGGTAGAAAAATATACGCTTGCCAAACTAAAAAAAAACTTAGGAACTTTACAGTAACTTTACTAAAGTGAAGTAGCTGCAGCTGGCTAGGTTTCGAACCCCCACGCTTTGATCTTGCTTGTTAATGCAGCCAATATCAAAACCACTCCAACACATATACAAAAATGCTCTTTCAGTCGTATATATACCAAGTTCAAAAACTGATAAAAAAAAATAAATAAGTAAAGCAACCTAGTGGATACCACATCGCATCGACGTGTTGTTGACCTCCCTTCTACCCAAATAAGAAGCATGATCTATTCCCCCTCATCTTAAATATACGTTTAAACTTTTTATTTTCTATTATTTTCTAATATTTATGTGTGACTACTCAACCATCATCGACTCAATGGCGGAAGTCAGTTCACTTTTGTAAATGCTCAAATTTCATATGATTGAACATAAAAAAATCGGGTCAGTTCAACGGTTTGGATCGAATAAAGCTCATCACATAATATAAATATGATACAATAATAGAAAAAACATCAACATTATAAATTTAAAAGCACATAACATAAATACGATGACACTACCTATAGTTTCAACACAAAAGGTAAAAATTTACCATCACTAAATTCTAAGTGCAAGACAATAAAAACACAACACGCTAGAAATTAAAACTTAATTTAGATTACCATATAAAGGTTTAACAAAATTAGTTTAGATCACGGTGTATATAGTTAATCTAAAGCATTAGACTATAACAAAAATTGTTCATATAATTATCTTAGAGACATTCAAATTCAAATCTAACTCGTTTAGGAATGCTAGATAATTATCTAATCAATTAACTAGAACATGATAGTTACAACTAATTATTAAATCATTATTACATTTAATAATCCATGATTATCCACTCCTTACAACCCTCCTTCCCCTTGCATGCCATGTTGGTTTAATTGTTGGCAATTCCCAACAATCACCCCCGACATTTCAAACTCGTATCAAATTAGTCTTCAACTCCAAGAATGTTTTCTTTGCCTTGATTCTCTTAGTAATTAGTTATATTTTTCGGCTCCTTCCTAACTCAAACATTCTTGAGACCTTGTACTCGACTAGTTCTTTCTCCACAACTCGTCCTTTGGCCATATGAACTCACTCCACCTTGACTCGGCTGAAATCTTGAGCAAACACTATCTTTATAAAATCATACGTATTCCCATGTAATTTAAGCTCATATTCGATTCAAACTACAATCAGATTCATGCTCGTTTAACACAATTTAGTGAACCAACAATAGTCTTCAAACCTACTTGTTTAACCAAAAAAGAAGATATTCAAACTGTTTTGTTTTGTTCTGAGGGAGCACCAACTAAACAATTAACCACCTTTGTTTTAGATAAGCTTATATTATTCTCTTAAAAAAGAAGATATTCAAACTGTTTTGTTTTGTTCTCAGTGAGCACCAACTAAACAATTAACCACCTTTGTTTTAGATAAGCTTATCTTATTCTCTTTTAAAGTTCAGGCAAACACAACAAAACTATTTTTCTTTCGAATTCGTGAGATCTATTGGAAAAATTTGTTGTTAATTACCGATATCGTTTCATTTGATTATTTTCTGCGTGTTAACGTTTATTCCGTATGGTCCCAAATTTAGCTCATTAAAAGAAAACCGATTTTGATAAATTATCTAGGTTATATGTTTTAGAAACAGATATTCATACATAAATTTGTGATCATAATATATAACAACAACAATAACAATCGTACCCTTTAAATCCCACCAATAGCAAAAGCGATTCGTAGGATCTGGGAGAGTGAGATGTCGGCAAACCTTACCCTTATCCGTGTAGATAGAGAGGCCGCTTCCAGAGAGACCCCCTACTCGAAAACAGACAGTATACAAACAAACCGAACTTTAAATATAACAATGGCACAAAACATAAGAGGTGGTGACAGAGTAACATAATAAAATAGAAATAGATATAAATCGTAATACATATCAAAATATAGACATATATAACATCAAAAACATTTATATTGATACCATGAGTAAATCAGATGCACTGGTCACCTAAAGTTTAGGAAAATCTAAACCCTAAGACAAAGCTAAGACCCACCTAAACTCTTCCTTAAAGGTTTCTAATCTTAATCCACGTCTTCATGAACTCCTCTCCTGAGCCATGTCCTCAAGAAGGTGCAAATCTAACAAATTTAGCCTAATTCGCTCATTCCAAGTCAATTTAGGCCTTCCTCTAATCCTCTTCCCCTCTACAACAACGGTTTCCACTGCTCTAATGGGCGCCGTTGTCAACCTCCTCTTCACATTCCCAACCATCTCAATCTCTCCTCCTTTATCTTACTCGATATACTAGCCACCCCTAGTCTTTCCCTAAAAACCTTATTTCTTATCCTATCTAACTTTGTGTGCCCACACATCTATCTCAGCATCCTCATCTCCGCTACCTCCATCTTGCGCGCTTGTGTCTTCTTGATAGCCCAACAATCTGTTCCATATAACATCGCAGGTCTAACTTCAAACCTATAAAATTTTCCTTTCAATCTAATTGGGAACCTCCTATCACACAATACACCAGTGGCTGCTTTCAACCTGCTCCAACCACTTTGGATGCGGTGGGCTACATCACTATCTATCTCCCCATCTTGTTGCACAAACGATCCTAGATACTTGAACCTAGTAAACTACAGAACCACTTGGTCATCAATGGTGATCCGAGTGTCCTCATATCCGCTTGTACCACTAAAATCACAATACATATACTCGGTCTTTTAGCGACTAATCCTTAAACCTTTGCTCTCTACAGCTTCCACTACTCTTCTAACCTTGCGTTCAAGCTTTGCCTAGTCTCTAAAACTAACACAATATCATCTGCAAACAGCATGCACCATGGTACTGTCTCCTGGGTTGACTTTGACAACTCACCGAGAACAACCGCAAAAAGAAACAGACTCAACGTAGACACCTGGTTGAGTCCTACCTCCATAGGGAAGAAATTGATATCCCCTATAGGCGCATGAACACTCGTTTCCTTGTACTCTTTATTATTCTAGTCAAACTCCCATAAACCCTTCCTGTAACCTCATCTGTTATACGTAATCGTTTTAAATTTAAATGAACTTACTTGATTTGTACCTCGGAGCGAACACACACTATGCACGATCTTTCGGTTTAAGTTCAAGTAACCTAATCCTTGTACCTGAATCCCTCAAACCTTCGCTCTGATACCAACTTGAAATGCCGATCCTTAAAGTGATCAAAACCAAGTATTTAACCAACCAAAATTTCGACTAAATTTGACAATTTTATACCATACAAAAAGGACTTGACTTTAACATACGAAACCAACCATTTTAGTCTAGTTATAAAACATCCAACATTGAAAAAAGTTATGAAATACAAGTCTTGGATACTTAAACAACTAAACTTTCATTACATAACAACCAAAATGTTTCAACCCGTTTGCATAAATTAAGTACGAAAGCGTGTTGAGAGCGACTTGGAGTGTGTTCGTTCCTAGCATAGCATACCATTTAAAGATTGACTTTACCGATATCATAACAACAAGAACCAATACTAAATTACATGTAATTTCATACTACTAACTTCCAATAAACATGATATGCATTCATCATGCATTTTCTGTTCATTGACCCATTTGCAACGGATCACATACATAACCATACTTTAATTCAACATTCTACTTCGTTGACCCGTTTATAACGAGTCAATTACATGATGATTCTTTAAATTTCACATACTAATTTGTTGACCCGTTCGTAAGGTTTCAGCATCATGACCACCCTTAAACATCACATTCTAGTTGTTTAACCCGTTCATAACATGTTAAACTCAATAATTACACTTCTAGTTATTTGACAATTATAAAATTTTTGAGTTACAAACTTTAACTTATTATAAACATAACAAAAACACTATAAATTTCAATTACTTGTAAGTGTAAGAACTTACCTTTATCTTGCTTTGCTTGTGATCCGGAATGGATCGCGCCTTCTTCTTTCACTCCTAAAATTCCACAATTTAGCATGCTTTAATCTTATGTTTTCTTCATTCTTTCTTGACATAACATATTAATAATTCCTCACATTATTGATATAAATAATTTAACATCATAATCACATAAGATCATTGAAGTCATAAAAAAACCTCTATTCTAAGCATTTCATCAAACACTTGGTGTGCATACCAAAATCAAAGCATAAGGTACAAGTAGTTTACGCACATTCTTCCTATTTCATAACATGGATCATCATAATTAATCAAATTCACATAATTTCCATCTTACATCAAATTTATCTAACAATGCTTTGTTGTATACAAGTTCATACATCAACATTACACCTATTTTGCAACTACATAATCATCGTACTTCATCATATTCCTACTACAAGTGGGTTTTCATTCTTTAATCATCAAGATGACCATACTAAAGAATAATTCTTGTTATATGAAGTGTTTCTCACTCATAACCATACTAATTTCACATGAATTCATGGATTAATTGCAATCCACTTTCTACAAAAATCACCAAATCATGAAATTCGACTTACCTTATATTGAACAAGTATAGATGATTACTTATTAAGGCTCATGCATAGGATTGGCATTGACTTCACCCTTCAATTGTTAGAATTGTAGATTTTAGGTTATGTAGAGCTTGTTCTTCCATTCCTTCTCTCTCTCTCTCTCTCTCTCTAATCCACGTACAAACACACACACACACATATCACAAAATTCTGCATTTTGTATTTCTTATATTCTAACTTTCCCATGTGCCAGATTTAGCCCCCATGTTTGATTTAGCATTTAATTTGATCAATTTCTCTTATCTTTGGCTGGAACACATATGCATAGGTATCTTAACTAGGTTAGTTAGTATCAACCAACGAGCTCTATTTTTATTTTTAAACGCTAGCATTCATTTACATGTTGGTTATTTGCCACGGTTCGCAATATAATATCATTCTTCATGTTACGGTATTAACGTGAACTAAGATACTAACATGTACACATTTTGGGGTATTACAAGTCTACCCCCCTTAAAGGAGGTTTCGTCCCCGAACCTAAATACGTACCAAATACTGTCACGTAGTGCTCCCGCATTCCATCTTCCGTTTCCCAATTCAAATCCGACCCCTTTCGTGTTGCCATTGGACTTGTACTTAACGAATGGCCTTATTACAAAGATGCATTATTTTGGAATCCTTGATAGCTATTGGTCTTTCAATGTAATTCATTCTCCCGTCCAATTCAATATCATCGAGGGGTACGTAAGCCGCTTCATCCGCAAGGCACTTTCTCAATTGTGACACATGAAATGTGTTATGTATCCCATCTAATGCCGGCGGTAATTCCAACCGGTACGCCACTCTCCCGACTCGAGCTAAAATCTTAAAAGGTCCTACGTAACGAGGACCCAGTTTCCGTCGCTTACGGAATCGGATTATACCTTTCCATTGAAAGAATTTCAGTAACACGTAATCTCCTACTTGAAACTCAATGGGGCGTCTTCTTTGATTGGCATAGGCTTCTTGTTGGTATTGTGCCGCTTTTAATCGAGCTCGTACGAGATCAATCTTCTCGTTAGTCTTGGCCACAACATCCTTGGGTGCAATTTCTCTTTGTCCTAACTCTCCCCAACATACGGGAGTTCTACATTTCCTTCCATATAACATTTCATAAGTGATAGGTGGTCCATTAGACAACCCTCAAGTGCTTTAAAACGATTAATATTCCGCACTTAATTGGGTTATTTGATAGGATTTGATAACTATGGTGTATGTGGCCTTGCAGGTACCGAAGAGCATAAAAAGCGGTTTTAACGGGCGTTGATGGGAGCTCGCATTTGGCTAAATGAAAATGAAGACTTGGAGAGTTGATACAAAAACAAGAATGGAATTGTCCACCGTAAAGCTACGGTGGTCACCGTAGCTTACGGTGGGGCTGACCTTCATATGCATCATAAGAGTTCCTATGGCCGTAAGGAAATGCTGACCACCTTGAGCTACGGTGGGCACCGTAGCTTATTTGGTGACCTGCGAGAAAAGTATAACTGCCCATCTTAACTCGGTTTTGAAGGGACTTTTGGATATCAATCATTGGGAACGTTTTGGCAGAGCTAGGAAGAGAATTTCAGTGTTCTTGTGGGTTCAAAACAATTTCAAAACATTTGTTTGGTGTTTATGATTCATATGAACATAACATTTGAAGGTATGATGATTTGCAAGACCATGAGTGGCTAAACTCATTGTGATCATCCTAGGTTGAAGGTTTTCTTGAAACAATTGTGTTTTGATCTTTAATTTCTAGAATAATAGACTTGCAATGTTTGTAGTTTATTATGGTGTTTGAATATTTGTTGGTAAATTGTTGATTGATGTTTTGATCTTAGCCTTAATCGTACGTTCTTGGTGACGTTTACAATCGAGATATCACGGGAGGGTTTAGGGTTGGATATTGGTTAGTTGGTCATTGGGTAACAATCTCGCATCGTAGTAATCCGAGTACTTAGTTCCCTTTTATCATGAACAAATAGTCATACACGAGTCATGTCTATGTGACTCTTTTTAGTTGGATTTAAAGCACAAGTGTTAATTAAAATCGGAAACTTAGGATGATTACTTGCTTTTAATCTGTTAAACAACCCATATTTGAATTGCATCTAGTTTAATTTTAAAACCAAAACACTAAAATCCTGAATTCAATTTCTTGCATTATAGATATATTAGTCAACTTAGTATAATTTTAGACACCACATATTCCACAAAATCCCTGTGTTCGATACCCACTTACCACTAACTATTAGCAATATTTGGATTAAATTTACGTGAGACTACGACATCACGTCAAATTTTGGCGCCATTACCAGGGAAGTAGTGCGCAACGTGTGTTATCTTTGATTTAGTTTACTTTATTATTTTTCGGGTTTACGCTGGTTGTGTTAGTGTGCAGGTATTACAGGTGCATGCATACTAGAGGCACTCACAAGCTATCACCATTGGTATTTGATCCGGAGATCAACGAACTTTGCGAAGAACAGAGTCTTATTAAGAGAAAACAAAATCAGTGGTTCACCAACAACATCTACAACACCAATTTCACCAATTAACACCATGGATCCATTACCTTCCACTACAAGCCAAACATCACCATCTACACCTTCACCAATTCCTACCACCCATCCTACTTCAGCATATGAAGTCAACCTACCTAACACCACATCAATGGTTCCACCCTTTTCATCCTTTTTCCCGACTTCCGGTCAATCATCCTCTACCCAGCAACCATTACCAAGTCAATTTCCACCAAGTTCAACCATTATTCATACCTCCTCTACATTTCAACCACCAACCTAACCGGGTTTCCCTCATCCATCCTCTCAGTTTGTACAATCTTTGGGTGTAGGAGGAGATGGGTTTGATGACGGATATGAAGAAGAATTTGGAGGTTATGAAGAAGAGGGTTATTATTACGGAGGAGATGGAGGTAATTTGGGACCTCAAGGAGGAATGGGTTATCAGCAAAGGCAACAAATGGAACAAGCTTAAGGAGTGGTTAGGCAACCCACGAGGGTACAACCAATTCGTCCGCAAGGGCCACCGCTTCAACGACCAATGCCCAACAAGTTCAACTTCAACATCACCAACAATAACCTCAAGTTCAAAGGCAAATGCAACAACCTCAATACCAACAACAATTTGTACATCACAGGCTAAGGCAAGGTCAAGCGGGTCGACCAAGAGTACCATTGGGTGCTCCACGAAGACATCACCGAGAGGTGGTAAGGGGGATTGAAGCACATTTTAGGTCGGTTATCACCAATAACCCTTCTTCGGTGGTGATTCCTCATAACCCGGATGGAAGGATATTTGAGGTTAGAACAACCGAACTTCAAAGTTTTCCGAAGTATAAAAGGGCTAGCAATAGAGGAATCGTATTTCCATTTGGAGACATATGATTCTATTTACAACACTATTGGAGAGCAAGGTTTTTCTTCGGATGATTTCAAGTTGGTACTTTTCCAATTCTCTTTAAAAGACAAGGAAAAAAGATGGTTCCATACCTTACCATCCGCATCAATATACACATGGGCCGACATGCAACAAAGGTTCTTGGAAGAGTTTTTCACGGCCCAAAAGACAATGAGGCTAGGCGGAGCTTGAGAAGTTTTCAACAACCAGGTGAGATGTTTCATGAAGCATTTGAGAGGTTTAACATGATGTTAAAGAATTGTCCTCATCATGGCATTGCACTTTGGGAGTTATTGAATGCTTTTCATGAGGGGTTGAGTTCGGAAGATGCTCGTGACTTGATGTCAATTACTAATGGTACGTTTGGTACCAATTTTAAGCAAGATGATTGGGAATTTTTGTAGCAAATGGTGGTCACTTCTAAGAGAAAAGCTCAATCTTCAAGGAGGGTAAGGCATGTTATTACAAGACCTCAAATTTATGCAGTAGATGATGGAGGGGTACAAGCAACCAATTAAGTATATGATGTTTGTACAAATTGTAATGAATTGGGTCATGCAGCGGATGTGTGTTTAGTAGGTGTGGGTGAAGGTCAAGTAGAAGAGGTGAATGCTATACAAGGGGGTGGTCATAATTTTAACATGAACTCGAACACATACCACCCCCAGGTTATGGAACCATCCCAATTTTCGTTATGGGAACCCAGCGAATCAAGCCAATCCAAATTTCCAAGGAGCTCAAAGAAATTTCATTCCACGCCAACAATATAATCAAGGTCAAACTTCATCAAGTGGGAATGAAGTTATGGATATGCACTAGATGATGCAACAAGATATGCAAAGGAGGAATCAACTGGATGACGTTCGGACACAAAAAGATGAGATTCAGGACAAAGCCATCCAATCACTGACCACACAGATGGGGCAGCTGGCTAGTGAGGTAGCAGCATTGAAGCAACATAATGGGAAGCTTCCCAGTGATACACAAATTAACCCGAAGAACACAAAGAACATACCGATCAACGGGGTAAGTTTCATTCCTAGAAATGATAAATGTTTAACTGCTTCTGTTGTTCAGGTGATTGCAGGTGTGAATGAAACGAGTGTCGAAAGAGGTGGAAGTGATGCAGGGGAACCAGTAATCCCAACTCAAGTTGGGAAGTTCAAGATACATAAAGCATTGTTGGATTACGGAGTAGGGATGAATGTTCTCCCGGGTAGCCTGTACAACCAGTACGACTTTGGTCCATTACACGAGATTGATAGCATGGCGGTGTTCGCGGATGCAAGTTGGAAGCAACCCCGAGGGGTTGTGAAAAACGTAGTGATACAATTGGGCGAGTTTTACTACTCGGTGGATTTTATGGTGATTGACTACGCACCGTCGAAGACTTTTGAACAGCCGCAGGTAGTGTTAGGTCGTCCATTCTTGTATACGGCAAACGCTCAAAACGATTGCAGAAACGGAATGGTCACCATGAATTACGAGAATCGTAAGTTGTACTTTAATGTGTTTTTAAAAACCATTCATTACGATCTTGTTAATGACTTGAGTCACACAGTTGCTACTAACAAACATGTTTCAAGTGTTAGCACAGTCAGGTCAATTGCAAGTGGTGTTGATGTGTATAGGTCTGAGTTGAATAATGGTGAAAATCAGGTAAGGAATAAGGCGAGTGTAAGCAAGAGAGCGGGCAAAGGAAAACCACCTGATGGTGGGATTAGATGGGGTGATGGGGTTGAATTTGACCTCAATTGGCATGAAACTGCAAACTTTCCAAGAAATTGGATGGAATATGGAGAGAAATGAGAAAGAAATGGTTCATTTGAACCACCTTGAGTATGTCAGGTGATGTTGTTCTTTCCTTGTATATTATTGTAGACATTTTGGTTCTTTGTTTATGGTTGGGTGAAAGGGGGTGTGATTGATATTTATGTTATGGTTGTGGTGTATTGGTGGTGTTTTATGTGATCTTAAAAAGAAAAGAAAGTTGGGATTTGCGAAGTGAGCTAAAAGTGAAGTTAATGTAGCTTTAGTGATCGTTTCCTTCAAAAGCATACATTGGGGTCAATGTATCTCAAGTGTGGGGATGGAGGAAAATTTTGGAGGATTTTAAAAATTTTTAAACCAAGGAAAACAATTGTCAAAATTGAAATTTAACCTTAATCCACATGACACATCGGTATCCTTTTTAATCCTTTCATTGTGAGTTTTGGGCCACATGGGTGCTTACTAGAAATTAACTCTTTGGTTTGAGTGGCGGTGTGTGATTTCTGTTAATAGAATTGTGTAATATATGCTTGTCGAAACCTAGGTGCACCATGCTTCTAAAGATGATAAGGGCATTTAGGTAGCCTTGTCTGGATGTGTGAGAGTGTGGGTTTGGGGGGTTAGCCCTCATAAGATACATATATGAGCTTGGTAGTGAGAGGGACGGGGTTTGATCATTAGTAGCCAAAATTTGAGCTTTAAACCATTTATTTGTAACCCAAGCCTATGTCTTACAAAAATTCTACCTATTGATCGACCCGGTTTAAGAGTTTAGGTTGATGTTAATGTTGATATGTATGTGTTCTTTGTTTGTTTGCAATGTTAGTTAAAAAAAGAGAAGGAGAAAGTTAGTGAAGTTGTGTAAATAGTAATGGTTATTTTTGTTTGTTTGTAATAATAAACCGGGTCGATTCAATGAGCCACATGCATATATATCCCACCAATTATCATCCTTACACATAGCCTCGTTACAACCCGAAAGTCCTTTGATTTGTAAGCATGTTAGGCATTTGGTAGGTGGAGATTTGATTATTACACAAGCTTATTGTCGCACAATCACGCACTAGCGCTGAGTGATCTAGCATAACCTTGCTAGTAACATCTTTTCACCGAGAGGAGAGTTACTGTGAAGGGTGTGTCATTTGGTATGATGGTTAATTGACAATTGGATGACACATTTGTGCTTGGTTTTCACTTTGATCACTTTTAAGCTCGAAAATGTTTTTAATGTGTTGCTTAGGGCAAGCAATGGTTAAGTGTGGGGATGTGACGGGTGGTCCATTGGACAACCCTCAAGTGCTTTAAAACAACTAATATTTCGCACTTAATTAGGTTAATTGTTAGGATTTGATAACTACGTGTATGTGGCCTTGCAGGCACCGAAGAGCATAAACAAGTGGTTTTAACGTGCTTTGATGGGAGCTTGCATTTGGCTAAATGAAGATGAAGACTTGGAGAGTTGATACAAAAACAAGAATGGAATGTCTGCTGTCCACCGTAAGCTACGACGGTGGGCACCGTAGCTTACGGTGGGGTCTGACCTTTATATGCACCGTAAGCCAGTTCCTAGGGGCCGTAAGGAAATGCTGACCACCGTAAGCTACGGTGGGCACCGTAGCTTATGGTGGTGACCTGCGAGAAAAGTGTAACTGCCCATTTTAACTCGGTTTTGAAGTGACATTTGGATATAAATCATTGGGATGTTTTGCAGAGCTAAGAGGCGAATTTCGGTGCTCTTGTGGGTTCAAAACAATTTCAAAACATTTATTTGGTGTTTATGATTCATATGAACATAACATTTGAAGGTGTGATGATTTGCAAAACCATGAGTGGCTAAACTCATTGTGATCATCCTAGGTTAAAGGTTTGCTTGAAACAATTGTGTTTTGATCTTTAATTTCTACAATAATAGACTTGCAATGTTTGTAGTTTATTATGGTGTTGAGTATTTGTTGGTAAATTGTTGATTGATGTTTAGCCTTAATCGTACGTTCTTGGTGTCCTAGACAATCGAGATATCACGGGAGGGTTTAGGGTTGGATATTGGTTAATTGGTCATCGGGTAACAACCTCGCATCGTAGCAATCCGAGTACTTAGTTCCCTTTTATCACGAACAAATATTCATACACGAGTCATGTCTATATGACTCTTTCTAGTTGGATTTGAAGCACAAGTGTTAATTGAAACCGGAAACTTAGGATGATCACTTGCTTCTAATCTGTTAAACAACCCATATTTGAATTGCATCTAGTTTAATTTTAAAACCAAAACACTAAAAATCCTGAATTCAATTTCTTGCATTTTAGATAAATTAGTCAACTTAGTATAATTTTAGATCGCACATATTCCACAAACTCCAGGTGTTCGATACCCACTCACCGCTAGCTATTAGCAGTATTTGGATTAAATTTACGTGAGACTACGACATCACGTCAATAAGGAGCCATTTGAATGCTATTGTGGTATGAAAACTTTACTAAAGGTAACTGGTGTCACACCCCGACCCGCAGGGGAAAAGGTGATCGGGGCATAATTGGGTTATCATCAAAGCTCATGACATTTATTATGACGTTTCATATTCATTAATACAATTTAATGGGAAATATACAATCATAATTACATCATGTCCTAAACATCATTCTAGACTTCATTATTTTTCTTCTAAGTCAATTTCCTATGTTTTCCTTGCTTCATCCTGTTCACCTGTATCATATGTAAAAATGGTTTTTGGATCAACAAAAAGTTGGCGAGTGAACCTTGTTAGAAAACATTTATTATTTATTTCTGGTTGTATTTAATATGGAAAAATTGTGCAATATTCATATATGAACAAACGTAAATAAACATACAATAACAACAATTAGCATACAATAACAAACAACAACAAACAACAACAAACAATAACATAAATGAAACTGTGCGATCAAGGCTCAATCAAACGGAGCCGATCGTATTGCATGTACTGAAAATGAAAAATGTCTGTGCGATCAAGGCTCAATCAAACGGAGCCGATCGTATTGCATGTACTGAAAATAATAAATTAAATCTACACAATAATCACACAAACAGTTTACACAGGCAGGATACACATTTATTCATGATATGATGTATGCACAATGATTTAAATATAATAAATAGTAAGACACATGATACACCCCAAAAACGTGATTTAAACGGGGAATTTGTAGAGATTCACTCACATTGGGTGCGTTCGGTTGATGATGTTGAATGCGCACGAAGTTTGATTTAACCACGAGTGAAACTAACCTAGATAATAACATAATGGTTTGGTAAATAAGCGGATTTTATTAATCAATTTTAGTAGAATTGTTGGATATATTTTTGTGAGTTTAAGGCTATTTTCTAACCTTAAAAATGTTATTTTTAAGTATTTTTAATTGATTTTTAAATAAAATAAATAAATAAAAATAATAAAAAATGTTGACTTTTTGCGACCGTTGACCGTTGACCGTTGACTTGTTGACTTGTTGACCGGTCAAACTGTGTAATTGTGTGCGCCGGGTGAGGCTCGAACACGAGACCTCCCGTTCGCGTGCACGCAGCTTTACCAACTGAGCTACGTGTCTAACCCGAAATATTTCTGTTTTTAATTATATTTATACCTTAATTGAATTAATCCGAAAATCATTTATTTCAAAAACAATTTAAATGACTGGCTCGGTGTTCTCCACAGGTCTCGAACCCGGGACCTGTGGGTTAGGTTAACACACAGTCCACCGCTGGACTGTGTGTCTAACTTGTTAAATAATCTGATTTTTATTATACTTATATACAAACTAAATAATTTCATTTCTACTTTATATAAAAAGTTTGCCCGAACCGGTGCGGTAGTCCGGACTCGAACTCGTGACGTGTGATTAAACGTTCACACAGTCCACCACTGGACTGTGTGTCTATCTTGGTTATTATTCCGGTTGTTATTAAACTTAACATCTATTGCAGTGAATCCAGTTCGGTTAAAAAAAACATTTTTATTAAGGCGAGTGTGCGTGGGACAAGAATCGAACTCGGGACGTAAGCGTGTTTTATTTGCACACAGTCCACCGCTGGACTGTGTGTCTAACCCGAGATATATCTTGATTTAAATTAAACTTATAGACAACTGAAACTTCATCTTCTTCGTTGGACTTAACCAGAATTGGTGTCCGGCTGGTTCGACGACTTAATCATGTTCTTTAGTGTGTTGTGAGTAGTTACGTGTGAGATAATAAAAAGAATGAGAGATTAAGTGTTAGATATACCGAACAGTGGCTCCTCTGTTTCGCCGGCGAAACTCCAGTGTCAGCAGGTTGTTCCGACGACGTGCGTCTTGCGGCAGAGAGTCTTTAGCGAGCTTGAGGTGAGTGTGGGTGGCTTCGGTATGAGCTCTGGGTGTTCAGTAAGGCACAGAGGTGAAAGGCTCGGTTTTTCGGCGAGTTGCAGCAGTTCTCCGGCGAGTGAAATTATGTCGGGAAAGAGTGTGATTGTGAGCGAAAAAGCTAACAGAGGTTAGAGGGGGTATTTATAGGCAGAACATTGACGAATTTAGTCCGATTTCCGTCTTGATTCGTCGGTTAATGATTTTCCGGCGGTTATAACTTGTGTCGCGGACTGGACATCGGTTATAACCGATGTGGTAGTTAATGTTTACGTTAAGTCATTGATAACCGACGCCGTTTGACGAAATCGTCGGATTTTCCGGCGTCAACGGATTTGGGCGCGTCAGTTGACTGGATTTGATTTTTGTTTTCATTATTTGAATTAATTGTTTAGGTATCTTAACAAAAACCCAAAGTGGCGGAGTGGTTGAGCGCGTGTGTGTTAATGCTTTGTTGTTTACCAGCTGACCCGGGTTCGAAACCAGGCAGCATTAATTTATTTTTATTTCATTAATTTTAATACTTTTTCAAATAAAACTTTTATATTCCAATATACTTATTAATTATGTATCGTTTAAAAATAATTTGGGCATTAAATACGCCACGAAATTTTTAACTGATTGTTCGGTTAATAAACGGAGCGGGTTTGGTAAATCCGGTTTTTTTACGGATGTTACAACTGGTCATCCCTACTTCCACCAAAATCCATAACACACGCTCTTAGCATATCTATGAGAGTCTGAATGTTTCGCTTGGATTCGCCGTCCGTTTTGGGGGTGGTAGGCGGTACTAAAATGTAGTTTTGTACCTGTTTTCTCATGAAACTTTTACCAAAACCGAGATGTGAACCGGGTATCCCAGTCTGGCACGATGGATACCAGTACTCCGTGTAGAGATATGATCTCGTTTACATAAATCTCCACCATTTTCTCCAAGGAGGAGGTTTCCCGAATAGGTAAAAAGTGCGCGCTTTTTGTGAGACGGTCTACCATCACCCATATGGCATCATGACCTTTCTTTGTTTTGGGAAGTTTCTTTACAAGATCCATGGTCACATCCTCCCATTTCCACACCAGAATTTCTAAGGGTTGCAACTTCCTGTACGACTTTTGATGTTCCACTTTTACTTGGGAACACGTTAAACATTTTGTGACATGTTTGACGGTGTCATGTTTCATTCCCGGCCACCAATAGTTATTTCTTAAGTCTCGATAAATTTTCGTGGCTCCTGAATAAACCGAATACCGAGACTTATGAGCCTCTTCTAATAGCAATTATTTCACATCGCAATGCCAAGGTATTCAGATTGGGCCATACCTCGTTTTGATCCCACTCGTATTTTCTTCCAATCTGTCCGTAATCAACTTTGTTCTTTCTTTCTTTTGATCCTTCACATTTAAGGACTTAATCTGAGCCTCTTGTACTTTTCAAGGAGATTAGATGTGACTACCATTTGCATGGATTTCACCCAAATTGGAGGTGGTTAGTCCTTTCGACTTAGGGCGTCCGCCACCACGTTAGCTTTTCCCAGGTGGTAGTGGATGTCACAGTCATAATCCTTAATAAGCTCTAACCACCTTCATTGCCTCATATTAAGATCTTTTTGCTCAAAGAAATACTTGAGACTTTTATGATCCGAATAGATCGTGCACTTCGTTTCATATAGGTAATACCTTCAAATCTTAATTGGTTACTTTATTTACATATAGGTTAACAAAACAGTTAAAGAGGTTCAACCTAGATTTAAAGTCCGAATTACATGTTCTGAACTCTATTAGCAATACAAAAGAATGAGGGGGCAATTTAAGGTGATTCAAAAGCCAATTCTCAATTTGCAAGTAATATCTATACGAAGCTTCCATATATTTTACCTATATCAGTTTTTTCATTCAGTTGCTTTTCACTAATTGGTGGGCCTTAGAGTTCATTGTTAGTCTCTTTGTGGGCAAATAAACAGTGGTGAGCGGTGCGATTTCTTGGTCGAGCTAAACGGCAGCTACGAATGGTGGTTAGTGTAACGTTGAATGGTTGGCTTTTGCCGGGAAGAGTTCTGGTTTTTCTACAAAGAAGATTAAAAATGTCAGAAAGAGAGACTCAAGTGACGTCAACCGTTGTTTGTACATTAGGCCTCATGAATCGTAAACCACCGACATAGGGTTATATAGGTTATATTCATTACGAGTTTTTTAAATATAATTTATATTTTATCACTCAGATAGCTGCTTATTTACTTCTTAAATAACATGTTTGACCAACGTTTCTTCTTTTCAATAATCATTTCCACAATCATCTGTTTTTTAAATATAATTTTTTTATTTGGTATATAAAATCTTACTTATTCAATCCGTGTAATACACGAGAGTTTTTAATGATTTTCTTTTAATTATTTGGTAAACAATATTACATTTATTCAACCCGTGTAATACAAAATGAGTGCTTATTTGCTTATTGAATAATATGTGTAAACATTGTATCTTCTTTTCAATAATCATCTCCACAATCACTATATGTATCGCATACCGAGTATATCCGTTAGTTTTTTTAAATATATTTTTTTATTATTTGGTATATAAAATCATATTTATTTAACCCGTGTAATACACAATGGTTTTTAAAGATACTACTTTTTTTATTATTTGGTAAACAACATTACATTTATTCAACCTGTGTAATATACATGGTTTTAAAGATATAACTTTTTTTACTATTTGGTATATAAGATTACATTTATTCAACCTGTACAATACATATGATTCTTATAGATATAACTTTTTATTATTTAATATATAAAATTATATTTGTTCAAATTATACAATAAATAAGATTTTTAAAATATATTTCTATTATTTAGTATATAAAATTCATCTATTCAACCCATTAAATATACAGGATTACAACCTAGTTATATTCTAAAGATAATTGGGATTTACGTGTCCAATATATCTGATTTAATAACTTTTAAACTGACAATATTATTCAACCGTATATTTTGATATTAGTTTATTGCATATTCGTTAGGATCAAAAACTTTTAATTGGATTTACCCGATTTTTTCTTCAGTAAATTAACATATTATAATTAACATTTACCTAAAAAATTTACACAAAGTATATAATACAATTACATTAAATTATAAATGTCATGTTAATTTTTCTTTTTAAGTTATAATTATTACATAAGAAACATACCCAATTTAATTTATAATATAAAACATATTATAAAAATATAATATGATATAAATGGGTTAAACGGGCCAACCCGTCAACTTGATCGGGTTGACCTTAATCCGACCTGATAGCTGAACGGGTTCAACCCGAAATTGACCTGAACCTGTTTAAACTAACCCAACTCACTAATTTCGTGTAATGTTCGTGTCGTGTCAGAAATTCACCAACCTCTATTATTGCCAACAACAATAACTACCTCCGCTAATTCAATTTACCATAACATTAAGTGCTATAATCTAAATACTTAACCACGACCAATTACTACAACATATATTCAAACATCATATGGAAACTAATTAACAGTATACAGATTAGGAATAAACTACCTTCAAAACAACTTCCATCACATCTAGTATACGTACATATTTGCTAAATAAAGGCGTCAACAGACAAAATCAGAGGAAATCCGTTGAAACCAAACTTTATTCTGGTAGTTATAAGCTTCTAAACTACCAATTCAATAATAAATTTGAGTACCAATTCATAAGGAATTTTGGTTTCATCATAAAGCTTTAGTTTTATTATATTTTCTTCCATCAAAACATAAGACAGATTTTGAAACACAACAAACCTGAGAGAAGAGAACAAACTAGAACAGTATTTACATGAGAAAACGGGACCAAATGAAAGACAATAATTATGTTGAAACCAACCAAAATTTTGTAATCTATTTTAACCTCTGCAACTCTCATGTTTTCATGAGATCTCAATCAATATGGAGATGCATAATAATAATAAGGCACGCCATAGCTTTGATAATAGTACTGATAAGGATCAACTTGCACGGTGGGCTTGGGTTCTTCTTTCTTTGCCTCCACTGGGCCCACACTTACGAGCTCCGTGTATCCAACCTTTTTTCTTAGTAAGGTTGTTAATTCAACCGAGTCAATACCATCACCGGTCACCGCTATCTGGTCTTTCTCTGACCCAACGAAAGACGCGGATACAACTCCGGATATACTAACCGCAATCTTCAGAGCTTTACGGGTTTTCTTGTCACTCTCCATGCTCACCTTCACCACAATCTTTTGCTGCATTTCTGTGGCTTGTATGATGATGATGATATTCAATATATATATGTTTAAAGCAGAAAGAGAAGCTTGAATGAGAGAAGGTGAATGAAGAATGAGAGTGTGTGGAGGGTATTTATAGAGACTAGAGAGGGACTGATGAAGAAGAAGACCAAAGACTACGTCAACGCAGTTAAGAGGGAGGAAGTTTCCGTACCAAACAAAACAGTCGAATAATTGTGTCAGTTGAAAAGTTAGATAATATTGGACGCGTAAATCCCAATCATCTCTAGGGGACGGGACTTCCAAGCATGTGAGTTAACTCAACTTTTTAATTTTATCCAACAGTCTCCAGAATATAACTAGGTTTATGTATTTCCCTCTAAAGGCACGCTAAAACGAATATTTTTTAGTTCGATATTTTTTAGTTGGATAACATGTATGTTTGTGTTTCGTTTACTTGCATATACTACTTGTAACATAATTTTAATAAAGATTACATTGAGATGTAGAAAAATATACGCTTGCCAAAGTAAAAAAAAAAAACTTAGGAACTGTACAGTAACTTTACTAAAGTCAAGTAGCTGCAGCTGGCTAGGTTTCGGACCGCCACGCTTTGATCTTGCTTGTTAATGCAGCCAATATCAAAACCACTCCAACACATATACAAAAATGCGCTTTCAGTCGTATATATACCAAGTTCAAAAACTGATAAAAAAATAAATAAATAAAGCAACCTAGTGGATACCTGATGTATTGAATAATACATCCATTTATCATGTAGAGTTTGTATAATTTTAGCACGTTTTCATTTCGGTTTGTCAAGAATTTATCTACTTTTAATCCAAATGCGTTTTGCAGGTCTTGGTTCGTGAAAACGGTTGGAAAGATGGGAAAACAAGCGAAAATGGTGAAAAGAACCGAGCCGGGACGTGATTGGATCGAACTGGAAAAGCACAACTCTCTCGCGGCCCGCGAGAGAGTGACAATTATCTCCAGATTTCCTACTCGGTCACAGGGCGCGACCGGAGGCCTCAAACCCTCTCGCGGCCGGCGAGTGGGTGTTTTATCCAGAAAGTTTCAAAAATGAGTTGGAATTGGATTTTTTTGTTATTTTAATCAATCATAATTGAAGTAAAACTCAACTTGTGACCAACTTGGACAAACTAGAGGCTTTTGGGAGCACTTTTCTGGAGATTTTGAGCTAGGAGAAAGAGATCTAGGCTGCAAGAAGTGTTTGGGTGATCACGGAGATTCAAGGCAGGAGCCTTTAACAGTTTTATCATACCATTCTTGACCTTTGCATCCTTGTTTTGCTTGATTATGCTTTCTTGTTATAAAACCTTGTTTAATTTGTTTTTCAAACATGTTACTTGGCTAGATTTGATTTAGTTGCCTAGGGTTTGGATGATGGATTTTATGAAACTTTGATTTGTTTAATTTAATTATGGTTTGAATGTTTAATTGGTAAAGTTCACAACTTAAATTATCTAGTATAGAGTATTTGCATAAGTGTGCTTAATTTGTGATTGTTTGATTGTTTTGCATGAACTTAGGTGGATATCTTCCATAGAATAGGTTTATGTTACTTTCTTGTGTCTTTAGGGATTCGGGAAGTTGTCGATAAATTGGCCAATAAAACCGGGAAAACAATTGAATGAATTATAAAATCAATCTTGTCATTATAAAAAGTTAAGCAAGCTTTGTGATGAAACCAGATTTGATTATGATATTGTGATATCATAATAGATATAATGGTAAAGTGGAAAACTAAAAGGAGTTTTAAGTTTTAAGACTAATATTTGTAACTACACAAAGCATAGTTTACATTTTAGAAGTAGGGTAAATATGAGTCAAGTTTCTTCAAATCATCCTTCTCGGTTTTAAGTACCAATTAAATAATAAATTTGAGTACCAATTCATAAGGGATTTTTGTTTCATCATAAAGCTTTAGTTTTATTATATTTTCTTCCATCAAAACATAAGACAGATTTTGAAACACAACAAAACTGAGAGAAGAGAATAAACTAGAACAGTATTTTTTAGATATTTTAGTGTAATCGGGATTAACTTGGTGACCAAAGAGAATTATGATCTACATCGAACAAGTTAGGAGGTGCGGGAGTGCACGCTTGCTTGAGTTGTTATAATTCCAAGGGGGCAACGCCTCCTTGGCAGGGGTCCGGGGGCAGCGCCCCCGGGAGCAGGGTCCCAGGGGCGGCCGCGGGGTCCAAGGGCAGAGCCCCTGGCAATAGCCGTCAATTTTGCAGAAAAAAAAACATTCGTCACAATTTTGCAGAAAAAAGTTAAGGCAACAATTTAATTAAAATAGGATTTTGAAAATCTAACCGTCAATAACTGCCAAATGGCAGTTATCTGCGAATTATCTCCAAAATTCGTCAGGGGGTCGTTTGGTCACACAGGGTTCATACGAATTCACATACAAAACGCACACAGTTGTTCATTTTCTCCAAAAATCAGAGTTGTATCCGATTGGAATATTCGGTAGAACAGCCGAAATAATTTGATCTGAGAGTGACAACACGCTTCTCTAATCATTCTAATTCTGAAAATTTCCCAACAAAGATCAAATTATTTTCTGTTAAGATGGCAAGCGGATCGATGAAGGATATGACAAGCAAGTTTGAAAAACTGGAGAAGTTCGAAGGGCAGGACTTCTGAAGATGTCAGAAGAAGATGCACTTTCTTCTCACAACCCTGAAAGTGGTGTACGTGTTGACAACTCCAATCCCAGAGATACTGGAGGAAGGCAATCTGGAACAAATCAGGAAGCGGTCAAAGTGGGAAAACAACATTACATCTGTCTTGGTCACATCTTAAATGGTATGTCTGATTCCCTGTTTGATGTTTATCAAAATGTTAGAACTGCGAAGTTACTGTGGGACACTTTGGAAGCAAAATACATGGCATAAGATTTTTCTAGTAAGAAGTTTCTTGTTAGTAATTTCAATAATTACAAGATGGTGGATTCGAGGCCTGTCATGGAACAATATGATGAACTGTTGCGAATTCTAGGGCAGTATGCCCAACATGACATGAAGATGGATGAATCCATCTCGGTTTCAAGCATCATTAACAGTTACCCCCTTCCTGGAGAGATGTGAAACACACTCTGAAACACCAGAAAGGAGAGTTAACTTTGGTTGAACTTAGAAGCCACTTCAGAATTGAAGAAGGCTTGAGAGCACAAGAAAAGGTGCTGGTTAATGATGAAAGGAAACAGGCTGGAACGTCTGTGAACATGGTTGAGACGGGTGAATCATCCAAAGGAAACAACAAGTTCAAAGGTAAACGAAAGTTTCAAGGGAACAACAATTCGGGTCCAAACAAGAAGCCGAATTTCCCTTACTGGAAATGTAGTAAAGTTGGTTACTTTAAAAGGGACTGTAAATTGATGAAGAATTCCAACAAATCTGGTTCAAAAACAAGAGTGACGCTGGTTCTAGCGGTCCAAGGACCCGGGCAAGCAAGGTCAGGATTTAGTACAACTTAATAATTCGGTTCAGAATATGTATCACTAATTTTTGAAGCATTTTATGTGCAGGATGATGATATTTCTTGGTGGGTTGATTCAGGTGCAACAAGCCATGTATGTAAGGATCTTTATTGGTTTAAATACTTTCCAACCAATCGAAGACGGATCTATCATCAAGATGGGGAATGTTACAACTGAACCAATCAAAGGAATAGGAACCGTGCATCTTATTTTTACTTCTGAAAAATCGTTACTTTTGAATAATGTTTTGTATGCACCCGGAATTCGAAAGAATCTGTTAAGTGGCATTTTGTTGAATAATTATGGTTATAAACAAGTGCTAGAAAGTGACAAGTGTATCTTGTCAAGACATGGTTGCTTTGTAGGTTTTGGTTATCTTTGTAATGGTATGTTTATGTTGAATGTTGATGTTTCCTCTATGAATGAATCTGTCTGTGTTGCTTCAACTGGTAATGTTAATGACATAGCTTCAACCAGTAATGTGAATTGCATAGCTTCAACTAGTAGGAGTAACAACTTGACTGATTCGGAATTATGGCATACTAGATTAGGACATGTACATTATAAAAGAGTTAAAGAGATGTCTAAAATGTGCTTAATTCCACTTATTAACATAAAGAATGATAAATGCCATATTTGCAAGGTGAATAATATAACTAAAAAGCCTTTCATGCGACATGTTCATAGGGAAACTAAAATGTTAGATTTGATACATAGCGATCTATGTAACTTTCATGCTACACCATCTCTAGGTAATAAAAAGTATGTAGTAACGTTTATAGATGATGCTACTAGATTCTGCTATTTTCATTTTTTGCATGCTAAGGATGAAGCTCTTGAACAGTTTAAGATCTACCAACAAGAAGTAGAGCTTCATCGGAGTGGGTTGATCAAAACCCTACATACGGACAGAGGTGGTGAGTATTTTGATCTTGTGTATTTCCAATCGACTAGAATAATACACCATACCACAGCTCCTTACACACCGAAATAAAAGGGTGTGGCGGAAAGGAAGAATAGGACCTTAAAGGAAATGGTCAATACCATGTTGTCCTATTCGGGCCTAAGTGAAGGTTTTTAGGGTGAGGCTATGTTGATAGCCTGCTATTTGCTAAATAGGGTTGCAACTAAAAGGAACAAGACCACCCCTTACGAGCTTTTGGTATAAAAAACCACCTGAGCTGTATAAACTGAGAGTTTGGGGCTGTAGGGCCATGGTAAGGCTCAATGACCCTAAGATAAGGAACATAGGGGAAAGAGGTATAGTCTGCATTTTCATTGGGTATGTTGAGCATTCATTTGCTCACAGGTTCTATGTTATAGAACCAAATGACTAGGTGTCGGTGCATACGGTAATTGAGGCAAGAACTGCAGACTATGATGAAAATAGATTCTCTTCAATACCTAGGCCTAGGGACATGGTTTCAAGCTCTAGTTACCCTCAAATGGCTGATCAAGTGATTGATATTCCTCCGGAACCCAGGGAGTAGTAGAGCAAGAAAAGTTAAATCATTTGGTGATGAATTTCAACTATATTTGGTTGAAGGATCTAGAGATGAAGTTAAAATTCAATATCAACATTGTTTCAATGTTGATGAAGATCCTAAAACCTATAGTGAAGCCATTGCATCTCGGGATGTAGCTTTCTGGAAAGAAGCTATAAACGATGAGATGGACTATATTATGCAGAATAATACTTGGAAATTGACTGACCTACCCCCGGGTTGTAAACCACTTGGTTGTAAGTGGATCTTCAAGAAGAAGATGAAAGTAGATGGTTCAATTGATAAGTTTAAAGCCCGATTGGTTATTCAAGGCTTTAGACAAAAGGAAGGAATAGACTACTTTGATACATATGCTCCTGTAGCAAGAATATCCACTATTAGATTGTTGGTTGCCTTAGCTGTAATACACAATCTTGTGATTCACCAAATGGATGTGAAAACCGCTTTCTTGAATGGTGATTTGGATGAGGAAATATATATGAAACAACCGGAGGGTTTTGTTATGCCTGGCAATGAGCATAAGGTGTGTAAGCTAGTTAAGTCATTGTATGGCTTAAAGCAAGCACCAAAACAGTGGCATCAAAAGTTTGATGATGTGGTTTTGTCTAATGGTTTTGTATTAAACCAAGCGGACAAGTGTGTATATAGCAAATTTGATGATTCTAGGAAATGAGTCATAATTTGTCCATATGTAGATGACATGTTGATCTTTGGTACTGACCAAGATCAAGTTGATAAAACAAAGAAATTTTTGTCATCTTGTTTTGACATGAAAGACATGGGGAGGCGGAATTGATCCTTGGTATAAGGATCAAAAGGGAGAACAATGGAATATCGATCTCTCAATCTCACTATATTGAGAAGATATTGAAAAGGTTTAATTTTCATGATAGTTCTCCAGTTAGCACTCCAATGGATCCTGCTTTTAAGCTCTCACCTAACAAAGGCCTAGGCGATAAGCCAACTTGAATATTCAAGGGCCATTGGATCTCTCATGTATGCTATGATTAGCATTAGACCAGATATAGTTTATGCAGTTGGAAAGCTTTCAGTCGTATATATACCAAGTTCAAAAACAGATCAAAAAATTAAATAAATAAAGCAACCTAGTGGATACCACATCGCATCGACGGGTTGTTGACCACCCTTCTCCCCAAATAAGAAGCATGATCTATTCCCCCTCATCTTAAATGTACTTTAAACTTTTTATTTTCGATTATTTTCAAATGTTTATGTGTGACTACTCTACGGTCATCGACTCAATCGCAGAAGTCAGTTCACTTTTTTAAATGCTCAAATTTCATAACATGTATGTTTGTGTTTCGTTTACTTGCATATACTACTTGTACAACAATCTTAATAAAGATTACATCGAGATGTAGAAAAATGTACGCTTTCCAAAGTAAAAGAAACTTAGGAACTGTACAGTAACTTTACTAAAGTCAAGTAGCTGCAGCTAGCTAGGTTTCGAACCCCCACGCTTTGATCTTGCTTGTTAACGCAGGCAATATCAAATCCACTCCAACACATATACAAAAATGCGCTTTCAGTCGTATATATACCCAATTCAAAAACAATCAAAAAATAAATAAATAAAGCAACCTAGTGGATACCACATCGCATCGTCGGGTTGTTGACCTCCCTTCTCCCCAAATAAGAAGCATGATCTATTCCCCCTCATCTTAAATATACGTTTAAACTTTTTATTTTCTATTATTTTCTAATGTTTATGTGTGACTACTCTACCGTCATCGACTCAATGGCGGAAGTCAGTTCACTTTTTTAAATGCTCAAATTTCATATGATCGAACATAAAAAAATCGGGTCGGTTCAACGGTTTGGATCGAATAAAGTTCATCACATAATATAGATATCATACAATAATAAAAAAAACATCAACATTATAAATTTAAAAGCACATAACATAAATACGATGACACTACCTATAGTTTCAACACAAAAGGTAAAAATTTACCATCACTAAATTCTAAGTGCAAGACAATAAAACACAACACGCTAGAAATTAAAACTTAATTTTGATTACAATATATAGGTTTAACAAAATTAGTTTAGATCACAGTGTATGTAGTTAATCTAACGCATTAGACTATAACAAAAATTGTTCATATAATTATCTTAGAGACATTCAAATTCAAACCTAACCCGTTTAGAATGCTAGATAATTATCTAATCAATTAACTAGAACATGATAATTACAACTAATTATTAAATCATTATCATATTTAATAATCCATAATTATCCACTCCTTACAACCCTCCTTCCCCTTGCACGCCTAGTTGGTTTAATTGTTGGCAATTACCAACAATCACCCCAGGAATTTCAAACTCGTATCAAATTAGTCTTCAACTCCAAGAACGTTTTCTTTGCCTTAATTCTCCTAGTAATTAGTTATGTTTTTCGGCTCCTTCCTAACTCAACATTCATGAGACCTTGCACTCGACAAGTTCTTTCTCCACAACTCGTCCTTTGGCCATAACAAACTCACTCCACCATTGACTCGACTGCAATCTTGAGCAAACACTAGCTTTATAAAATCATACGTATTCCCACGTAATTTAAGCTCATATTCGATTCAAACCACAATCAGATTCATACCCGTTTAACACAATTTAGTGAACCAACAATAGTCTTCAAACCTACTTGTTTAACCAAAAAAGAAAATATTCAAACTGTTTCGTTTTGTTCTGAGTGAGCACCAACTAAACAATTAACCACCTTTGTTTTAGATTAGCTTTATCTTATTGAGTGAGCACCAACTAAACAATTAACCACCTTTGTTTCAGATAAGCTTTATCTTATTCTCTTTAAAGTTCAGGCAAACACAACCAAATGATTTTTCTTTCGAATTCGTGAGATCTATTTGAAAAATTGTTGTTAATTACCGATATATGTTTCATTTGATTATTTTCTGCGTTTTAACGTTTATTCCTCATGGTCCCAAATTGAGCTCGTTAAAAGAGATACCGATTTTAATAAATTATCTAGGTTATATGTTTTGGAAACAGATATTCATACATAAATTTGTGATCATAATAATCATAACAACAACAACAATCGTACCCTGTAAATCCCACAAATAGCAAAAGCGATTCATAAGGTCTAGGAGGGTGAGATGTAGGCAAACCTTACCCTTATCCGTGTAGATAGAGAGGCCGCTTCCAGAGAGACCCACTGCTCGAAAACAGACAATATGCAAACAGACCGAACTTTAAATATAACAATGCCACAAAACATAAGAGGTGGTGACAGAGTAACATAATAAAATGGAAATAGATATAAATCATAATACATATCAAAATATATACAGATATAACATCAAAAACATTTATATTGATACCATGAGTAAATCACATGCAGTGTAGAAAAATCTAAAACCCTAAGACAAAGCTAAGACCCACCTTTACTCTTTCTTAAAGGTTTTTAATCTTAATCCTACGTCTTCATGAACTCCTATCCTGAGCCATGTCCTCAAGAAGGTGCAAATCTAACAAATCTAGCCTAATTCGCTCATCCCAAGTCAATTTAGTCCTTCTTCTAATCCTCTTCCCCTCTACAACGGCGGTTTCCACTGCTCTAACGGGCGTCGTTGTCAACCTCCTCTTCACATGCCAAACCATCTCAATATCCCCTCCTTTATCTTACTCGATATACTAGCCACCCCTAGTCTTTCCCTAAAAACCTTATTTTTTATCCTATCTAACTTTGTGTGCCCACGCATCCATCTCAGCATCCTTATCTCTGCCACCTCCATCTTGCGCGCTTGTGTCTTCTTGATAGCCCAACAATCTGTTCCATATAACATCGCAGGTCTAGCTTCAACCTATAAAATTTTCCTTTTAATCTAATTGGGAACTTCCTATCACACAATACTTCAGTGGCTGCTTTCCGCCTGCTCCAATCACTCTGGATGCAGTGGGCTACATCACTATCTATCTCCCCATCTTGTTGCACAAACGATCCTAGATATTTAACCTAGCAACCTACGAACCACTTGTCATCATGGTGATCTGAGTGTCCTCATACCGCTGAACCACTAAAATCACAATACATATACTCGGTCTTTGAGCGACTAATCCTTAAACCTTTGCCCTCTACAGCTGTCCACTACTCTTTAACCTTGCGTTCAAGCTTTGCCTAGTCTCTGCAACTAACACAATATCATCTGCAAACAGCATGCACCATGTATTGTCTCCTGGTTGACTTTGACAACTCATCGAGAACAACCGCAAAAAGAAACGGACTCAACGCAGACACCTTGGTTGAGTCCTACCTCCACAGGGAAGAAATTGATATCCCTATAGGCGCACGAACACTCGTTTTCCTTGTACTCTTGATTATTCTAGTCAAACTCCCATAAACCCTTCCCGTATCATCATATGTTATACGTAGTCATTTTAAATTTAAATGAACTTACTTGATTTGTACCTCGGAGTGAACACATACTATGCACGAGCTTTCGGTTTAAGTTCAAGTAACCTGATCCTTGTACTTGAATACCTCAAACCTTCGCTTTGATACCAACTTGAAACACCGATCCTTAAAACGATCAAAACTAAGTATTTAAACAACCAATATTTCGACTAAATTTGACACTTTTATACCATACAAAAAGGACTTGACTTTAACATACGAAAGCAACCATTTTAGTCTAGTTATAAAACATCCAACATTTACTAAAGTTATGAAACACAAGTCATGGATACTTAAACAACTAAACTTTAAATTACATAACAACCAAAATGTTTCGACCCGTTTGCATAAATTAAGTACGGAAGCGTGTTGAGAGCGACTTGGAGTGTGTTTGTTCCTAGCATAGCATGCCATTTAAAGATTGACTTTACCTATATCATAACAACAAGAACCAATATTAAATTACATGTAATTTCATACTACTAACTTCCAATAAACATGATATGCACTCATTATGCATTTTCTGTTCATTGACCCATTTGAAAAGGATCACATACATAACCATACTTTAATTCAACATTCTACTTCGTTGACCCGTTTATAACGAGTCAATTACATGATCATTCTTTAAATTTCACATACTAATTTGTTGACCCGTTCGTAACGTTTCAGCATCATGACCACCCTTAAACATTACATTCTAGTTGTTTAACCCTTCATAACATGTTAAACTCAATAATACACTTCTACTTATTTGACAATTTATAAAATTTTTGAGTTACAAACTTTAACTTATTATAAACATAACAAAAACACTATAAATTTCAATTACTTGTAAGTGTAAGAACTTACCTTTATCTTGCTTTGCTTGTGATCCGGAGTGATTGCGCCTTCTTCTTTCACTCCTAAAATTTCACAATTTAGCGTGCTTTAATCTTATGTTTTCTTCATTATTTTCTTGACATAACATATTAATAATTCCTCACATTCTTGACATAAATAGTTTAACATCATAATCACATAAGATCATTGAAGTCATAAAAAAACCTCTATTCTAAGCATTTCATCAAACACTTGGTGTGCATACCAAAATCAAAGCATAAGGTACAAGTAGTTTATGCACATTCTTCCTATTTCATAACATGTATCATCATAATAAATCAAATTCACATAATTTCCATCTTACATCAAATTATCTAACAGTGCTCTATTGTATACAAGTTCATACATCAACATTACACCTATTTTGCAACTACATAATCATCGTACTTCATCATATTCCTGCTACAAGTGGGTTTTCATTCTTTAATCATCAAGATGACCATACTAAAGCATAATTCTTGTTCTATGAAGGGACTCTCACTCATAACCATACTAGTTTCACATGAATTCATGGATTGATTGCAATCCACTTTCTACAAAATCACCAAATCATGAAATTCGACTTACCTAATGTTGAACAAGTATAGATGATTACTATTAAGGCTCATGCATAGGATTGGATTGACTTCACCCTTCAATTTGTTAGAATTGTGGATTTTAGGTTGTGTAGAGCTTGTTCTTCCATTCCTTCTCGCTCTCTCTAATCCACGCACAAACACACACATATCACAAAATTTTGCAATTTGTATTTCTTATATTCTAACTTTCCCATGTGCCGCATTTAGCCCCCATGTTTGATCTAGCATTTAATTTGATCAATATCTCTTATCTTTTGCTGGAAGACATATGCATAGGTATCTTAACTAAGTTAGTTAGTATCAACCACGAGCTCTATTTTATTTTATTTTTATTTTTATACGCTAGGATTCATTTACATGTTAGTTATTATCCACGATTCGCAATATAATATCATTTGTCATGTTACGGTATTAACGCGAACTAAGATACTAACATGTACACATTTTGGGGTCTTACAAGTCTACTCCCCTTAAAGGAGGTTTCGTCCCCGAAACCTAGATGCGTATCAAATAGTGTCGGGTAGTGCTCCCGCATTTCATCTTCCGATTCTCAAGTCAAATCCGACCACTTCAGTGTTTCCATTGGACTAGGACTTATCGAATGGCCTTATTACGAAGTTGCATTATTTTGGAATCCTTGATAGCTATTGGTCTTTCAACGTAATTCATTCTCTCGTCCAGTTCGATATCATCGAGGGGCACGTAAGCTGTTTCATCCGCAAGGCACTTTCTCAATTGTGACACATGAAATGTGTTATGTATTCCATCTAATGTCAGCGGTAATTCCAACCGGTACACCACTTTCCAGACACGAGCTAAAATCTTAAAAGGTCCTATGTAACGAGGACCCATTTTTCTTCGCTTACGGAATCGGATTATACCTTTCCATGGAGAGACTTTCAATAACACGTAATCTCCTACTTGAAACTCAATGGGACGTCTTCTTTGATTGGTATAGGCTTCTTGTTGGTCTTGTGCCGTTTTAATCAAGCTAATACGAGATCAATCTTCTCGTTAGTCTTGACTATAACATCCTTGGGTGCGATTTCTCTTTGTCCTACCTCTCCCCAACATACGGGAGTTCTATATTTCCTTCTTGATAATATTTCATAAGGAGCCATCTGAATGCTATTGTGATAGTTATTGTTGTATAAAAACTCTACCAAATGTAACTGGTCATCCCAAGTTCCACCAAAATCCATAATACACGCTCTTAGCATATCATGAGCGTTTGAATGGTTCGCTCAGATTGGCCGTCCGTTTAGGGGGTAGTAGGGGGTACTGAAATGTAGTTTCGTACCCATTTTCTCATGAAACTTTTTCCAGAACCAAGATGTGAACCGGGTATCCCAGTCTGACACGATGGATACGAGTACTCCAGGTCAAGATATGATCTCGTTTACATAAATATCCGCCATTTTCTCCAAGGGGGAGGTTTCCCGAATAGGTAAAAAGTGCGCGCTTTTGGTGAGGCGGTCTACCATCACCCATATGGCATCATGACCTTTATTTGTTTTGGGAACTTTGTTTACAAGATTCATGGTCACATCCTCCCATTTCCACACCGGAATTTCTAAGGGTTGCAACTTACCGTACGACTTTTGATGTTCCGCTTTTACTTGGGAACACGTTAAAAATTTCGCACATGTTTGACGATGTCACGTTTCATTCCCGGCCACTAATAGTTCTTTCTTAAGTCTTGATACATTTTTGTGGCTCCCGGATGAACCAAATACCGAGACTTATGAGCCTCTTCTAATAGCAAGTTTTTCACATCGCAATGCCAAGGTACCCAGATTGGGGCATACCTCGTTTTGATCCTACTCGTATTTTCTTCCAATGTGTGCGCAATCCCCTTTGTTCTTTCTTTCTTTTGATCCTTTGCATTTAAGGACTTAATCTAAGCCTCCCGTACTTTTTCAAGGAGATTAAATGTGACTACCATTTTCATGGATTTCTCCCGAATTGGAGGTGGGTAGTCCTTTCGACTTAGGGCGTCTCCACCACGTTAGCTTTTCCCAGGTGTAGTGGATGTCACAGTCATAATCCTTAATGAGCTCTAACCACCCCACTGCCTCATATTAAGATCTTTTCCTCAAAGAAATACTAGAGACTTTTATGATCCGAATAGATCGTGCACTTCGTTTCATATAGTTATGCCTCCAAATCTTAATTGGTTATCTTTTTACATATAGGTTAAAAAAAAGTTAAAGAGGTTCAACCTGGATTTAAGTCCGAATTACATGTTTTGAACTCTATTAGCAATACAAAAGAATGAGGGGGGCAATTTATGGTGATTCAAAAGCCAATTCTCAGTTTGCAAGCAAAATTAATAGGAAGCTCTAACAACATTCAGTTGCTTTTCGCCGATTGGTGGGCCTTAAAAGTTCATTGTTGGTCTCTTTGTGGGCAGATAAACAGTGGTGAGCGGCGTGATTTCTTGGTCGGGTAAACGGTAGCTGTGAATGTTGGTTAGCGTGATGTTGAACGTGGTTATCGGCGTTGAACGGTTGGCTTTTGCCGGGAAGAGTTCTGGTTCTTCTGCAAAGAAGGTTAAAAAAGTTAGAAAGAGAGACTCAAGTGACGTCAACCTCTTTTGTACATTAGGCCTCATGAATCGTAAACCACCGATTTATAGGTTATATAATTAGATTTATTACGGGTTTTTTAAATATAATTTATATTTATCACTCAAATAACTGCTTATTTACTTCTTAAATAACATATTTGACCACTATATCTTCTTTTTAATAATCAATCCGCAATCATCTTATCTATCGAGTACCGAGTATATCCGTTAGTTTTTTAAATATATTTTTTTATTTGGTATATAAAATCTTATTTATTCAACCTGTGTAATACACGAGGCTTTTAATGATTTTTTTTAATTTTTTGGTAAATAATATTACATTTGTTCAACCCTGTAATACAAAATAGCAGCTTATTTGCTTATTGAATAACATATGCAAGCACTGTATCTTCTTTTCAATAATCATCTACGCAATCACTAAATATATCGCATACCGAGTATATCCGTTAGTTTTTTAAATATATTTTTAATTATTTGGTATATAAATCATATTTATTTAACCCGTGTAATACATAGTGGTTTTTAAAGATATTACTTTTTTATTATTTGGTAAACAATATTACATTTATTCAACATATGCAATACATATGGTTTTAAAGATTTAACTTCTTTTATTATTTGGTATATAAAATTATATTTATTCTACCTATACAATACATATGGTTCTTATAGATATAATTTTTTGTTATTTAATATATAAAATTATATTTATTCAACTTATGCAATAAATAAGATTGTTAAAATATATTATTTAGTATACAGAATTCATCTATTCAACCCATGTAATACACAGGATTATAACCTAATTATATTCTAAAGATAATCGGGATTTACACGTCCAATATATCTGATTTAATATCTTTTAAACTGATAAAATTATTCAACTGTATATTTTTATATTAAATTATTTCATATTCGTTAGGATCAAAAACTTGTAATTGGGATTTACCAGGATTTTTTTCCTGTAAATTAATATATTATAATTAATATTTACTTAAAAAATATACAAAGTATATAATACAATTACATTAAATTATAAAATGTAATGTTAATAATTTTTCTTTTTCAGTTGTAATTATCGCATAAGAAACATACCCAATTTTATTTATAACATAAAACATATTATAAAAAATATAATACAATATAAATGGGTTAAACGTGTCAACCCGCCAACTCGATCAGGTTGACCCGAAATGGGTTAAACGGGTAAACCCGCCAACTTGGTCGGGTTAACCCGCACCCGACCTGATAGCTAAACGGGTTTGCGGGTTCAACCGAAATTGACCTGAACCCGTTTAAACTAAACCCAAATTCACACCCCTATAAGTTGTCATGATCAATAAGGAAGTGTAAGACAGCTGCCTAACACTACCGATGGCAAGCCCATGCTTTTAAATGTAAGCAAAAGCGTAATTTTCCAAGGTCAATTGGGAAGTGCTAGACAGCTGCCTTGCAATATTCCCCCATCCCTTTTGTATTATACTAGAACTTTTACCCGCCGCGCGTTGCGTTGGCATAAAAACCGCAAACTATGTAATTCGATTGCAATCTGATTTATTATACATGACAACCAAAATTCAAAATCGGCATAGAACCGTAGTTAACTGGATTACGATTTGGTTATTTTTTCTCCAACCTCTATTATTGCCGAAAACAATAACTACCTCCTCTAATTCAATTTACCATAACATTTAGTGCTATAATCTAAATACTTATCCACAACCAATTACTACAACATATATTCAAACATCATATGGAAACAATTAACAGTATACATATTAGGAATAAACTACCTACAAAACAATTCCATCACATCTAGTATATGAACATATTTGCTAAATAAAAGCCGAGAGAATCCGTTGAAACTAAACTTGATTATGGTAGTTATAAGCTTCTAAACTGCGAATTCAACAATAAAACCATAACAAGAATAATATGTAATCAATTAAATATAAATTTGTGGTTCATGAATGCATCACAACAACAATTGATAACACAATAACTAAAAGGTCTCACCTTGCTTAGCCAAACACATCTAGCTAGCTTGATAGTCTCTTAATAGAGCTATTAAAAAGTAGTCTTTTAATGAAACCATTAGGAGGTAAACAAACAATTCTTTAAATAATTGTGGGAGTAATTAATTGAGTTCTTGATTATAGGCTCCGCCATAAACATTAAACAACGACGTGAGACATTGACACCCGTGTAAGGAAGTCGGAAGCTTGTTGTGATGATGCCTTTCTTTTCAATAAGTACAAAAGTCGGAAGCTTCTAGTGATGATGCCTTTCTTTTCAATAGTTTTGACGTGATCCTCTTCTTCATCATCAAACATTCCCTATCTAGTTCTTAATTATAGTCTTCACCTAAATATTGTTTGTTGATGGGATAAAATCTGATAAAACTATAATATTCTGCACTAACTCTAAGATTGTCTACACAAGAAAAATGGATTTGATCTTTTATTTTACAAAAAGTTAAGCAAGCTTTCTGATGAAACCAGAATTGATTATGATTTTGTGATATCAAAATAGATATAATGGTAAAGTGAAAAACTAAAAGGAGTTTTAAGTTTACGACTAATATTTGTAATTACACAAAGCATAGTTTACGTTTTAGAAGTAGGGTAAATATGAGTCTCTTCAAATCATTCTTCTCGGTTTTTAAGTACCAATTCAATAATAAATTTGAGTACCAATTCATAAGGAATTTTGGTTTCATCATAACGCTTTAGTTTTATTATATTTTCTTCCATCAAAACATAAGACAGATTTTGAAACACAACAAAACTGAGAGAAGAGAATAAACTAGAACAGTATTTACATGAGAAAACGGGACCAAATGAAAGACAATAATTATGTTGAAACCAACCAAAATTTTGTAATCTATTTTAACCTCTGCAACTCTCATGTTTTCATGAGATCTCAATCAATATGGAGATGCATAATAATAATAAGGCACGCCATAGCTTTGATAATAGTACTGATAAGGATCAACTTGCACGGTAGGCTTGGGTTCTTCTTTCTTTGCCTCCACCGGGCCCACACTTACGAGCTCCGTGTATCCAACCTTTTTTCTTAGTAAGGTTGTTAATTCAACCGAGTCAATACCATCACCGGTCACCGCTATCTGGTCTTTCTCTGACCCAACGAAAGACGCGGATACAACTCCGGATATACTAACCGCAATCTTCAGAGCTTTATGGGTTTTCTTGTCACTCTCCATGCTCACCTTTACCACAATCTTTTGCTGCATTTCTGTGGCTTGTATGATGATGATGATATTCAATAAATATATGTATAAAGCAGAAAGAGAAGCTTGAATGAGAGAAGGTGAATGAAGAATGAGAGTGTGTGAGAGGGTATTTATAGAGACTAGAGAGGGACTGATGAAGAAGAAGACCAAAGACTACGTCAACGCAGTTAAGAGGGAGGAAGTTTCCCTACCAAACAAAACAGTCGAATAATTGTGTCAGTTGAAAAAGTTAGATAATATTGGACGCGTAAATCCCAATCATCTCTAGGGGACGGGACTTCCAAGCATGTGAGTGAACTCCACTTTTTATCTAACAATCTCCAGAATATAACTAGGTTTGTGTCTTGTCTCGAAACCAAATATTTTTTAGTTTGATAACATGTACGTTTGTGTTTTGTTTATTTGCATATACTACTCGTAATACAATCTTAATAAAAATTACATCGAGATGTAGAAAAAAAGACGCTTGCCAAAGTAAAAAAGAAAAGCTTAGGAACTGTAGAGTAACTTTACTAAAGTCAAGTAGTTGCAGCTGGCTAGGTTTCGAACCCCCACGCTTTGATCTTGCTTGTTAATGCAACCAATATCAAAACCACTCCAACACATATACAAAAATGCGCTTTCAGTCGTATATATACCAAGTTCAAAAACACATCAAATAAATAAATAAATAAAGCAACCTAGTGGATACCACATCGGATCGACGGGTTGTTGACCGCCCTTCTTCCCCAATAAGAAGGATGATCTATTCCCCCCATCTTAAATATACGTTTAAACTGTTTATTTTCTATTATTTTCTAATGTTTATGTGTGACTACTCTACTATCATCGACTCAATGGCGGAAGTCAGTTCACTTTTTTAAATGCTCAAATTTCATATGATCGAAGATAAAAAATCGGGTCGGTTTAACGGTTTGGATTGAATAAAGTTCATCACAAATATATAAATATGATACAATAATAAAAAACATCAACATTATATATTTAAAAGCACATAACATAAATACGATGACACTACTTATAGTTTCAACACAAAAGGTAAAAATTTACCATCACTAAATTCTAATTGCAAGACAATAAAACACAACACGCTAGAAATTACAAGTTAATTCAGATTACGATATACAGGTTTAACAAAATTAGTTTAGATCGCGGTATGTATAGTTAATCTAACGCATTAGACTAGAACAAGGATTGTTCATATAATTATTCTAGAGACATTCAAATTCAAACCTAACTTGTTTAGGATGCTAGATAATTATCTAATCAATTAACTAGAACATGATAATTACAACTAATTATTAAATCATTATAACATTTAATAATCGATAATTATCCACTCCTTACAACCCTTCTTCCCCTTGCATGCCAAGTGGGTTTAATTGTTGGCAATTACCAACAATCACCCCGAAATTTCAAACTCGTATCAAATTAGTCTTCAACTCCAAGAACGATTTCTTTGCCTTGATTCTCTTAGTATTTAGTTATGTTTTTCGGCTCCTTCGTAACTCAAATATTCTTGAGACCTTGTACTCGACTAGTTCTTTCTCCACAACTCGTCCTTTGGCCATAAGAACTCGTTCCACCACTGATTCGGCTGCGATCTTGAGCAAACACTAACTTTATAAGATCATATGTACTCCCACATAATTTAAGGTCACTATCATTCAAACCACAATCAAATTCGTAATCGTTTAACACAATTTATTGAACCTGACAATAGTGTTCAAACCATTTTACTCTATTGATAAAACATCCAACATTTACAAAAGTTATGAAACACAAGGCTTGGATACTTAAACAACTAAACTTTCATTACATAACAACTAAAATGTTTTGAATGGTTCGCATAAATTAAGTTCGGAAGAGTGTTGAGAGCGACTTGGAGTTGTTCGTTCCTAGCGTGGCATGCCATTTAAAGATTGACTTTACCTATATACTAACAACAAGAACCAATATTAAACTACATGTAATTTATACTACTAACTTCCAATAAACATGATATGCATTCATTATGCATTTTCCATTCATTGACCCATTTACAACGGCTCACACACATAACCATACTTTATTTCAACATTCTACTTCGTTACCCGTTTATAACGGGTCAATTACATGATCATTCTTTAAATTTCATATACTAAATTGTTGACCCGTTCGTAACGTGTCATCATCATGACCACCCTTAAACATTACATACTAATTGTTTAACCCATTCATAACATCTTAAACTCAATAATTACACGTCTACTTATTTGACAATTTATGACATTTTGGATTTACAAACTTTAACTTATTATAAACATAACAAAATCACTATAAATTTTCATTACTTATAAGTGTAAGAACTTACCTTTAACTTGTTTTGCTTGTGATCCGGAATGGCACGCGCCTTCTTCTTTCACTCCTAAAATTCTACTATTTAGCATGCTTTAATCTTATTTTTTCAATTCATTCTTTTCTTGACATAACATATTAATAATTCCTCATATTCTTGACATGAATCATTTAGCATCATAATCACATAAGATCATTGAAATTGTATAAAAACCTCTATTCTAAGTATTTCATCAAACACTTGGTGTGCATACCAAAATCAAAGCATAAGGTACAAGTAGTTTATGCACATTCTTCCTATTTCATAACATGGATCATCATAATCAATCAAATTCACAGAAGTTCCATCTTACATCAAATTATCTAACAATGCTCTAATGTATACAAGTTCATACATCAACATTACACATATTTTGCAACTTCATAGTCATCATACTTCATTATATTCCTACTACAAGTGGGGTTTTCATTCTTTAATCATCAAGATGACCATACTATAGGTCTCATAGTCCTTATGGATCTTGACAGAATCGTCTATCTAACCTAGAGTGCGGAATCCCCTAGATCAGATTTCAAAGAAACAAGAACACGAACACAAAGAATTCCTTCAAATTGTCTTCTATTGATTATCGAACACAAAGTGTTTACAACCAATTTAAGACTCTCTCTCTCTAAACTTTCTGAAGCAATTCTCTCTGCAACTGAACAATAGAACCAGCAACCATAACCCTAATGCAAACCTCCTTATATATATAGATAGTTTATGCAACTGGGCTAGGGTTTCCTACATGGACTGCTAATGGGTTTAAAGCCCAATTTGCCTACCATGCACTATTTTGTATCTAGTTCAGCCCAATTACTTCTAATTCACTATTACAATACTAAACCCGCTAACCGTTTATCATTTTACTAATTACAAGATATCCAAAGACCAAATCTAAGTTGTTGTCACAAATATGCACCAACAAACTCCCCCTTGACAATGGCTTGTCTTCAGTCTTCTTGCAATCTTCAACATCTTTGAAAAACGTTGGTCTTTGGATAGCTTCAGCTTTAACAGCTTCTGTCAGCAAGACTCCCCTAAGCTGATGTATCCAATCACCAAATCTTCTAATTTTTTTTGCGTTTGAGTAAACTCCAGTTTAGTCCTTGCATAGCATACTTCAAAACTCTTCAACTATGACTGCAATGTAGAAAGGAGGTTCTACCATGCATCCAATCAAAACTCCTCTTTACCAAACTTCTCAGCAACATACTGCGACAATCTGTATACTATAAAACAAACATCTCGAGAAACCATAAGAATTTTCTAACACAAGTTAAACAAATTATTATTATTCAATAGATAGTAAAAATGTAGCACAGATTAAGAACTTCTCAACTCAAACCATAAACTCAAAATTTTTAAGCACACATAACCTGCAAGATCGTAAAAATTTTGAACTCGGCTTCTAACATCGTCTCCCCTTATCGGTAACAACTTCTGCATGAACAACCAATATCCTGTACAGTAAGAATATATAAGAAAATGAAATATTTTTGGATATTTATATTTTCTGAAAGCAAATAAATAACAAAATAATAAACACTCTGTTTTTGTGAGTATCACCGGTAAGAAGATCATATCAGCAACATCAAACTGTTTTCACACTATTTGATAATTCTTTATACAATATTCATGAAAAGCAGTTCAAGACGATTACCAGTATTGTTTATCCACTTAAAAGAATACATGAACATTTCAAGTATCATTGCCTCGTGATCTGTTTAGATAATTTATACTGATATACTAGCGTGTCCCACTTCAGGGCATACCCCCGCAATCAAGGAATGCACAAAAATTCATCGTAGTAGGTGAGTATACCGAAATTCATCCTTTTTTATTTACAACGTTAGATAATTGGTAATCAGGTCAGTACTTCCGTACAGCAAAGAGACCAATATCCAACGAGGGTTAGGACAAATACCAAATTTTGGTACGAATAATGCAATTTTGCACATTTGAATGACTCTCTAGGAGTGCTTCTTCAATATTTGGGATTTGGCATTTTAGCTCTTTTAAGATATCCTGGTTGTGCCTAGGTCAGCATATATCTGGATGCAGCAAAAGGACAACCTTGATACCCCGGATGAGATAACGATATAAAGACCTAAAACCTCAGATTTTAGCAATTTATCAATGCAAGATTTAAGGTTATAAAAACATACGCCACTGATATGTTACCCACTCATACACAGTTTATTTATGTTTATATCACCAAGGTAAGTTGATTATTTCATGCCTTTTGCCTACTGATACATCATATGATGAAGCTGCTATCACACTTAAGCAATTGTCTTTTAATTTTAGTGTGACAGTCTAACTTGCTGATGTACTATCATTTCTTCTTTTTCACACAGTGAAAACTCATTTTTGATTTTCTATTTTTTTATGTTTTTGATTTTTGAAAAGCAGTAAATTATTTACAAACTATTTTTATGAAAAAATGGTTATTCAGGATTCCTCATCCCATTGAGTTCGACTAAATGTTCAAAACGAGCCCTGTTAAATGCTTTAGTGTAAAGATCTTCCAGGTTATCTAGGGTGTTGACTCGATGCAGTTCAATTAATTTCTTCTCAGCACAATCCGTATAAAATGATGATGAATGTCAATATATTTTGTGCGACTGTGTTTTACGGGATTGTTGGTGATTGAAGTAGTGGCATTATTGTCTATCATGATAGGAGTACGAGTGAAATTCAATCTGTAATCGCGCATCTGCTGTTGGATTCAGAGAACCTGAGAGCAACAGCTACCCGCAACAATATATTCAGCTTCACACGTCGAGGTAGACACGCAAGACTGCTTCTTGCATTGCCATGAAACTAGCCTCCCTCCTAAGAACTGACAAGCACCTGTGGTAGACTTCCTTGTAGATTCGCATCCTCCAAAGTCCGAATCAGTGAAAGCAACAAACTTCAAATCACTAGCAGCTGGATACCATAACCCAAGTTTAGGTTTCCCCTTCAAGTAACGAAGAATCCGCTTCACCGCTTTCATGTGGACTCCTTTGGATTCGCTTATATCTGGCACAAAGACATACTACGAACATGATGTCGGGTCTTGAAGCAGTCAAGTACATCAGAGAACCAATCATTGCCCTGTATTGAGTTGGATCAACATCCTCCACACTCTCATGATCTGGACCAAGATTGTGATCTCACAGATAGGTGTATTGAAAGTAGCGCAATCCTCCATCTTGAAACGAGACAAAATGTCATACACATACTTCGTCTGATGTATAAACATCCCATCCTTCTTCTGTTCAACTTGTAAACCCAAAAAGAAGGATAATTCACCCATCACACTCATCTCAAACTTGCTCTTCATCACCTCTTTGAAATCATGACACATGTTCTCATTAGATGACCCAAAAATGATGTCATCTACGTATACCTGTACCAGCAGAAAGTCTTCCTTCTTTCTTTTGATGAACAGTGTACTGTCAATCTGTCCTCTTTTGAAACCTTGTTTTAACAAATGTGCTGACGTGTCTCATGCCACGCCCTAGGTGCCTGATGCAATCCATACAATGCCTTATCAAGTCGATAGACTCGATCTGGATAGTCTGGATCAGTAAACTCGTCGAGCTGTGAGACATACACAACTTCTTGGACTTTCCCGTAAAGAAAATCACTCTTCACGTCAAGATTGTAAACTTTGAAGCCCTTGAATGAAGCAAAATCTAAGAACAAACGAATTGCTTCCAACCTTGCTACTGGTGCAAACACTTCATTATAATCAATCCCCTCTTGCCGATTGAACCCTTTCACTACCAACCGAGCCGTATTCCTTATCACGATCCCTCGGTCGTCTTTCTTGCACTTGAACACCCACTTAGTGCCTATTTCTTTTTCTCCTTCAGGTAGATCAACTAGCTCCCAAACTTTCAACTTCTTGAACTGAGCTAGTTCCTCTTGCATAGCTTCAACCCAACAGTTGTCTTTTAGATCCATATGAACATTCTTCGGCTCCTCTTGGGCAATAAAGTAACTATACAAACATTCATGTATCAACCCAGTCTTCTGAATCAAAGTAAACAAACAGGAACCTTCGAGCACACCTCTTCTTGTCTGAACACCTGCAGTAGTATCACCTATGATGTTTTCAATTAGATGATCTCTATGTACACGTGTGGTAGCAACGGTGTCAACAACCAGATTATCTCCCATATTAGATCCAACCTCCCCCCTGAATATTAACAAACGGATTATTAAAGTCCTCCCCTTGAATAGGCTCAGACTCACTATCACTGGAGTCCTCAAAAGCTGCACTAGAAGAAGTTTCTAGAGCATCTATCATCGATATACTCGATCTAGGCATGAAGTCACACTCTCCATCTTCACTGATCACAGTATGGATCACTTGAGACTCATCTGCATTGGAAAAATCAAGAATATTAAATAATTTAAAAACACTATCATAATCATATAATATAGTAAGACCACTCGTTGATTGTTGAGATGAATAACTAGTGATTTCCATGTTAAACACAACCTCAATTTTACCAGTTTTATTCGGTGTTCCAGGCATACAGCCTAGAAAGTAACCCTTATCAGCCACCTTACCGAATTTTTGCTTATCTTTGTTTCACACAATGGTGCAGGGTTATCCAAATGGTTCAAAGCCTTTTAAGTTTGGTTTTCAGTTAAACAATAGTTCGTGACATGTTTTGTTAAACCGTTTAACCATCAAAACTTTGTTTAGGACATAACAAGTTGTGTTCATCATGCGTGGTCTTTTGGACAACCCGTAAGTGAATTAAAACGATAAAAATTCCACGCTTTAAACGTTTATTTGTTACCATTTGATGTCTACAGTGTGTTTGGCTTTGCAGGTACCGAAGAGCGTAATGAGGGAGTTTAAACGTGCTTTAGCGGGTATTTACAAGAGCCTAATCGAAGAGAGGACTTAAGAGATTGCACGAAGGGCAAAAAATGAAAAAATGAAGCTGAGTCCCTTCTTGAATATCACCTGTAAGACAGAAGATTGAAGCCGTAATGAAATTTTGGCAATGTAAGCTATGGTGGGCACCGTAGCTTACGGTGGTGGGCTACGAGAAATGTGTAACTGCCCAATTTAAGCTGAGTTATGGTGGCCTTTCACATTATCAATGGTTGGAACGATTTGCAGAGCAATTGGGAGGCGATTTTAGGTGTTTTTCATTGATTCTAACAAGTTCAAAACAATATTGGAGTGTGTTTGATTCGTATGAACAAGACAATTGAAGTTTGTTTGATTGTGAGAACATGAGTGGCTAAACATTTCGGTGATCGTCTTGGGTGAAGGTTTGTTGAACAATTGTGTTTGAATTCTTGATTTCTAGAATAATTACTATGTTATGGTTTTTATGGTGTTGATTGATTGTTTGTAAATTATTGATTGATATTGTGCTTATTGCTTGTTCCGTACGTTCTTGGTGTCGTTGACAATCGAGATATCACGGGAAGGTTTACGGGTTGGGTATTAATCAATTGGCCATCGGGTAACAACCTCAAATTTTAATTCAAGTACTTTGTTCCTTTTTATCACAAATAGTTAATCAAACACGAGTCATGTCTATGTGACTCTTTCTAGTAGAATTGAACACATGCGTTTTGAACCGGAGCCCAAGATGGTCATTCCCTTATTAATCTGTTAAAAACAAATTTTTGAATCGCTAGTAGTTAAGTCTAAAATCCATCGTTCGAAATCTGAAATTAAATTCTTGCAAATTAGGTAATTAGCTATAATAGTACAACCTTTTGATAACACTAGTTCCACAATTCCTTGTGTTCGATACCCACTTACCGCTAGCTAATAGCAGTTTTGGGATTAAATTTGCGTGTGATGACCCCACGTCAAATTTTGGCGCCGTTGCCGGGGATTTGTGCGCAACGTGTGTTATTGAGTGTTAGTATAGTTTGTTATTTTTCCAGGTTTACGCTGGTTGTGTTAGTGTGCAGGTTCTCATAGGTGTATGCATACTAGAGGATCCAACAAGCTATCGCCATTGGTATTTGATCCAGAAATCGAACGGACTTTACGATGCAACAGGGTTTTGCTCAGGGAGAATAAAATTAGTGGTTCCCCAACAACACCATCAACACCTATTTCACCACTCCACACCATGGAAAATTTACCTACCACCAAAAATCAAACCTCACCATCTACACCTCTACCAAATTCCACCACTCACCCAACTTCGACACATGAAGTTGAACCATCTAACGCCGCATCACTAGTACCACCATTCTCATCTTTCTTTCCCACATCGGTCAATCCTCATCCACCCAATACCCTTTACCAAATCAACCTGTACATAGCTCCACCATTATTCATACTTCACCTACATTTCAACCATCAAACCAACCGGGTTCTCATAATCCTTCTTCACAGTTTGTGCAAACATCGGGTGTAGGAGGAGACGGGTATGATGACGGTTATGAAGAGGAATTCGGAGGTTATGAAGATGAAGGTTACTATTATGGGGGTGATGGAGGTAACTTGGGACCTCAAGGGGGAATGGGTTATCCGCCAAGGCAACCTACGGGGGTGCAACAAGTTCGTCCTCAAGGGCCACCATTTCAACAACCAATGCCTCTACAACAAATTCAAGTTCAACATCAATAACCACAATTCCAAAGACCGATGCATCAACCTCCACCTCAACAACAATTTGTGCCTCAAGGGTTAAGACAAGGTCCGGTGGGACGACCAAGAGTACCATTGGGTGCCCCGCGTCGACGTCATCGAGAAGTAGTGCGGGTGGTTGAAGTGCATTTTCGCCCAGTTATTACAAATAATCCTTCTCCGGTAGTAATACCTCAACGGCCAGACGGAAGGACATTCGAAGTTAGGACGACTGCCTTGCAAAGTTTTCCGAAGTATAAGGGTCTAGCAACGGAGGAACCTTACTTCCACTTGGAAACTTATGATTCCATTTGCAATACTATTGGGGGGGCAAGGGTTTTCGTCGGATGATGTTAAGTTGGTGTTATTTCAATTCTCGTTGGAGCATAAAGCAAAAAGGTGGTTTCATACCTTACCGTCCGCATCTATATATACTTGGGCCGATATGCAACAACGATTCCTTGAGGAATTCTTTTCAGCCCAAAAGACAAATGAAGCTAGGCGGAGTATAAGGTGCTTTCAACAACAGCCAAGTGAAATGATCCATGAGACGTTTGAGAGATTTAACATGATGTTGAAAAATTGCCCTCACCATGGTATAGCGTTGTGGAATTGTTAAATGCATTTCATGAAGGTTTGAGCTCGAAGGATGCAAGGGATTTAATGTCTATCACGAATGGTACATTCAGAACAAATTATGAGCAGGATGATTGGGCATTTCTAGAACAAATGGCGATCACATCAAAAAGAAAAGCACAATCATCGAGGCGAGCTAGACATATAATCACAAGGCCACAAGTGTATGCGGTGGAGGATGGAGAAGCACAAGCATCGAATCAGGTATATAATGTTTGTACTAATTGTAATGAACTTGGTCATGCAGCAGAGGTGTGCTTGGTGGAAGTAAATGCAAATCAAGTAGAGGAGGTGAATGCAATTGGAGGGGGTGGTCGGAACTTTAACATGAATTCGAACACATACCACCCTGGATTACGGAATCATCCAAATTTCCGCTATGGGAACCCGGCTAATCAGGCTAACCTCTAATTTCCAAGGAGCTCAACGGAGTTTTGCTCCTCGCCCGCAATATAAACAAGGGAACTTTAGGGGTGGAAATAATCAAGGGTATCAAGGTTAAAGTCAACAAGGGGGTGACCAAGGTGGAAATATGGGTCAAAATTCGTCGAGCGGTAATGAAGTGATGGATATGCTCCGCATGATGCAACAAGACATGCAACGGAGAAATCAACTCGATGAAGCTCGTTTGCAAAAAGATGAAGTCCGGGACAAAAGTATCAAGCACTCACCACCCAAATGGGTCAACTCGCTTTGGAGGTAGTAGATCCTAAGAAAGGTAAAGGTCAACATCCGAGTGACACAAAGGTAAATCCCTCTCATAATATTTCACGTAATATCAATATTAACCATGTAAGTGTCTTACGAAGCGGTAAAGAATTTAAAGCAAATTTAGAACCGGTTTTGGTTGAGGGGACGGTTGAGGATGTCACGGGTAATGAGAGTGATGAGGATGATGTCTTATCACCAAATGTGTCTAAGGAGCCTCTTGTTGAAAATGTAACTAATAAACCGGGTTTGGGTGAATTGTTAAATAAACCAAAGGAGGAAGGGGGGCCAAGTCAAGTCCCGTTTCCTTTCGCTTTAGTCGACCCCGAAAAGAAAAATTTTATTTCAACAAGGGGTCCTCAAAAGAAAGAACTCCTAGACGTTTTTAAACAAGTGAAAGTGAACCTTCCATTACTTGATGCTATTAAAAAAGTACCCGCTTACGCAAAATTCTTAAAAGAATTATGCACTCAAAAACGACAACAAAAAAAGAAGTTGCCTAAGCGGGTAGATCTGACCGGACAAGTTAGTGGGTGCTAAAAGGAATTCTTCCTCCAAAGCTCCAAGATCCAGGAACGCCTTTAATTAATATTCAAGTTGGAAACTTTCCAATGTCAAAAGCGTTGCTAGATCTTGGAGCTGGGGTCAGTATTTTACCGGGTGGGTTATATGATCAATATGATTTTGGTCCATTGGCTCGGGTTGAGACGACGGTAGTGTTAGCTGATTTGTCTCACAAACTACCCCGAGGGATGGTCCAATATGTAATTGTAAAAGTTGACGAGTTCTATTACCCGGTAGACTTTTTGGTGCTTGACTACTTGTCTGCCGACCCAAAACAACAACAGAATGTTATTTTGGGCCGGCCATTCTGAAGCACCGCTCATGCTGTAATTGATTGTCGACTTGGTACAGTTGACATGACATTTGGCAATAGAAAAATGCGTTTAAATGTTTTTACTAACATATCTAACTCTGTTGGTGTTGACGAGTGTTTCATGGCAGATTTGGTGGATGGGTGCAGCCCACATGAATATACGGAAAAGGATACTTGTGTTTGTGTTTATGATGTGTTTGAACAGGTACATGCTAATGACTTGCGGGTGAGGAAAAGAAGCAAGATATGATGGCATTGAGAGAGGGGCGACCAGCGTGGACTCATAAGTTTGAGAGTCTACCAGTGGAAATTGATTCGGGAACAAAACCATCTTTGGAAGAAGCCCTATGTTGGACTTGAAGGAGTTACCAAGCCATCTGAAATATGCGTTTCTAAGGGATAATGACACATTACCGGTCATTATTGCCTCTAACTTAGAGGTGGCTCAAGAGAAGGAATTGCTAAGGGTGCTCAAAGCGAATCGGGCGACTATAGGATGGACAATTGCTGATTTGAAGGGAATCAGCCCATCTATTATGATGCATGAGATAATTACAAGTGAGGATGCAAAGCCGACGAGGGAAGCACAAAGGAGATTAAATCCGAACATGCGTGAGGTAGTGAAAAAGGAGGTAATAAAATGGTTGGATGCAGGTATTATCTATCCTATATCCGATAGTGCTTGGGTAAGTCCTACCCAAGTAGTGCCTAAAAAGGCCGTATTCAAGTTGTTAAAGATGAAAATGGTGAACAAATAGCCACCGACCGGTCACCGGGTGGCGGGTTTGTATCGATTATAGAAAACTGAATACTGCAACCTCCAAGGACCATTTCCCATTACCTTTTATTGACCAAATAATTGAAAATTTTTCGGGTCAAAAATACTACTGTTTTTTAGATGGGTATTCAGGATACAACCAAATTGCAATTCACCCTGATGACCAACATAAAACCACCTTTACTTGTCCTTATGGTACTTTTGCCTTTAGGCGAATGCCATTTGGCTTGTGCAACACTCCTGCGACTTTTCAACGATGTATGATCAGTATTTTCTTAGACATGGTTGGAGAGTCGCTTGAAGTGTTCATGGATAACTTCTCCATTTTTGGCACAACTTTTGAGTCATGTCTCAACGAATTAGAAAAAGTTTTAAAAAGATGTGTCGAGAAAAATTTAGTGTTGAGTTGGGAGAAGAGTCATTTTATGGTCCAGGAAGGTATTGTGTTGGGCCATGTTGTGTCCGAAAAAGGGATGGAGGTATACAAAGCAAAAATTCGGGTAATTTCATCGCTACATCCTCCTAAAAATGTTAAAGGGGTAAGGTCATTCTTGGGACATGCGGGTTTTTATAGAAGGTTTATTAAGGGATTTAGTGTAATTACCAAACCATTATGTAATTTACTATTGAAAGCTGTTCTGTTTGATTTTACTAATGAATGTTTGCAAGCCTTTAATGTTTTGAAGGAACAGTTGGTAAAGGCCCCTATCTTGCAGCCACCGGATTGGTCAAAACCGTTTGAAATCATGTGCGACGCCAGCGATACAACTATTGGTGCGGTTTTGGGGCAAAGGGTTGATTAGAAACCGGTGGCGATCTATTATGCAAGCAAAACTCTATCCGAGGCGCAACTGAATTACACCACAACCGAGAAAGAATTATTAGCGATGGTGTATGCCTTGGATAAGTTCTGGTCATATATTTGGGGGAGCAAAGTAGTGGTTTATTCTGATTATAGTGTGGTGCAGTATTTAATGGAAAAGAAGGATGCTAAACCTCGGTTGATTCGATGGATACTTTTATTGTATGAATCCGACTTGAGATTCGAGACAAAAAGGGAAGTGAAAATGTGGTGGCCGACCAATTGTCTCAGATTTTGGTTGAAGAGGTGGATGATCCAAGTGAGATTAACGAACGATTTCCGGATGAACAGTTGCCCGCTGTCTCGACTTCTACGGCTCCGTGGTATGCACATTACGTAAATTACTTGGCCACGGGTGCTATTCCTGAACATTGGATAAGAGAAGACGGCAACAATTCATGGTACAAGTTAAACAGTATATTTGGGAAGAACCGGACTTGTTCAAAATCGGGCCTGATAGGTAATCAGAAGGTGTGTTCCAGAATCGGAAGTGGTTAAAATCTTAGCCCATGCTCACTCCTCCGCTTGTGGGGGACACTTTAGCGGTCATAAGACGGGGTACCGGGTGCTCACGTGCGGGTTCTATTGGCCCACAATTTTTAAAGACGCATGTGAGTTTGCCCAGAATTGTCTGAATTGCCAGAAGTTGGGGAGTATTTCAAAGAGAGACAAGATGCCGATGCAACCTATCTTGGTAGTGGAAATCTTTGATGTGTGGGGGATAGACTTCATGGGGCCGTTTCCAAGTTCAAATGGATTTTATATATATTGGTGGTTGTGGACTATGTTTGGAAGTGGATTGAAGCCATACCGACACAGACTAACGATCATTCGGTTGTATGTAAGTCTGTGCAATCGAATATTTTTGCTCGTTTCGGAATTCCACGTGTCATAATCAGTGACGGAGGTTCGCATTTCAAGAATTTTAATTTTGGCAAATTATTGAAGAGATATAATGTGAATCACCGTGTTGCCACACCATATCATCCACAAACCAATGGACAGGTCGAAGTGTCTAACCGTCAGATCAAAGAAATTCTAATAAAGACGGTGCGAACAGACAGAAAGGATTGGGCAAGTAAATTGGATGATGCATTGTGGGCATACCGCACGACTTACAAGACTCCTATTGGTACGACCCCTTATCGGATAGTGTTTGGGAAGGGGTGCCATTTACCAATGGGTTGGCACACAGAGCACATTGGGCTATTAAGACGGTAAACGCTGATTATGATGAAGTGGGAAAGATCCAGAAACTTAATTGAGTGAGATCGAAGAGATTCGAGATGAAGCATATGAATACGCGGCTGCGTACAAGGATAAACTCAAGAAGGTTCACAATGCAAAGATTCGGAAGCGAATTTTGAAACGGGTCAGAAAGTATGGTTGTTTAATTCGCGGTTGAAGATGTTCGCGGGCAAGCTTAAGAGCAAGTGGATGGGCCCATATGTTATTACACGTGTGGGAAGGTTTGGAGATGTTGATATCTTGGATGAGAGGACCAACAAGAAGCAAATGTGAACGGGCATAGGCTCAAACCGTACTTAGAGGGGAATGATATCAAGCATCTTGATCTGGATAAAGTGGGCTACATCTTGCGGCCCTTGAACGAGAATTAATACAAAAGGCCCAGGTTTGGTATTGTAAAATATTCTGTTGTTCTCTAGGTGCTTAGTTTGTTTTGTGTATTTATCCGTACTTGTTGATTTGTGTTTAAAACAAGTGGGGGAAGTTTTTTTCGGAAACTTCTCATACACGGTGTTGAGGACAACATGGATTTTTCAAAGGGGGTGATATTAAAATAGGTTTGCTTTGTTCCTTGTTTAAAAAAATTGAAACTCCTAGTACCCACCGTAGATTAAGGTCCCCACCGTAAGCTACGGTGGGGTTAAATATCCTTACGGCACTTATAAACTGTCTTATGGCCCTGTTTGAAACCCAGGTCACCGTAAGCTACGGTGATCACCGTAGCTTACGGTTGTCCCTGGGCGCAAATGGGGTCCGCAAAATATGGTTTTAACACGAGATTTTACCCCAACCTCTTATTTTCTGCACCACTTTCAGCCACAACTCCCTTTCTTCTTCTCCACCATTAAACCTCAAGAACACCCACCTTCATCCACCTAAATCTTTCAATTCCTAACCAAATCAAGCGATTTTTGGGTCTATTTTGACTAAAATTTCACATGGAATTCGATTTTGTGCTTGCATTTGGTCGAATCTTGAAGTTTTTTAGGTTTCTTCATCTTCTACAAGATCAAGGTATGCAATTTCTTATATCTTTGTCATTGCATTGTAGGATTTGGAGATTTTGAGATGAACTAGGTTATCATGACCCACACTTGCTTATATTTGATAAATTTGAGATGAATTTGAATGAGTTTTGAATGATTATAGTCATAGAAGTTAGCTAGGTGATAAAGATATGATTTTTGCGTAAATTTCACTAATCTAGGGGAATTTGTTCAAATTGATGCATATGGTGAAATTCAAGTTTTGTCTAATTTTCATGACCATATCAATAAGCAAGTGTGGGGATAGTGTGTAGTGTTTGAAAAGGTGAGTAATATGTGTTCTTCATGTTTGTGTCTTGTAGGATTACAATGGGTCGAAAGGGTAAAGAAAAGGTGGGTTCATCTAGTAACCCGGCTCCAAGGAAAAGATGGCTCGTGGTGCAAGGCGAGAATGATGAGGATATAGAGGAAGATGTGCCCGGTCGAGGGCCCAAGCAACGGTGGACATCCGGTCCATTACATGATCAACCGCAAGAGTGGCAGGCCGAAGTATTTAATGATCAAATTAACCGATTGGCGCAGAGGAAGGAGGCATTCATTTGTGAGAAAGAAGTTAGGGAGGTTGATTTTGGTCCGTTTAGGATCATGGACAAATTCATGGCTTTAGGATAGGAAGCAGCTTTAAAGTGCTATGACCATGAGGGCACCAACCTTTATGATACAGAAATACAAGAGTGGATGGTCACTCTTAGGTGCCCTCCATACAAGGGTGGAGCTTCAAGAATGAGGTTAATTGGCACTGTAAATCGAATAGATGGGGAGATGTCTTTTGATTCATTGCGAAGGGTTACGAAATTCGATAGCAAACCAGTTAATCAATATATGCTTCCGAGATTGGAAGATCTTTATTTCGAACCCGAAAAGCATCCGAGGTGGAATACCATGTTAGATTACCTTTTTTTACCGGGTACTACTTATGGGAAATTATATCGGAAGAATCTAAAGATTGAGGGGAAGCTCATGCTCGCCATTTGCATGCAGAACATCATCCCGAGGCGGGGTGATAAGGCCGAAGTTCGAAGGTCGGAAGTGCCGGTACTATACGCTTTGCTAACTGGGGTCCCATGTTCCATTCCGTTTTTTGGTGATGAATTTGGATCAGTCGAAATAGCGACCAGCGGAAAATCATTCCGCATTGTCGTCTCATCACTGCATTATTAAAGATGTATGGGGCGATTGCTGATGATAAGGGATCTTACAAGAAGTTTAAGCCATTTGACATCCGCCAGCTGGGAGCTGGGTGGAAGTATTCAGAGTCTGAAAGATATCATAAGCTGAAGAGTGAAGGTCAACGATGGAGGGTTTTAAAGGTTGATGCGCGGCCACTTCGGCCGGGGGAAGACGATGACCCCAAAAGTGATGACGAAGGCCCGAGTGGCGATGATGATTATATGGATGAACTGCAGGTTGCCCCATCGAATGTGGAACAAGGGGGTCAAGTAGTATTCCGACCTGGGGTTCTTTGATTTTTCTAGATTCCCTTAAGAGCCGAATTGGGCTCATGAAGGTACCATGCAGGAAGTTATTGAAAATCAAAGGCCCTCAGGTTTTGATAGCTGGAGTGAGGCTGAACGGACGTTTTTTTATCACCAAACATATATGGGCGCAAGCATGGAACGTGCACTAAGGCACAGTTTTGATAGACAAGAATCTTGGAATCGTACACATGCCTACGCCTTTAAGCAGGAGACTAACAACCGGTATTTGGATGATCAACAACGAAGGATGCATGAAGATTGGCATTTAGGACGTCCCGTGGTTGTGGACCCACCTTCATTGACTACACCACCCTACCACCTTATGATGGTAGTGTTTCTTACCCAACACCGCCAATGCATCATTCTTAGTGGGTGGACCCGTGGTATGGGCAGCAGCAACAGAGCTCGGAGCAACAACAAGGAGACGGAGGAAGTGGCGCATTTGCATTTAATGAATTTTCGAAGATGATGACCTCCATATTCGGACCTTCTCAGCCGCGCTACTACTGATCAGGTTATGTTTTTCCTTTGTACAGTTTGTAGTGTGATTTTGTTGCTTTGTGTTTATGGTTGGGAAGGTCGGGGGTGTAACATGGTTGATACTTTTGTTGGGATGGTGTTTGTGGTTGAGTTTTTGATAAAAAAAAAAAGAAACATTGGGATTTGAGGGTTTTACCGAAAGGTGATTTTGAAGAAAACAAGTGATCATTCCTCTAAACCCATACATTGGGGACAATGTATCCCAAGTGTGGGGATGGGGGAAAATTTTTAGGAATTTTGAAAAATTTTTGTGAACCGAACGAAACAGTTTTTAAAGTTTGAAAGTAATACCAGATTATGTATGACACATCATTATCCCAATTCCATTCTTTCTTGGTGAGGATTGAGCCACACCTATATGTCATTGAGAAGTTATTGTTTTATTTGATTGAGTGGCGGTGTGTATAGTGTGTTAATAGAACTTGGATAATTTATGCTTGTCGAAATCTGAGTTTACATGTTGGTGAATATGAGGAGGGCATTTAGGTAGCCTCGTCTGGATGTGTGTTGAGTGTGGGTTTTGGGGGTTGGACCTTGTAAGTTAAGGATATGAGCTTGGTAGTGAGTGGGACTGGGGATTAGACATTAATAGCCAAATTTGAGCTTGTATCCTTTCACTTGTCACCCGAACCTATGTCCTAAAAAAAATTCTACCTTTTAATCGACTCGGTTTAGATAATTGTTTTCGTTATGTTAAGTATGTTCTCTTTCAGTAGTTAATGCAATGAAAAAAAATAAAAAGAAATGAAAAAAAGAAAAAAAAGGAAGATTAGTTGTACAATTTGAGTGTGTTATTTATATTGATGTAATAGCAACCGGGTCGATTAAGCAGCTTCATGAATATTTCCCACCAATTCCTACCTATACACATAGCCTTGTTACAACCCGAAAGTCCTTCTGATTCACGAGCATGTTAGACGAATTGTAGGTAAAGACTCGATTGTTATCCAAGCTTATTGTCGCACATTTGCACACTTGTACTGAGTGATTTATCACCATCTTGCTAGTGCTACTTTGTCACCGAGAGAAGAATTTAGTGAGGGGTGTGTTATGTGTTATGATGGTAAAAGTTGATAACGGGGCAACTTGTTTGCGTTTGGTTTATATGATGATCACTTGCTTTTTAAAATTTTTGTGAAATGGTTGCTTGGGGCAAGCAACGTTTAAGTGTGGGAATGTGACGGGTGGTCTTTTGGACAACCCGTAAGTGAATTAAACGATAAATATTCCACGCTTTAAACGTTTATTTGTTACAATTTGATGTTTACGGTGTGTTTGGCTTTGCAGGTACCGAAGAGCGTAATGAGGGAGTTTAAACATGCTTTAGCGGTATTTACAAGAGCCTAATCGAAGAGAGGACTTAAGAGATTGCACGAAGGGCAAAAATGGAAAAATGAAGCTGACCACCAGTAAGCTACGGTAGCCACCATAGCTTACGGTGGAGTCCCTCGTGAAGATCACCGTAAGACAGAAGATTGAAGCCGTAATGAAATTTTGGCCACCGTAAGCTACGGTGGGCACCGTAGCTTACAGTGGAGGGCTACGAGAAATGTGTAACTGCCCAATTTAAGCTGAGTGTGTAATATTTGTCAAAAAGGGTTTCCAAAACCCGCTCCGTTTTGTAATCGAATATCAAGTTATAAATGTCACGTTGTGTATTTATGGTTATTTTGATTTTTAATGATACATAATTAATAAACAAACTAAACTATAAAAATTATTTTTGATAAAAAGCGAAAACAAAATAAATAAAAATAAAATGATGCTGCCGGGACTCGAACCCGGGTCAGCCGGAATTTAAACCCAAAGACTTAACGCTCACACACATCACCACTCCGCCACTTGTTTGTTTTTGTCAACTTAGGGAAACAAATAACTCTTATACACAAACCTAGTTAAACCGGTTGCGCCAACTGAGAAACCGAAAATCGGCAATTCAACCGTCTAATCGTTTGATTAATCGCACATTCAGGTTTATAACCGATGCACCGACAAATCCTAATCAATTCAGATTTGAATGAACTTCAATTTTGATCATGATCGGTTTTTATAACCAAAATGATCAATGACTGAATTACTTCAATCAAGACCCCTCTCGCGACTCAGAAACATCATACAAACCTTCCATTTCACTTTCGTCATGCATTCAGTCCATCAGAACGCTTAAATCAACTCGCCGGAAATTTCTGCAAGTTCACCGGAAAACCGTATTCATCATCAAAACGGTAATTCTTTCAATACCGTCGTAGTCTAACAATTGTTAAGCTATTTCTAACTCAAACCTTTCAATTGAAATCGAATTCAGACACCGTTATCAGATAATTCCAGTTCGCCGGAAAATTTCTGGAAATCTTTATTTCCGTCTGTGAAACGGTAAGGACCTTCAATCACACTGTTAACGTTTGTTTATCACTTCAATTCCACGATTGGCTAATCAAAACGGTTAATTGTTTTGTTCAGTTGAGGTGCACAAAAACAGAGCCGACGCATTGCTGGAAACTCTGTGATAAATCATTCCTACGGTATGTTTACTTCCAACACCGTCTCTGCTATTTCATTTTAGTCTTATGAATGATTGATAATCGTAAAAGCAAGAAACGGATTAGTAACACAGTCGACTGTAAATTGAGTGAAGAAGATGAAGATAGTTAAGTTATAAGTTTATTTAAAATCAGTAATACGAACAGGTTAGACACACAGTACAGCGGTGGACTGTGTGCAAAATATACGCGCATGTCACGAGTTCGACCCCTGATACACGCACTTCCTATGTAATAAAATGCCTTTTTGTTTAAAACTGAACCGGGTTAACTCCGTTAGTTGTTAAGTATAATAAAAATTGGTATATTAACCAAGTTAGACACACAGTCCAGCGATGGACTGTGTGTGATGTTAAAGCACAAGTCCCGGGTTCGAAACCTGTTACTGGCATCGGTTGAACGAATTAAAATGTTTTTGAAATTAAAAGAATTTTGGTTAAATCGAATTAGTATATAAATATAATTAAAAACAAGATTATTTCGGGTTAGACACGTAGCTCAGTTGGTAGAGCTGCGTGCACGCGTACGGGAGGTCTCGGGTTTGAGTCTCACCCAGCGCATTTATGCACACTGACCGAACCAGTCAACAGGTCAACAAGTCAACGTCAACGGTCAACGGTCAACGCAAAATAAACAAATTTTTTTATATTTTTATTTATTTAATTTAATTTAAAAATCAATTAAAAATACTTAAAAATAATATTTTCAAAGATAGAAAATAGCCTTAAACTCACAAAAAATATATCTAAAAATTCCAATAAAATCCTTAATAAAATCCACTCATTTACTATATTTTTCCGTTATTATTTAGGTTAGTAATTCTCGTTGTTCAATTCTCCCGACTCGTGCGCATTTCATCATCTCCAATCAAACGCACCCAATGTGAGTGAATCTTTACAAATTCCCCGTTTTAATCATGTTTTGGGGTGTATCATGTGTCTAGCTATATATTATATTTAAATCATTGTGCATACATCATATCATGAACATGTGTATTCAGTTTGTTTCAACTGTTGTGTGGTTATTGTTAGATGCAATTTATCATTTTTAGTACATGCAATTTCATAGGCCGCCGCTCCCCATTACACTATGAGCGTTGAGCATGTTCCCCATTACATTATGAGCGTGAACCTGGCGTGCCCACATACGATCGGCTCCGTTTGATTGAGCCTTGATCGCACAGACATTTTTCATTTTCAGTACATGCAATACGATCGGCTCCGTTTGATTGAGCCTTGATCGCACAGTTTCATTTATGTTATTTATTGTATGATGTTGGTATGTCAATATATGCTATCATATGTTATTGTATGTTATAGTTGTGATTGCAAATTGCTACTGCCTGATTATTTACATTTGCTCATTTATGATTATGCACAATTTTTCATTGATAAACTAACAAGTAAATCAATGATAAATGTTTATCTAACAAGGTTCACTCGCCAACTTATGTTGACCCAAAAACACCCCATTTTTACACATGATACAGGTGAACCAGCTGCAGCCAGAAACACATAGGATTGGACTAGAAGAATAAAATGATTTAGAGCTTGGAACTATTATGTTTGGATTATTTGGAATGTAACTTTGACTTTAATAAATATGAAACATATTAGTAAATGTCATGAGCTTTGGTGATAACCCAATTATGCCCCGACTCTTATTCCGCTGCGGGTCGGGGTGTGACAGAGTGATGGTGGCCTTTCACATTATCAAGGATTGGAACGATTTATAGAGCAATTGGGAGGCGATTTTAGGTGTTTTTCATTGATTCTAACAAGTTCAAAACAATATTGGAGTGTGTTTGATTCGTATGACAAGACAATTGAAGTTTGTTTGATTGTGAGAAACATGAGTGGCTAAACATTTCGGTGATCGTCTTGGGTGAAGGTTTGTTGAACAATTGTGTTTGAATTCTTGATTTCTAGAATAATTACTATGTTATGGTTTTTATGGTGTTGATTGATTATTTGTAAATTATTGGTTGATATTGTGCTTATTGCTTGTTCCGTACGTTCTTGGTGTCGTTGACAATCGAGATATCACGGGAAGGTTTACGGGTTGGGTATTAATCAATTGGTCATCGGGTAACAACCTCGCATTTTAATCCGAGTACTTTGTTCCTTTTTATCACAAATAGTTAATCAAACACGGGTCATGTCTATGTGACTCTTTCTAGTAGAATTGAACACATGCGTTTTGAATCGGAGCCCAAGATGGTCATTCCCTTATTAATCTGTTAAAAACCAATTTTTGAATCGCTAGTAGTTAAGTCTAAAATCCATCTTCGAAATCTGAAATTAAATTCTTGCAAATTAGGTAATTAGCTATAATAGTACAACCTTTTTATAACACTAGTTCCACAATTCCTTGTGTTCGATACCCACTTACTGCTAGCTAATAGCAGTTTTGGGATTAAATTTGCGTGTGACAACGACCTCACTTCAGTATACAGCTTCTCCCCAGAAAAGAACTGGAAGCTTTGAATCGGAAAGCATAGTGGCTTCAATCAACGTCCTGTTCTTCCTCCCAGCGACTCCATTCTGTTGAGGTGTATAAGGAGCAGAATATTACTCCTTATCCTCGTCATGGACATTTTCTAATTTTGTAAAAAGATCTATCAGCATCTGAAATTATTGACCTTGACTTCTGAAATTATTTGATGGACCATTAAAGTTATTCATTCTTGGTGAACTATTTCTCGGACTATCATATCTGCCTGATGTAGATGCAGGCTGAAATCTTTGTTGATTTCTTTGAAAACGAGGAACTTGGTGAGTTCCTTTTTCAGCCTTATCTACACCCACAACAACACTATGTTGCTTTATAGCAGATATCTTTGGTGAGTTAACCTTCTTCTCACCATCACCACTTTTTGCTGGTGATTTTTCTCTCTGTTTCTCACCTACCTGTGCTTCACTCTTTTTGTTAGGACAGCAGCTGGCTACATGTCCTTTTTCATGACATTTGAAAAACGATTTTCTAGCCGAAGACTTCTTAACTGAAGCCTCTTGCTTAGATTCATCAGGCGACAATGATGATGATGCTTTAGAAGGATCTTGTTTAGTTTGCTTAACTTCTGATTTTTCTTTGTTTTTGTGCTTAGCAAACTGCACATTAGACTCTTTAGTAATGACAGGGACTTCTTCATTCATGTCACTCCCTTTAACAAAATCAACCTTTTTAACAAAAAATTGTTTTTGATTCTTAGGGCGTGTATCTTTTGTTTTCAAAACTGGTTCCCTGTTATTATCCTTCTTGGCATTCTCAGAACCATCAACACTTCCTGATGTGGAACCACCAGGTGTAGTTGACAAAAAGTCTATAAGCTCTTCTTCATCAGGCAAGAAAGAATAATCATGACCAAGTGGTGGTGGAACTTCATTTAAACCTTTGAGCCCACACAAGTCTTGTCATTACTCTTCTTCAGGCCATTCATCATGTGTTTCATGACAAAAGATGAATCTTTGAATTGATTTAATTTCTTTTCAAGTTCACAAATTTTAAGTTGTGCTTCAGACAACTCTTTGCACTTTTCAGAAACCTCTTTTGTTTTCTCACTCATCGTATCATGAGCTAAGTCAATAACTTGAAGTTTTTCATTTAGCTTACAGGTTAGAATATTGATTCTTCTTCATAACCTTTAATTTTCTTCAAGTATAATGACTCATTTTGTTTTACGAAAAAGTTTGATTCTTTTAAGTTCGAGAGCTCATTAGCCAGACTTTGGTTTTGCTTTGTTAATGTGTAAACTTCACTTTGTAGTTCACGACACTTCAAACAAACAGAACTACAAAGTTAGAACATACCTCGCCTGTAAATTTGCTTAGATCAGCCATGAAAGCATCAAAATCAGCAGTGATCTTCATCTCTGTAGCAATCTGTTCTTCATCAGCTTTCCCAGCTACCTTCTCTTGCTCTCCCTCAGCATCAGCTTTCACTTCTTCATCAGCAACAGGAGCTATCTCAGCCATGAATGCCTGTGAGGCATTGTTATCACTCTCCAGATGAACACTCCAATCATAAGAACCCTCTCTAGCAGTAGAAATCAGGGCCTTTGATCCAGTGTTGTTTGATGCATTCCTATTGCTTGAACCATGACCAGGAGAATCTTGAGAGGATGAACTAGAACGCGATTCATACTTTGCTCTTTGACACTCTCTAGCGAAATGTCCGTAGTTGTGACAATTGTAACACTTCACTTTCGACTTGTCAAAGCCCACACTCTTGCCAACGAACTTCCTCCCCTCTCTGTTCATGAACCTCTTCAACCTTCTAGAAATCATGGCCATCTGCCATTGCAAATCCATCTCCTCTAAGTCATCAGGGTCGATCTGATCATAATCTTCATCAAACGTAGCACGATCAGATATTTTTCCCTGAATATAGTTCTCATAGGAAGCAAAAAAAAGAAACAATCAATGCAAGGTGTTCTTCAGCACTTTTGACACTTAGAGGCATAGACTTAGAATTGCTGTTACTTGATTGTTGTCTCTTAGCCCCTGACGAGCCTCCTGAAGCAGCAACAAAACACACTTCTCCATCAGAATTTGTCACGATTGTTCATTCTCACATGAGAGAAACGCAGTTGCAGTGTCACTAGAAGCATTGTTGGAAGATGAAGGTGTAAAACCTTTATAAATCCCCGGATCTTGAACCTGATCATAACCCGTTTCCTTCTTCTTCATATTGAGCTCATAAGCTCTCAATTTTCCAACAACCTCTTCCAAGTCTTTATTTTCATAATCAGCCTCACCTTTTATCATCGAAGTATAGATATCCCACTTTGCAGGTAAAGCGTCCAGCAACTTGTCATTTATCTCCACATCTCTATATCCCTCTATGTCATAATTATCTATTTCTGACATCAGATGATAATATCTCGTGATAATATCTTCTAGGGATTCATTCCTCATGCCTTTAAACATAGCAAACTATTTCTTCAGCAGATCTACATTGTTCTTCTTTACATCAGTATTGCCCTCATACCTCTTTTCTAGGGCATCCCACATCTCCTTCGATGTAGTATAGTGCTTGAATGTATGTTTGATGCCATCAGCTAATGACATCTTGATAGCAGCTAAGGCCTTCTTTTCTGACTCATACATTCTCTTCTTAGCTTCAGACATGTTTACATAAGCAGTAACCCGTTGTCTTCCCTCAAAATCATGCGTTGGGTTAGCGTACCCATCTTGAATACAGATCCACATCCGTGTGTCCTAATATTCAATAAAGGATTGAAACCTATCCTTACAAGTAAGATAGTTCTCTACCTTCAGCATCTTTGGAGGTTTATTTGTGGTTCCAGCCTCATGCTCCATCCTCAACAGCTCATTTAGGTTTGACATATTCGATATTTTTATCGAACCGGCTCATTAAAAACGTTAAAACTTGTCCAAAATGAGTGGTTACCAAATTATACTATTAGACTCGCCTCGACGATACGTTTCTAACGATATATATTGTCCGATTATGATGTTTAGAATTTTCGTGCCGAATTGCACGCTTCTGATCCGAAATTCAATCCGAATTGCACTTTTCCATATCCGAATTGCAAGTCTGATGATACGAAATGCAGATTATGATCCGAAATTCAAGTCTTCAATCCGAAATACTATGCTTTTTAATCCGGAATGCAAGTCTTCAATCCGAAATACTATGCTTTTTAATCCGGAATGCAAGTCTTCAATCCGAATTGCAAGCTATTAATTCGGAACAGTAACAGAAACCATAATTTTGTCGTCACAAACTCCAAAACAGCCTCCAAAACGCCCAAAAAACCCAATTTTCCTGCTGTTACGATTCCGAACCGAGCAATAACCAAGAGCCGAATGCTCTGATACCAATTGTAGGTCCCCTAGTCCGTATGGATCTTGATAGAATCGTCTATCCAATCTAGAGTGCAGAACCCCTAGATCAGATTTCACAGAAACAATAAGAACATGAACACGAACACAAAGAATTTCTTCAAACTGTCTTCTATTGATTATCTAACACAAAGTGTTTACAACCAATTCAAGACTCTCTCTCTCTCTAAAATCGTCTGAAGCAATTCCTTCAGCACTGAACAACTAACTGAGCAGTAGAACCAGCAACCTTAACCCTAATCACAACCTCCATTTATATAGAGATAAGTTATGCTCATCGGCTAGGGTTTCCTACATGGACTACTAATGGGTTTAAAGCCCAATTCGCCTACCATGTGTTATTTTGTGTCTAGCTCAGTCCAATTACTTCTAATTCACTTATAAAAAACTAAACCCGCTAACCATTTATCATTTTACTAATTACAAGATATCCAAAGACCAAATCTAAGCTGTTGTCACAAATATGCACCAACACATTCTTTAAATTTCACATGCTAATTTGTTGACCCCTTCGTAACGGATCGACATCATGACCACCCTTAAACATTACATTGTAAGTGTTTGATCCGTTCATAACACGTTAAACTCAATAATTACACATCTACTTATTTGACATTTTATGACATTTTGGATTTACAAACTCTAACTTATTATAAATATAACAAAAACACTATAAATTTCCATTACTTGTAAGTGTAAGAACTTGCCTTTATCTTGCTTTGCTTGTGATCCGGAATGGCTCATGCCTTCTTCTTTCACCCTGAAAATTCCACAATTTAGCATGCTTTAATCTTAGGTTTTCAATTCATTCTTTTCTTGACATAACATATTAATAATTCCTCACACTCTTGACATAAATCATTTAGCATCATAATCACATAAGATCATTGAAATCATATAAAAACCTGTATTCTAAGCATTTCATCAAACATTGGTGTTCATACAAAAATCAAAGCATAAGGTACAAGTAGTTTATGCACATTCTTCCTATTTCATAACATGGATCATCATAATCAATAAAATTCACAGAAGTTCCATCTTACATCAAATTATCTAACAATGCTCTATTGTATACAAGTTCATACATCAACATTACACCTATTTTGCAACTACAGAGTCATCATACTTCATCATATTCCTACTACAAGTGGGTTTTCATTCTTTAATCATCAAGGTGACCATACTAAAGAATAATTCTTGTTCTATGAAGTGTTTCTCACTCATAACCATACTAATTTCACATGAATTCATGGATTGATTGCAATCCACTTGCTACAAAAATCACCAAATCATGAAATTCGACTTACCTTAGGTTGGACAAGTCTAGATGAATTCTTATTAAGGCTCATGCATAGGATTTTCATTGACTTCCACCCTTCAATTTGTTAGAATTGAAGATTTTAGGTTATGTAGAACTTGTTCTTACATTCCTTATCTCTCTCTAATCCACGCACAAACACACACACATATCACAAAATTTTTGCATTTTGTATTTCTTATATTCTAACTTTCCCATGTGCCACATTTAGCCCCTCATGTTTGATCTAACATTTAATTTGATCAATATCTCTTATCTTTTGCTGGAAGACATATGCATAGGTATTTAACTAGCTTAGTTAGTATCAACCAACGAGCTCTATTTTTATTTTTAAACGCTAGGATTCATTTACATGTTGGTTATATGCCATGATTCGCAATATAATATCATTCCTCATGTTACGGTATTAACGCGAACTAAGATACTAACATGTACACATTTTGGGGTGTTACAAGTCTAACCCCCTTAAAGGAGGTTTCGTCCCCGAAACCTAGATACGTACTAAATAGTGTCGTGTAGTGCTCTCGCATTTCATCTTCTGTTTCCCAAGTCGAATCCGACCCCTTTCGGGTGTTGCCATTGGACTAGGACTTATCGAATGGCCTTATTACAAAGATGCGTTATTTTGGAATCCTTGATAGCTATTGATCTTTCAACTTAATTCATTTTACCGTCCATTTCGATATCATCGAGGGGCACGTAAGCCGTTTCATCCGCAAGGCACTTTCTCAATTGTGACACATGAAATGTGTTATGTATTCCATCTAATGCGACGGTAATTCCAACCGGTATGCCACTTTCCCGACACGAGCTAAAATCTTGAAAGGTCCTATGGAACGAGGACCCAGTTTTCCTCGCTTACGGAATCGGATTATACATTTCCATGGAGAGACTTTCAATAACATGTAATCTCTTACTTGAAACTCAATGGGACGTCTTCTTTGATTGGCAGAGGCGTCTTGTTGGTCTTGTGCCGCTTTTAGTCGAGCTCGTACGAGATCAATCTTCTCGTTTGTCACACCCCGACCCGCAAAGTCGGGGCATAATTGGGTTATCACCAAAGCTCATGATATTTACTAAGATGTTTCATATTTATTAAATTCAAATTACAAACTTAAATATCCAAAAATAAAATTCATACAATTACAAAGGAAAATGAAACTATAGATTTATTCCAAAGCATGAACTTGTTTATTCTTCTAGGCCATCCTAAGTGTTTCCTGTCTCGGCTGGATCACCTGTATCATGTGTAAAACGGGGGAGATTTTGGGTCAACAAAAGTTGGCGAGTGAACCTTGATAAAACATTTTTACTAATTTCTTGTTTTATTTAACAAAGAAAATTCGTGCATTAATCACATGTGAGCAAACATATATAGATAAACAATCACAAACCACTTTGGATTAGTATATGACATGAATGATGATGTATTTGAGATCAAGGCTCAATCAAACGGAGCCGATCTAATGAGGCTCCTGATGCTCAACCCGTATCCCACGGGGAACTGATGTGCCTAATGAAATGCGTGCACTGAAATGATAAATTCAATCTACATATAATTCACACAACAATTGATACACATTTGATCACGGATATGATGTATGCACAAGTGTTTAAATAAATAAAAGAATAGTACGACACATGATACACCCCAAAAAATGATTAAAACGGGGAATTGGTAGAGATTCACTCACAGTTGGTGCGTTCCTTGATGACGATGAATGCGCACGAATTTATGATTCAACCGACGAGAGAAAAACTAACCTAAATAATAACGAAATGATTCCATAAATAAATAAATTTTATTTGAGATTAATATTTTTAATTAATGCTCTTAGTGAGATTTTTAGATTTATTTTTGCGAGTTTAATGCAATTTTCTAACTTTAAAAATCTATTTTTAAGTATTTTTAAATATTTTTTTAATTAAATAAATAAATAAATAAATAATGGGTTGACCTTGTCAGGTCTAACCGGGTCTGACCGGTCGGACCGTATGTTATTCAGGCAGTGTGTGAGGTTCGAACTCGGGACCTCTCGTATATGTGCACGCAGCTCTACCGAATATTCTGTTTTAATTAATCTTATAATTTTGTTTAGTTATTTCAGAAATCATTTAATTTAAAAACATTTTTAAATTATCGGACCGGTGTGAAGGGTCGGTCTCGAACCCGCGACCTCAGTGCTATTTTGCACCCAGCCCAACCAGTTGGGCTGGGTGTATAACCCACTTAATATCATAATATTATTATACTTAACAACTCATTGTGTGTCAATGAGATTTGGTCTTAAAAAAATGGATTTTATTTTGGGGGGTCGGTGAGGCACAAGGGTCGAACTCGGTTCCGTTAGTGTGTAATGCACACAGTCTACCGCTGGACTGTGTGTCTAACCTGATTAAAAACCCGATTTTAATTACATTTGTATACATACTGCCACTGACATATTTATCCAAAATAAAAACGGTTATGTGTATTTATGCGGTCATGAGCCGGATTCGAACCAGGGATGTGTGTTTTGTATTTGCACACAGTCCACCGCTGGACTGTGTGTCTAACCCGGTTAAATATCCGATTTAAATTATATTAGTACACATATTTAAACTTCATCTTCTTCACTTTAAAAACACAGAACATATAATCTGACCGAAAATTGTTTGAAACAGAATCTGGTTGACTTATTAGGACTTATACATGCTGAATAATGGATTACTAAAAAGAGTTGAGAATTATACCGACTAGGAGTAAAGCTTCGGCTTTTCCGGTGATATTCCGGCGAGTGCGAAAATCTCCGGCGACGTGCTTGAAAGGAATAAAGCTTCAGGAAGTGAGTGTGATTATGAGCGAAATGTTTACAAGGAGTTTGGGTGGGTATTTATAAGGGAAACAGGCCGATTGGTTCAAATTAGAGGCCATGATTTCGCGGTCAAGATTTCAATCTTCAAAGGAAACGGTTTTGACCAAATTGAGTGTTAAGCAACGGTTATAACTGATGTCGAAATCAGTTTACGCGTTTCAGTCAAGGGAAAAGGCAACATTTGCGGAATTTCGATTTTTCCGGCGATGTCGCGTTCTGGATGCGCGGACTTACAGGTTTTGACTTTCGGTTTTGACTATAAGTGTTATTTGTTTCAGTAAATGAACATAAACATGTTTGTGGCGGAGTTGTGTGTGGTGTGTGTGTGTGTTCGCGGGAGACCCGGGTTCGAGACCCGGCTACCCTGTTTTAATTTTTTTTTACTTATTATTATTATTTATTAATTATGGTTTTTAAATTCTAAAAAATTTATTAATTACGTATTATTTAAAATAATCTGAACAATAAATACGCAACGAACTTATAACTGAATATTTGATTATTAAATGAAGCGGGTTTTGAAACCCGTTTTTCGACGAATGTTACAGTATCCGCTACTTTTAGAAATTTCGTCCCGTAGTAGTGGTAAATGGAAAAAGATGCGGGTATTTTTCGCGCATTGAGTCTTCTCGTTCCCAAGTAAACTCGGGTCCTCGCTTTGACTCCCAACGTACCCTGACAATTGGAATACGACTTCGCCTTAAACGCTTCTCTCCGAAATCCATGATTTCTACTGGTCTTTCAACGAAGTGCATCGATTCGTCGACTTGAAAAGTCTTCTAGAGGAATATGGAGGTTTTCATCGGCGAGGCACTTTTTCAAGTTTGATACGTGGAATGTGGGATGAATTCTGTTGAGCTCTTCTGGTAGGTCAAGCTTATATGCTACAGGACCTACTCTTTCGAGTATCTTGAAAGGTCCTACGTAGCGTGGTGCTAGCTTGCCCTTCTGTCCAAAACGAACCACTCCCTTCCACGGTGATACTTTTAAAAGTACTTGATCACCAATGTCAAACTCCAAGGGCTTTCGTCGTTTGTCAGCATAACTCTTTTGACGACTTTGAGCCGCTAGAAGACTGTTTCGGATTTGAAGGATCTTGTCGGTTGTTTCTTGAATTAATTCTGGACCGGTTATTTGTGCTTCCCCAATTTCGTGCCAACATACTGGTGATCGGCACTTACTACCATATAAAGCTTCGAAAGGAGCCATGCCGATACTTGAATGATAGCTATTGTTGTACGAGAACTCGACTAACGGTAGGTGAGCGTCCCAGTTCCCTTTGAAGTCTATGACACATGCTCGAAGCATGTCTTCCAGGGTTTGGATGGTACATTCAGATTGACCGTCAGTTTGAGGTGAAAGGCGGTGCTAAGGTCTAATCGTGTACCCAAAGCGGTTTGTACGGCTCGCCATGTTCGTGAAGTGAAACGACCATCACGGTCTGAAATGATGCTCAATGGTACACCATGACGGCTTACGATCTCGCTGATGTAGATACGAGCTAACTTCTCGTTCTTGAAGTCCTCGCGAATCGAATGCAGTGAGATGACTTTGTAAGACGATCGATTATTACCCATATGGTGTCATACCCACTGGAGGTGCGAAGTAACCCGGTAATGAAATCCATGGTTATGTTTTCCCACTTCCATACAGGTATTTCGGGTTGGACCAGAAGTCCTGAAGGTGTTTGATGTTCAGCTTTTACTTTGGAACAGGTAAGGCACTTGGAAACAAAAACAGCGATATCCTTTTTCATGCCAGGCCACCAGTAGGTGTATCGTAGGTCTTGATACATCTTGTCGGCTCCTGGGTGGACAGAGTATCGTGTTTTGTGCGCCTCATTCATGAGGAAATCACGAAGGTTATCGCGATCAGGAATCCATATGCGGTTTAAATAGTATATAATACCATCGGATTTGGTTTTGATTTTGAGTTTAGCTCCACATGACAGCTCATCGCGTACATCATTATCTGTTACAGAAACATGTTGAGCTGCCCGGATTCGATCTTTGATTTTGGTTATGATTTGCGAACATAGAAGGTGAATAGAGTTCGCATAACTTTTTCGACTGAGCGCATCGGCCACCACGTTTGCCTTGCCAGGATGATACCGAATTTCACAGTCGTAGTCGTTGAGAAGTTCGACCCATCTTCGTTGCCTCATATTCAACTCTTTCTGGTTGAAGATATGTTGGAGACTCTTGTGGTCAGTGTATATTTCACACTTGGTACCGTAGAGGTAATGTCTCCATATCTTGAGAGCGAACACAACGGCTCCAAGTTCCAGGTCGTGGGTGGTGTAATTCTTCTCATGAACTTTGAGTTGCCTAGAAGCATAGGCTATCACTTTTCCTCTTTGCATCAGTACACAGCCTAGTCCTTTCCCTGACGCGTCGCAATAAACCACGAAGTCATCACAACCCTCAGGGAGTGTAAGTACAGGTGCGTCACAAAGCTTTTGCTTTAAAGTTTGGAAGGCCTCTTCTTGCTTAGGTCCCCAAATGAAGGGTTTTCCTTTATGAGTCAAGGCCGTGAGTGGTACCGCGATACGGGAAAAGTTGGCAATGAAGCGTCGATAGTAACCAGCCAAACCAAGAAATGACCTAACTTCGGTAGGGGTACGTGGCGCTTGCCATTCCTGTACTGCTTTGATTTTTGAAGGATTACATGAATTCCCTTGTCATTGATGACATGTCCAAGGAATTGTACTTCTCCTAACCAGAATTCGCATTTTGAGAATTTAGCGTAAAGTTTTTCAGTCCTTAAGAGTGTAAGGATGAGTCGAAGGTGTCGCTCATTATCAGATTTAGACTTGGAGTAAATAAGGATGTCGTCGATGAAGACTATGATGAAACGGTCGAGGTAGGGTGGCATACCCTATTCATTAAATCCATGAAGACAGCGGGGGAGTTAGTTAAACCGAATGGCATGACCATGAACTCGTAATGACCATAACGAGTCCGGAAGGCGGTTTCTGGGATATCTTCTTCATGCACTCTGAGCTGATGATAACCAGAACGAAGGTCGATTTTTGAAAATCAGGTGGCGCCTTGAAGTTGGTCTAGGAGGTAATCAATGCGAGGTAGTGGATAGCGATTTTTAACCGTTAACTTGTTGAGTTCTCTATAATCAATGCACATGCGAAACGTTCCATCTTTCTTCTTCACAAAAAGAACAGGTGCACCCCAAGGCGATGAGCTAGGACGTATGAATCCTTTGTCAGTCAGCTCTTGCAGTTGACTGGCCAGTTCTTGCATCTCGGATGGGGCTAACCTATAAGGAGATTTTGCGACCGGCGTAGCGCCAGGTACAAGATCGATACGAAATTCGACTTCTCTCACAGGAGGAAGTCCTGAAATGTCGTCGGGAAAAACTTGTGGGAATTCCTTCACAATTGGGATATCTTCGAGTTTCCTCTCCTTGTTTCCCTTCTTGACGACGTGAGTTAGGAATGCGACATAGTTCTTGCGGAGATATCTTCGGACTTGAAGGCAGGACATTAATTTGAGTCCTTTCGAAGGGGTTTCCCCAAAAATACGTAGTGTCTGACAGTCTGCAAGAGGAATGCGAATGAATTTTTCATGGCACACCACTTCAGCGTGATGCTGGTGAGCCAGTCCATACCGATTATGACATCGAAACTTCCCAACTTCATAGGAATGAGGTCAATTAGGAAATCGTGATCGTTTAGAGTGAGGGTACAATTGCGTATAATAGAATTTATGATACGGGTTTTCCGTCAGCAACTTCCACCGTTAGAGATTCCATGAGATTAACACGAGTTTGGTCGAGGATAGGTTCGAATTCTAAGGACACAAAGCTCTTATCTGCACCAGTATCAAATAATATGGATGCATAACTACCATTGATGAGAAACGTATCTGTTGACCACGTTGTTGTCAGCCCTGGCTTGGTTGGCATTGATATTGAAAGCTCTTCCTCTGGCAGGTGGAGGAGCTTGGTTAGCTTGGTTTACCGGGTTCGCTTGAGCTTGGGCATGGATGATGTTCACTAGGCATGGACAAGTGTTCCTGAAGGTTTGGGTCCCCACAGTTGTAACAAGCTCGCATGGTTGCATTATGGGGTAGTTGGGTTGGTAGTAAGGTTGGGCTGCGTGTTGTGCAGGTGGTAGAAGTAAAGGTTGTTGGGCTTGGCCCACTATCTGATTTTGGGTTGGAGGTTGATTGCGGTTCATTCGTTGAAGGGTACGGCAGTTTGTATGGTGTGACCCGCACGGCCACAGCTTGTGCAATGTTGGCAGGGGTTTTCGGGAGGGCGATCGTATTGACAATGGTTGCATTTTGGGTGTGAGCCGGTGTATGGCTTTTTGAATGGTGCAGCTGAAGGAGCAATTTGGATGATTGGTGCAGCAGTGATAGGAGGGTTGGTTTGAGTGACAGCAAAATTCTTGCCATTTCGTTTCCTCTTACCAGCAAACTTCGAGGATGAGACGGGGTGGTTTGGAGTTGGGGCCTCAATGGGTGCTTTCTTCTTTTCATCTTTGAATTTGCCGTTTCGAATGCGATTCTCAGTGAGTTCTGTAGCTAATTCCATTGCGGCTTCAAGTGTTGCAGGCGAAATGCTTAAAACCGAATCTTGGATTTTCGAGGGGAAGCCTCGAATGTAGTGTTCGACTAAGCGGTACAAGGGGGTGAACAAATTGGGGATCATCTGGTTCAGCTCGAGAAATCTCTTATTATAGGAAGTGTGATCTCCTTCCTTTTGTTTCAGTGTATGGAATTGGTCCTCCAACTTTTTGATTTCGCTTCTTGGACAGAAACGTCTTGTCATGAGTTCCCTTAACTCTTCCCATGTTAAGGCCATGGCATCTTCAACTCCTCGCTTACCCTTCTCCGTGTTCCACCAGGTATGGGCTACCCCAAACAGTCTTCCAGTCGCGTAACGTACCTTACGGTGATAGGAGGGTTGGTTTGAGTGACAGCAAAATTCTTGCCATTTCGTTTCCTCTTACCAGCAAACTTCGAGGATGAGACGGGGTGGTTTGGAGTTGGGGCCTCAATGGGTGCTTTCTTCTTTTCGTCTTTGAATTTGCCGTTTCGAATGCGATTCTCAGTGAGTCCTGTAGCTAATTCCATTGCGGCTTCAAGTGTTGCAGGCGAAATGCTTAAAACCGAATCTTGGATTTTCGAGGGGAGGCCTCGAATGTAGTGTTCGACTAAGCGGTACAAGGGGGTGAACAAATTGGGGATCATCTGGTTCAGCTCGAGAATCTCTTATTATAGGAAGTGTGATCTCCTTCCTTTTGTTTCAGTGTGTGGAATTCGTCCTCCAACTTTTTGATTTCGCTTCTTGGATCAAAAACGTCTTGTCATGAGTTCCCTTAACTCTTCCCATGTTAAGGCCATGGAATCTTCAACTCCTCGCTTACCCTTCTCCGTGTTCCACCAGGTAAGGGCTACCCCAAACAGTCTTCCAGTCGCGTAACGTACCTTACGGTGATAGGAGGGTTGGTTTGAGTGACAGCAAAATTCTTGCCATTTCGTTTCCTCTTACCAGCAAACTTCGAGGATGAGACGGGGTGGTTTGGAGTTGGGGCCTCAATGGGTGCTTTCTTCTTTTCATCTTTGAATTTGCCGTTTCGAATGCGATTCTCAGTGAGTCCTGTAGCTAATTCCATTGCGGCTTCAAGTGTTGCAGGCGAAATGCTTAAAACCGAATCTTGGATTTTCGAGGGAGGCCTCGAATGTAGTGTTCGACTAAGCGGTACAAGGGGGTGAACAAATTGGGGATCATCTGGTTCAGCTCGAGAAATCTCTTATTATAGGAATGTGATCTCCTTCCTTTTGTTTCAGTGTGTGGAATTCGTCCTCCAACTTTTTGATTTCGCTTCTTGGACAGAAACGTCTTGTCATGAGTTCCCTTAACTCTTCCCATGTTAAGGCCATGGCATCTTCAACTCCTCGCTTACCCTTCTCCGTGTTCCACCAGGTAAGGGCTACCCCAAACAGTCTTCCAGTCGCGTAACGTACCTTACGGTCCTCGGGACAATCGCAATTGAGGAAAGTGTTTTCCATTTCTTCAAACCAGTGAAGGAGGGCGGTAACACCTTCGGTCCCTTCATATTTTGGGGGATCGCAAGATTTGAAGTGTTGGTAGGTGCACTTGGGGGTTTTGGAATGAGGGTTGGCGACGCTCTGGTCTTCTTGATTAGGAGGGTTGATGGGATTTGCGGTGAGAGCTTGTTGAACTTGAAGCACGATGTCAGGAAGCACTGCGGCCATTTGTTTAGCAATTTGTGTGGCCAAGCGTTCATTTGACCTTCCTGACTTTCACCTCCACGTAGTTGCCTAGCCGACATCTACAGGAACATATATAGGAAGATTGTGAGTTTAAGAATTTTCTAGGTGTCATGTGTCGTAAAAAGAATGAAAAACAACATAACTGACAATAATTTAACTACATCCATAGGATGTCTTGGGTTTGCTCATGTTTGGGCCTCCAAGTGTCCCCCATACCATTGCCTGTGTAGTCATGTGGGCCCCCATGACTATTGGGCTTGGTAGGATTCACATTGGTGTCGGCGGGTTAACACTCGCACCACCCGAATGAAAATCGTAAAACATGATTGCGAGATGTATGGTAGGAGGGTGTCCAGGTGTAGACACAATGACAACTCAAAGTAGGTTAGTTCACATGACGTTTGGTATAGCATGCTTTGGCCTAATAGGTCCTTCGTACTCTCATTGTTAGTCCCAGGTAGGCAAACTGGTCCTTTATTTTGGATTTAACGAATGCCAAGCCTAGACAGGACGTTCCGACTACCGGTACTCGTACCCTTCCAGTTACTACATGCCCGTCGTGAGAACTCATTTTGATGTGATTTGAAAAATATAAAATCATTGCAAAAATCATGGAAATCGTGAGGTGTGTGCTCTCATATATATGATATGTCATGAGGATATGAATTATGATGAGCATTCCATATTAACATGTACTTGTGAGCGTGCTTGCATAATATTGGGGGTGAAAATAAACATGAAACATATAAACATCATGAATTTTGCATGTAACACATAAACAATTAAAATTTAATCAACTATAGTATAGGCTCTAAGGGTCTAATAACCTATCCTATATCCCAATAGTCACAAGCTCTGATACCAATCTGTCCACACCCCGACCCGCAGCGGAATAAAAGTCGGGGCATAATTGGGTTATCACCAAAGCTCATGATATTTACTAAGATGTTTCATATTTATTAAATTCAAATTACAAACTTAAATATCCAAAAACAAAATTCATACAATTACAAAGGAAAATGAAACTATAGATTTATTCCAAAGCATGAACTTGTTTATTCTTCTAGGCCATCCTAAGTGTTTCCTGTCTCGGCTGGATCACCTGTATCATGTCTAAAACGGGGGAGATTTTGGGTCAACAAAAGTTGGCGAGTGAACCTTAATAAAACATTTTTACTAATTTCTTGTTTTATTTAACAAAGAAAATTCGTGCATTAATCACATGTGAGCAAACATATATAGATAAACAATCACAAACCACTTTGGATGAGTATATGACATGAATGATGATGTATTTGAGATCAAGGCTCAATAAAACGAAGCCGATCTAATGAGGCTCCTGATGCTCAACCCGTATCCCACGGGGAACTGATGGGCCTAATGCAATGCGTGCACTGAAATGATAAATTCAATCTACATATAATTCACACAACAATTGATACACATTTGATCACGGATATGATGTATGCACAAGTGTTTAAATAAATAAAAGAATAGTACGACACATGATACACCCCAAAACATGATTAAAACGGGGAATTGGTAGAGATTCACTCACAGTGGGTGCGTTCTTTGATGATGATGAATACACACGAATTTATGATTCAACCGACGAGGGAAAAACTAACCTAAATAATAACGAAATGATTTGATAAATAAATAAATCTTATTTGAGATTAATATTTTTAATTAGTGCTCTTAATGAGATTTTTAGATTTATTTTTGTGAGTTTAATGCAATTCTTTAACTTTAAAAATCTTATTTTTAAGTATTTTTAAATAATTTTTTTAATTAAATAAATAAATAAATAATGGGTTGACGTTGTCTGGTCTGACCGGGTCAGACCGGTCGGACCGTATGTTATTCAGGCAGCGTGTGAGGTTCGAACTCGGGACCTCTTGTATACGTGCACGCAGCTCTACCAACTGAGCTACGTGTCTAACCCGAAATATTCTCTGTTTTAATTAATCTTATAATTTTGTTTAGTTATTTCAGAAATCATTTAATTTAAAAACATTTTTAAATTATCGGACCGGTGTGAAGGGTCGGTCTCGAACCCGCGACCTCAGTGCTATTTTGCACCCAGCCCAACCAGTTGGGCTGGGTGTATAACCCACTTAATATCATAATATTATTATACTTAACAACTCATTGTGTGTCAATGAGATTTGGTCTTAAAAAAATGGATTTTATTTTGGGGGGGTCGGTGAGGCACAAGGGTCGAACTCGGTTCCGTTAGTGTGTAATGCACACAGTCTACCGCTGGACTGTGTGTCTAACCTGATTAAAAACCCGATTTTAATTACATTTGTATACATACTGCCACTGACATATTTTATCCAAAATAAAAACGGTTATGTGTATTTATGCGGTCATGAGCCGGATTCGAACCAGGGACGTGTGTTTTGTATTTGCACACAGTCCACCGCTAGACTGTGTGTCTAACCCGGTTAAATATCCGATTTAAATTATATTAGTACACATATTTAAACTTCATCTTCTTCACTTTAAAAACACAGAACATATAATCTGACCGAAAATTGTTTGAAACAGAATCTGTTTTGACTGATTAGAACTTATACATGCTGAATAATGGATTACTAAAAAGAGTTGAGAATTATACCGACTAGGAGTAAAGCTTTGGTTTTTCCGGTGATATTCCGGCGAGTACGAAAATCTTCGGCGACGTGCTTGAAAGGAATAAAGCTTCAGAAGTAAGTGTGATTCGGAGCGAAATGTTTACAAGGAGTTTGGGTGGGTATTTATAAGGGAAACAGGCCGATTGATTCGGATTAGAGGACATGATGTCGCGGTCAAAATTTCAATCTTCAAAGGAAACGGTTTTGACCAAATTGAGTGTTAAGCAACGGTTATAACTGATGTCGAAATCAGTTTACGCGTTTCAGTCAAGGGAAAAGGCAACATTTGCGGAATTTCGGTTTTTCTGGCGATTTCGCGTTCTGGATGCGCGGACTTACAGGTTTTGACTTTCGGTTTTGACTATAAGTGTTATTTGTTTCAGTAAATGAACATAAACATGTTTGTGGCGGAGTGGTGTGGTGTGTGTGTGTTCGCGGGAGACCCGGGTTCGAGACTCGGCTACCCTGTTTTTTTTTTACTTATTATTATTATTTATTAATTATGGTTTTTAAATTCTAAAATATTTATTAATTATGTATTATTTAAAATAATCTGAACAATAAATACGCAACGAACTTATAACTGAATATTTGATTATTAAACGAAGCGGGTTTTGAAACCCGTTTTTCAACGAATGTTACATCGTTAGTCTTGACCACAACATCCTTGGGTGTGATTTCTCTTTGTCCTACCTCTCCCCAAATATGGGAGTTCTAAATTTCCTTCCGTATAACATTTCATAAGGAGCTATTTGAATGCTATTGTGATAGCTATTGTTGTATGAAAACTCTACCAAAGGTAACTGGTCATCCCAACTTCCACCAAAATCCATAACACACGCTCTTAGCATATATACGAGCGTTTAATGGTTCGCTCAGATCGGCCGTCCGTTTTGGGGTGGTAGGCGGTACTGAAATGTAGTTTCGTACCAATTTTCTCATGAAACCTTTGCCAAAACCGAGATGTGAACCGGGTATCCCAGTCTGACACGATGGATACGAGTACTCCGTGTTGAGATATGATCTCGCTTACATAAATCTTCGCCATTTTCTCTAACGAGGAGGCTTCCCGAATAGGTAAAAAGTGCGCGCTTTTGGTGAGACGGTCTACAATCACCCATATGGCATCATGACCTTTGTTTGTTTTGGGAAGTTTGGTTACAAGATCCATGGTCACATCCTCCCATTTCAACACCGGAATTTCTAAGGGTTGCAACTTCCCGTACGACTTTTGATGTTCCGTTTTTACTTGGGAACACGTTAAACATTTCGCGACATGCTTGACGATGTCACGTTTCATTCCCGACCACCAATACTTCTTTCTTAAGTCTCGATACATTTTCGGGGGTCCAGGATGAACCGAATATCGAGACTTATGAGCCTCTTCTAATAGCAAGTCTTTCACATCGCAATGCCAAGGTATCCAGATTTGGCCATACCTCGTTTTGATCCCACTCGTATTTTCTTCCAATTTGTGCGCAATCCCTTTGTTCTTTCTTTCTTTAGATCCTTCGCATCTAAGGACTTAATCTGAGCCTCCCGTACTTTTTTAAGGAGATTAGATGTGACTTTCATTTTCATGGATTTCACCCGAATTGGAGGTGGGTAGTCCTTTCGACTTAGGGTGTCCGCCACCAAGTTAGCTTTTCCCAGGTGGTAGTGGATGTCACAGTCATAATCCTTAATAAGCTCTAACCACCTTCGTTGCCTCCTTTTAAGATCTTTTTGCTCAAAGAAATATTTGAGATTTTTACGATCCAAATAGATCGTGCACTTTGTTCTATATAGATAATGCCTCCATATCTTAATTGGTTATTTTATTACATATAGGTTAACAAAAAAGCTTTAAGAGGTTCAACCTCGATTTATTGTCTGAATTACATGTTTGGAACTCTATTAGCAATAGAAAAGAATGAGGGGGCAATTTAAGGTGATTCAAAAGCCAATTCTCAGTTTGCAAGCAATATCTATAGGTAACTTCCATATATTTTGTCTATATCAGTTTCTTCATTCAGTTAGTTTTCACTAATTGGTGGGCCTTAGAGTTCATTGTTATTCTCTTTGTGGGCAGATAAACAGTGGTGAGCGGTGCGATTTCTTAGTCGAGGTAAGCGGCAGCTGCAAATGGTGGTTAGCGTGAAGTTGGACGGTGGTTAATGCGGCGTTGAACGGTTAGCTTTTGCCGGGAAGAGTTCTGGTTCTTCTGCAAAGAAGATTAAAAAAGTCAGAAAGAGAGACTCAAGTGACGTCAACCGTTGTTTCTACACTAGGCCTCATGAATCGTAAATCACCGACATAGGGTTTTATATGTTACATAATTTAGATTTATTATGGATTTTTTAAATATAATTTATATTTTATCACTCAAATAACTACTTATTTACTTCTTAAATAACATGTTTGACCACTGTATCTTCTTTTCAATAATCATCTCCGCAATCACCATATCTATCGCATACCGAGTATATCCGTTAGCTTTTTAAATATATTTTTTTATTTGGTATATAAAATCTTATTTATTCAACCGATGTAATACACGAGAGTTTTTAAAGATTTTTTTTAATTATTTGGTAAACAATATTACATTTATTCAACCCGTGTAATACAAAATAGCTGCTTATTAAATAAAATGTGTAACCACTGTATCTTCTTTTCAATAATCATCTCCTCCGCAATCACTATATATATCGCATACCGAGTATATCTGTTAGTTTTTTTATATATATTTTTTTTATTATTTGCTATACACAATGTGAAATACACATTGGTTTTTAAAGATATTATTTTTTTATTATTTGGTAAACAATATTTACATTTATTCAACCTGTGTAATACATATGGTTTTAAAGATGTAACTTTTTTATTATTTGGCATATAAAATTACATTTATTCAACATGTATAATACATATGATGCTTATAGATATAAGTTTTTATTATTTAATATATAAAATTATATTTATTCAACTTATGTAATAAATAAGATTTCTAAAATATATTATTTTATTATTTTGTATATAAAATTCATCTATTCAACCCATGTAAACACATGAGATTATAACGTAGTTATATTATAAAGATAATTGGGATTTACGCGTCCAATATATCTGATTTAATAACTTTTAAACTGACAAAATTATTAAACTGTATATTTTTATATTAATTGATTGCATATTCGTTAGGATGAAAAACTTTTAATTGGGATATATCGATTTTTTTCTGGTAAATTAATATATAATAATTAACAGTTACTTAAAAAAATACACAAAGTATATAATACAATTACAAAATTATAAAATATCATGTTAATTTTTCTTTTTAAGTTATAATTATCGTATAAGAAACATACCCAATTTAATTTATAACGTAAATCATATTATAAAAAATATAATATAATATAAATTGGTTAAACGGGTCAACCCGACAACTCGATCGGGTTGACCCAAACCTGACCTGATAGCTAAATGGGTTCGCGGGTTCAACCTGAAATTGATCTGAACCCGTTTAGACTAAACCCAAACTCACTAATTTCGTGTAATGTCCGTGTCGTTTCATTAATTCACATCCCTAGTAATTTGTCATTGTCAATAAGTGTCAGACAGATGCCTAGCACTACCGGTGGCAAGGTCGTGCTTTTAAATGCAAGCAAAAGCGTAATTTTCCAAGGCCAATTGGGAAATGTCAGACAGCTGCCTGGCGTTATTCCCCTCCATCCCTTTTGTATTATACTAGAACTTTTACCGGGAATGTCTTGCGTTGGCGTAAAAACTGGAAACTTATGTAACTCGATTGCGAGTTGTTTTATTAGACAATGACAACCAAAATTCAAAATCGGCGCCTCTAATTCAATATACCATAACATTAAGTGCTATAATCTAAATATATAACCACAACCAATTACTACAACAAATATTCAAACATCATATGGAAACTAATTAACAATATACAAATTAGGAATAAACTACCTTCAAAACAACTTCCATCACATCTAGTATATGTACATATTTACCAAATAAAGGCGTCAACAGACAAAATCAGAGGGAATCCGTTGAAACTAAACTTGATTCTGGTAGTTATAAGCTTCCAAACTGCGAATTCAAGGCTAAAAAACATAACAAGAATAATATGTAATCAGTTAAATATAAATTTGTAGGTTCATGAATGCGTCACAACAACAATTGATAACACAATACCTAAAAGGCCTCACCTTGCTTGGCCAAACACATTTATTAGTCTTTTAGTAGAACCATTAAAAAGTAGCCTCTTAATGAAACCATAAAGAGGTAAACAAAGAATCCCTTAAATAACTGTGGGAGTAATTAATTTAGTTCTTAATTGTAGGCTCCACCATAAATATTAAACAACGGCGTGAGGCATTGACAACCATGTACGGAAGTCGGAAGCTTGTTGTGATGATGCCTTTCTTTTCAATAAGTACAAAAGTCGGAAGCTTCTAGTGATGATGCCTTTCTTTTCAATAGATTTGACGTGATCCTCTTCTTCATCATCAAACATTCCCTATCTAGTTCTTAATTACAGTCTCCACCTAAATGTTGTTTGTTGATGGGATAAAATCTGATAAAACTATAATATTCTGCATTAACTCTAAGATTGTCTACACAAGAAAAATGGATTTAATCTTTTATTTTACAAAAAGTTAAGCAAGCTTTCTGATGAAACCAGAATTGATTATGATTTTGTGATATCAAAATAGATATAATGGTAAAGTGAAAAACTAAAAGGAGTTTTAAGTTTACGACTAATATTTGTAATTACACAAAGCATAGTTTACGTTTTAGAAGTAGGGTAAATATGAGTCAAGAAACTCGATCGATTCAGTCTCTTCAAATCATTCTTCTCGGTTTCTAAGTACCAATTCAATAATAAATTGGAGTACCAATTCATAAGGAATTTTGGTTTCATCATAAAGCTTTAGTTTTATTAATATTTTCTTCCATCAAAACATAAGACAGATTTTGAAACACAACAAAACTGAGAGAAGAGAACAAACTAGAACAGTATTTACATGAGAAAACGGGACCAAATGAAAGACAATAATTATGTTGAAACCAACCAAATTTTGTAATCTATTTTAACCTCTGCAACTCTCATGTTTTCATGAGATCTCAATCAATATGGAGATGCATAATAATAATAAGGCACGCCATAGCTTTGATAATAGTACTGATAAGGATCAACTTGCACGGTGGGCTTGGGTTCTTCTTTCTTTGCCTCCACCGGGCCCACACTTACGAGCTCCGTGTATCCAACTTTTTTTCTTAGTAAGGTTGTTAATTCAACCGAGTCAATACCATCACCGGTCACCGCTATCTGGTCTTTCTCTGACCCAACGAAAGACGCGGATACAACTCCGGATATACTAACCGCAATCTTCAGAGCTTTGCGGGTTTTCTTGTCACTCTCCGTGCTCACCTTCACCACAATCTTTTGCTGCATTTCTGTGGCTTGTATGATGATGATGATATTCAATATATATATGTATAAAGCAGAAAGAGAAGCTTGAATGAGAGAAGGTGAATGAAGAATGAGTGTGTGAGAGGGTATTTATAGAGACTAGAGAGGGACTGATGAAAGAAGACCAAAGACTACGTCAACGCAGTTAAGAGGGAGGAAGTTTCCCTACCAAACAAAACAGTCGAATAATTGTGTTAGTTTGATAATATGTATGTTTCTGTTTCGTTTACTTGCATATACTACTCGTAACACAATCTTAATAAAAATTACATCCAATGTAGAAAAATATACGCTTGCCAAAGTAAAAAAACTTAGGAACTTTACAGTAACTTTACTAAAGTCAAGTAGCTGCAGCTTGCTAGGTTTCGAACCCCCACGCTTTGTTCTTGCTTGTTAATGCAGCCAATATCAAAACCACTCCAACACATATACAAAAATGCGCTTTCAGTCATATATATACCAAGTTCAAAAACAGATAAAAAAATAAATAAATAAAGCAACCTAGTAGATACCACATCACATCGACGGGTTGTTGACCAGCCCTTCTCCCCAAATAAGAAGCTTGATCTATTCCCCCTCATCTTAAATATACGTTTAAAAACTTTTTATTTTTGATTATTTTCTAATGTCTATGTGTGACTACTCTACGGTCATCGACTCAATGCTGGAAGTCAGCTCACTTTTTTAAATGCTCAAATTTCATATGATCGAAAATAAAAAATTGGGTCGGTTCAACGGTTTGGATCGAATAAACATCAACATTATAAATTTATAAGCACATAACATAAATACGATGACACTACCTATAGTTTCAATACAAAAGGTAAAAATTTACCATCACCAAATTCTAAGTGCAAGAAATAAAACACAACACGCTAGAAATTAAAATTTAATTTAGATTACAATATATAGGTTTAACAAAATTAGTTTGGATCACGGTATATATAGTTAATCTAACGTACTAGACTATAACAAAAAGTGTTCATATAATTATCTTAGAGACATTCATATTCAAACCTAACTCGTTTAGGATGTTAGATAATTATCTAATCAATTAACTAGAACATGATAATTACAACTAATTATTAAATCATTATCACATTTAATAATCCAAAATTATCCACTCCTTACAACCCTCCTTCCCCTTGCACGCCAAGTTGGTTTAATTGTTTGCAATTACCAACAATCACCCTCGAATTTCAAACTCGTATCAAATTAGTCTTCAACTCCAAGAACGTTTTCTTTGTCCTTGATTCTCTTAGTACTTAGTTATGTTTTTCGGCTCCTTCCTAACTCAAACATTCTAGAGACCTTGTACTCGACTAGTTCTTTCTCCACAACTCGTCCTTAGGCCATAAGAACTTGCTCCACCTTTAACTCGGCTGCAATCTTGAGCAAACACTAGCTTTATAAAATCATACGTATTCCCACGTAATTTAAGCTCATATTCGATTCAGACCACAATCAGATTCATATTCGTTTAACACAATTTAGTGAACCTGACAATAACTGTTTTTTTTGTTCTGAGTGAGCACCAACTAAACAATTAAACCACCTCTGCTTTAGCAAAGCTTTATCTTATTCTCCTTTGAAGTTCGAGGCAAACACAACAAAACGATTTTTCTTTACAATTCGTGAAATCTATTGGAAATTTTCTGCTTGTTAACATTTATTCCTCTGGTCCCAACTTGAGCTGGTTAAAAGAAATACCGATTTTAATAAATTATCTAGGTTATATGTTTTGGAAACAGATATTCATACATAAATTTGTGATCATAATAATCTATAACAACAACAATTGTACCCTTTAAATCCCGCCAATAGCAAAAGCGATTCGTAGGGTCTGGGAGGATGAGATGTAGGCAAACCTTACCCTTATCTGAGTAGATAGAGAGGCTGCTTCCAGATAGACCCCCTGCTCAAAAACAGACAATATGCAAACAAACCAAACTTTAAATATAACAATGGCACAAAACATAAGAGGTGGTGACAGAGTAACATAATAAAATGGAAATAGATATAAATCATAATACATATCAAAATATAGACAGATATAACATAATATAAATATATATATATATATATTATATATATATATTATATATATATATATATCACCATGAGTAAATCACATGCAATAGTCACCTAAAGTTTAGGAAAATCTAAACCCCTAAGACAAAGCTAAGACCCCATGTACTCATCCTTAAAGGTTTTTAACCTTAATCCTACGTCTCCATGAACTCCTATCCTGAGCCATGTCCTCGGGAAGGTGCAAATCTAACAAATCTAACCTAATTCGCTCATCCCAAGTCAATTTAGGCATTCCTCTAATCCTCTTCCCCTCTACAACAACGGTTTCCACTGCTCTAACGGGCGCCGTTGTCAACTTCCTCTTCACATACCCAAACCATCTCAATCTCCCCTCCTTTACTTACTCGATATACTAGCCACCCCTAGCATTTCCCTAAAAACCTTATTTCTTATCCTATCTAACTTTGTGTGCCCACACATCCATCTCAGCATCCTCATCTCTGCCACCTCCATCTTGCGCGCTTATGTCTTCTTGATAGCCCAACAATCTGTTCCATATAACATCGCAAGTCTAACTTCAACCCTCTAAATTTGTCCTTTTAATCTAATTGGGAACCTCCTATCACACAATACACCAGTGACTGCTTTCCACCTTCTCCAATCACTCTGGATGCGGTGGGCTCCATCACTATCTATCTCCCCATCTTGTTGCACAAACGATTCTAGATAGTTGAACCTAGAAACCTACGGAACCACTTAGTCATCAATGGTGATCTGAGTATCCTCATATCCGCCTGTACCACTAAAATCACAATACATATACTAGGTCATTGAGCGACTAATCCTTAAACCTTTGCCCTCTACAGCTGTCCAACACTCTTCTAACCTTGCGTTCAAGCTTTGCCTAGTCTCTTCAACTAACACAATATCATCTGCAAACAACATGCACCATGGTACTGTCTCCTGGGTTGACTTTGACAACTCACCGAAAATAGCCGCAAAAAGAAACGGACTCAACGCAGGCACCTGGTTGGGTCCTACCTCCACAGGGAAGATACTGATATCCCCTATAGGCGCACGAACACTCGTTTTCCTTGTACTCTTCATTATTCTAGTCAAACTCTGCACGAGCTTTCGGTTTGAGTTCAAGTAACCTGATCCTTGTACTTGAATCCCTCAAACCTTCGCTCTGATACCAATTTGAAACGCGATCCTTAAAAAGATCAAAACCAAGTATTTAAACAACAAAAATTTCGACTTGAAACTTTTATACCATACAAAAAGGACTTGACTTAACATACAAATTAACCATTTTAGTCTAGTTATAAAACATCCAACATTTACAAAAGTTATGAAACACAAGTCTTGGATACTTAAATAACTAAACTTTCATTACATAACAACCAAAATGTTTTGAATGGTTTGCATAAATTAAGTAGGAAGCGTGTTGAGAGCGATTGGAGTGTGTCCGTTCCTAGCATAACATGCCATTTAAAGATTGACTTTACCTATCTCATAACAACAAGAGCCAATATTAAATTACATGTAATTTCATGCTACTAACTTCCAATAAACATGATATACATTCATTATGCATTTTCCATTCATTGACTCGTTTACAATGGATCACATACATAACCATACTTTAATTCAACATTCTACATCGTTGACCCGTTTATAACCGGTCAATTACATGATTATTCTTTAAATTTCACATACTAATTTGTTGACCCGTTCGTAACGTAACGTATCAGCATCATGACCACCCTTAAACATTACATACTAATTGTTTAACCCGTTCATAACATGTTATACTCAATAATTACACTTCTACTTATTTGACAATTTATGACATTTTGGATCTACAAACTTTAACTTATTATAAACATAACAAAAACACTATAAATTTCCATTAGTTGTAAGTGTAAGAACTTACCTTTATCTTGATTTGCTTGTGATCCGGAATGGCTTGCACCTTCTTCTTTCACTCCTAAAATTCCACAATTTAGCATGCTTTAATCTTATGTTTTCAAATCATTCTTTTCTTGACATAACATATTAATAATTCCTCACATTCTTGACATAAATCATTTTGCATCCTAATCACATAAGATCATTGAAATCATATAAAAACTTCCATTCTAAGCATTTCATCAAACACTAGGTGTGCATACCAAAATCAAAGCATAAGGTACAAGTAGTTTATGCACATTCTTCTTATTTCATAACATGGATCATCATAATCAATCAATTTCACATAATTTCCATCTTACATCAAATTATCTAACAAATACATCAACATTACACCTATTTTGCAACTACATAATCATCATACTTCATCATATTCCTACTACAAGTGGGTTTTCATTCTTTAATCATCAAGATGACCATACAAAGCATAATTCTTGTTCTATGAAGAGATTCTCACTCATAACCATACTAATTTCACATGAATTGATGGATTGATTGCAATCCACTTTCTACAAAATCACGAAATCATGAAATTCGACTTACCTTATGTTGAACAAGTATAGATGATTACTTATTAAGGCTCATGCATAGGATTGGCATTGACTTCACCCTTCAATTTGTTAGAATTGTAGATTTTAGATTATGTAGAACTTGTTCTTCCATTCCTTCTCTCTCTCTATCCACGCACAGACACACACACATATCACAAAATTTTGTATTTGTTTCCCATGTGCCATATTTAGTCCCTCATGTTTGATCTAGTATTTAATTTGATCAATATCTTTTATCTTTTGATAGAAGACATATGCATAGGTACTTTAACTAGGTTAGTTAGTATCAACCAACTAGCTCTGTTTTTATTTTTATTTTTAAATGCTAGGATTCATTTACATGTTAGTTATTTGCTACGGTTTGCAATGTAATATCATTCGCCATGTTACAATATTAACGCGAACTAAGATACTAACATGTACACATTTTGGGGTGTTACAAGTCTACCCTCTTTAAAGGAAGTTTCATCCCCGAAACGTAGATACGTACCAAATAGTGTCGGGTAGTGCTCCCGCATTTCATCTTCCGTTTCCCAAGTCAAATCCGACCCCTTTCGGTGTTGCCATTGGACTAGTACTTATCGAATGGCCTTATTACGAAGATGCGTTAGTTATCCTTGATAGCTATTGTTCTTTCAATGTAATTCATTCTCTCGTCAAGTTCGATATTATAGCGGGGCACGTAAGCCTTTTCATCCGCAAGGCACTTTCTCAATTGAGACACATGAAATGTGTTATCTATTTCATCTAATGTCGGCGGTAATTCCAACCAGTATGCTACTTTCACGACTCGAGCTAAAATCTTAAAAGGTCCTATGTAACGAGGACCCAGTTTTCCTCGCTTACGGGATCGGATTATACCTTTCCATGGAGAGACTTTCAATAACACGTAATCTCCTACTTGAAACTCAATGGGACGTCTTCTATGATTGGCATAGGCTTCTTGTTGGTCTCGTGACGCTTTTAATCGAGCTTGTACGAGATCATTTGTCATGACCCCCGACCTCACCCTGGGCGGTAGCCGTGAACCAGTTACCGGTAGTATCGGTGTTTATTAAATTGGCAGCAAAATTTATCATCAGGATCCTAGTTAGGAATATTTTAGAATTTGTAAAAACACCAAAGTTTAATATTAAACAAATGGGATAAAACCCATATTTCATTCAAATATTTTTATAGGGATAAACCCTAGTTGACAAAACATAAATTTCTTCTTTTATCCAGGTAGTCATAGCCACTTTATTTAAGCTTTCAGTGCTCCATAGCAGGCTTCTAATATTTTCACTGTAAGTTACCTGAAACGGGTTTAAAAACATTTTGTTAGCGAAAAATACTGGCGAGTTCATTCATTTTTATAAAAAAAAACATTGTTATAATTTACAGTATCAAGGGTGATTATATTTTTTTATCTATCAAATACCCAATCAATATTTGTCACTCGGTGGCAGTTCTGATGTAACGGTGGTCATATCACTCATTGGCTAACTTTCATCCAATAGTGAAGATTATCAAGTAGTGTACACAACGCCCCACATACTGGCAGTAATTTCATAATACAAAAACTTAATCACTGTAAGTATAACTGAAAACATTTTAGGATTTTGTAAATCATTTGGTAAAAAGAAAGAATGACTCACATTATAGTTTTAGAGTTTTAGCTTAAAACTTCCTGGTGCTAACCCTAGGTTCCTAATAAAAATACAATGCAACCTGTGTTAGTGTAACACCCCAAATTAAAGTTTAATGATACATCATAAGACAAAACCCCCAACGTAGTTTACAAAGTATAGCCTTATACAGACAGTACTTTGACATCCGTTGATGGGTTTCATATTAATCGGATAGGGTATCATACCAGCGATCGGGTTAAAAACACTTACAATGGAGCAGAGTTTAGAGTATTGAGATAGAGCAAAAGAGCATAGAGAGAGCAAAAGAAAAGATGTGAGCAATTTGGGATGCCTACCACAACTTCTATTTATATTTGAAGTATAAGTGTGTCGTCACTTTATTCTATCATATCTCCTGGAAGCTACCCACGAAAGCTAACCACGAAGTATACAAATCTCTTATCTTACGAACATGCACCCACGAAGAACACAAAATTTCTTTTGTGTTAAAAATTATTATTATTCTATGTATATAATTAATTCAGCTACTTTACTCATTTATCGTTTATAACTTCTAAAATATAATGTTTTATAAAACTATGAATATGTCATTAGAACGAGCATATTTTTATCTACATTTTGACCTAAGTTTCATTAAAAACGGAGTAAGGTCAATTATAATAATATATTTTATTATTAATTATTAAACGGTTTCTATAAAAGTAAATGTTCGTCTAGATACCTCATATTTCTAACTGTCAACTTATTCGTAATCTACCCTTTTAATAATAATATAAGCTTTACATACTTTATCTATTATTATTATTATTATATTATTATTATTATTATTATTATTATTATTATTATTATTTATTATTATTTAGGGAGTTACATCCTCCCTACCTTTATTTAAATCTTGTCCTCGAGATTTAGTTGAACCTTTCTTTTTCATCTCCGATTCTAGTTCCCTGGTATATTCCGGTCCTCTTTTTGAGTCCCTTTTCATTTTGACCAGAATCAATCTTTTATGCTTGAGGTTCTTGACCGTCCTGTCTTTAATATGTAGGGATTTCTCAATAAATTTCAGTTTCTCATTTACCTCTATGTCTTGAAGAGGTACTATCAATGATTCATCGGCTAAAAATTTCTTTAGGTTACATACATGAAATACATCATGTACTCATGTCATGTCTTCAGGTAACTGTAGCCGATAAGCTACTAGTCCTATGCGTTTGATGACTTCAAAAGGTCCAACATACCTTGGGCTTAACTTTCCTCTTTTACCAAATCTGACGACTCTTTTCCGATGTGAAACTTTTAGCAATGCTTTATCCCCGACTTGAAATTCTAATGGCTTTCGATGATTATCTGCATAACTCTTTTGACGATCTTGGGCCGTCTTAAGTCTTTCCTTGACTTGAATTACTTAGTCAGTTGTTTCTTGGACAATCTCAGGTCCTGATAATTGCTTTTCTCCTATCTCTGCCCAACATACAGGCGTTTGACATTTTCGTCTTCAGAGTGCTTCAAATGGTGCAGCATTAATACTTGTATGATAACTATTGTTGTAAAAGAATTCTATTAATGGTAAATGATCGTCCCAACTTCCTCCAAAGTCTATCACACAGGCACTAAGCATGTCTTCAAGAGTCTGAATCATCCTTTCACTTTGTCCATCTGTTTGAGAGTGATAAGCTGCACTTAGATTTAATCGAGTTCCCATAGCTTTTTGAAACTTGTCCAGAAATGAGAAGTAAAATGATTATCTCTGTCAGAAACAATAGATAAAGGGATTCCATGTAGTGAGACTATTTCATCCACATACAACTTAGCTAATCATTCCATACTGAAAGTTTCCTTCATTGGTAAGAAATGTGCGGACTTAGTCAATCTATCCACAATCACCCCAATTGTGTCATTACCTTTTCGTGTCTTGGGTAGTTTGGTAACAAAGTCCATTGTTATCAACTCCCATTTCTAAACTGGCATCTCTAATTGTTGAAGTAAACCTGAAGGTTTCTGATGTTCAGCTTTAACTTGTGAGAAAGTTAAACATTTTGAAACAAACTTGCTATGTTCTTTTTCATTCCTATCCACCAAAATTCCTTCCTCAAATCTTGATACATCTTGTCATTACTAGGATGCATCGTATACTTAGACTTATGAGCTTCTTCTAAAATTCGGTTTCGTAACTTTCCTTGAATAGGTACCCAAATTCTTTTCTTATAGAATTTCCAAATTCCATATGTTCCTTGTTCTAATTCTTTGATTATTCCTTTTAATCCTTCAGCCTCATTCTTGATTGTTGTTTCCTGGATTTTCTTAAATTGTTCTATTAAATCTATCTGCAAATTTAACCTGAGAGCACGTACCCTTTCTGGCTTCTCATGGTATTTTCGACTTAAAGCATCAGCTATTATATTAGCTTTCCCTTCGTGATATTGGATATCACAATCATAATCACTGAGATTTCCATCCAGCGTCTTTGTCTCATGTTCGTTCTTTTTGCCCGAAAATATATCTTAAACTTTTATGATCTGTAAAGACAGTGAACTTACTACCATAAAGATAATGTCTCCAATTTTTTAGGGCAAAAACTATCGCTCCTAATTCCAAATCATGTGTTGTGTAGTTCTCTTCATGCTTTTTCAATTGTCTAGAGGAGTAAGCAATCACTTTCTGACGTTGCTTCAGCGCACATCTAAATCCTAATTTTGATGCATCACAATATACTATGAAATCTTCAATTCCTTCTGGTAAAGCAAGTATTGGTGCATTTGTTAGTCTTTGTTTCAGAATCTTGAAAGCTTCCTCCTGTTTTGGTGCTAATTCAAACTTAACTGATTTACATGTTAACTTGGTTAATGGAATGGCTATCCTAGAAAAATCTTGAATTAAGTGTTTATAATATCCTGCCAATCCAAGAAAACTTCTTACTTCTGTTGGTGAATTAGGGACTTTGATAATTTCCTCAATCTTTGTAGGATCTATGTGAATTCCTTCGTGATTAATCAAATGTCCAAGAAATTGTACCTCTTGTAACTAGAACTCACATTTTGAGATAGCATAAAGCTTTTCTTTTCTCAACAATGTCAGAAGTACTTGTAGATGATCAACATGCTCTTCCTTGCTCTTGGAATAAATAAGTTTATCATCTATGAAGACAATTACAAACTTATCTAGGCATGGTTTACATATCCTGTTCATCATGTCCATAAATGCAGCTGGAGTATTTGTTAAACCAAATGGCATAACTGTAAACTCATAGTGTCCATGCCTTATTCTAAAAACAGTTTTAAGAATGTCCTCTTACTGTACTTTCATTAGTGATACCCTGAGCATAAATCAATCTTTGAAAAGAATCGAGCTCCTTGAAGTTGATCGAATAAATCATTGATTCTTGGTTGCGCGTACCGATTTTTAATTGTGACTTTATTCAATTCTCTGTAGTCAATACACATGATCCATCTTTCTTCTTGACGAATAGCAGTGGCGCGCGATGAGCTAGGTTGTATGAAACCTTTCTCCAATAGTTCGTCTAGTTGCTTCTTCAATTCTAGCATTTCTGTTGGCGCTAGACAATAGGGTGCTTTGGCAATCGGTGCAGTTCCTGGTATTAGGTGAATTCTAAATTCAACCTCACGATCAGGCGGTAGTCCAGGTAGCTCTTCTGGGAAAACATCTGAAAAATCTAACACTACAGAAATATCCTTTAATTCTTTTCCTGTAGTGCTAATGATCGTAGAGATCATATACACTATTCCTCCTTTTCGTGCGTAGCTTGTAGCTTTCATCACCAGAGATGAATTTTGTTGATGTTGCTGGCTTGTCTCCCTGGATTGTGGTACTTTCTCCTGTTGGTGTACGAACCTCAACAGAATTTTGATCACACATGATTCGCGCATGATTGGCTACCAACCAATCCATTCCTAATACAACATCGAATCCAGCTAGCTTCATTGGTAAAAAGTTGGTTGTGAACTTATGTCCTAATAATTCTAGCTTTCCTTTCTGAAGGATTTCACGTATACTGATAGAATTTCCATTTTCCGTTTCCACCGTATAGTCTTGGCGAAGTTTAGTTAAAGGTTGATTAAGAAATTGACAGAAAGTAGTATTTATAAAACTTTGGTTTGCCCCAGAGTCAAATAATACTTTAGCATAGACGTAATGAACTAGAAACGTACCGAATAATTACATCGGGAATCAGTTCAGCTTCTTGGCTGTCAGTATGAAGGCTCTAGCATTCTTCTTGGGTCCTTCAGTTGTCTTTGCCTTGTTATTAGATGTTGTAGCTAGTTTCGGGCAGTTTGGTCGGATATGGCATGCCTCTCCATGATTGAAGCATATTTTAGCGTTAATTTTCCTTCTACACTCTTCTTCCTTATGTCCCGGTATCTTACAGAAATTGCAATATACCGTACATTTTCCTTAATGTTTCCTTTTACAGAACTTACAGAAAGGTGGAGAAGATGAACCTGCTCCTTTCTTTCGGTAACAATTACCAGAACATAGTTCCTTGGTAATCCTTTGGGCTAAATCCTTTTTCTGGTTTTCTTCCCGTGTGCGTATCAGTCCATCTGTTAAAGTGTTAGCAAGTTCAACTGCATCTTCAATAGTTTGTGGTCTAGCTGCCTTGACCATGTCTCTGATTTCACTAACTAAACCCCAAATATAACCGGAGATTAATACTAGTTCTGGCAAAGCCAAGGCTGGTACTATCCTTGCATATTCAAAGAATTTGGTAGTAAATTCGCGACAATTTACACCAATCATCTTACGGTTTAGGAACTTATTGGCTATCTTTTCCTTTTCGTGAGGATGACAGAATTTTCTTTCTGTCATCTACTTAAATTCAGTCCATTCCATGGCATAAACCATGTCACTACCTTTTGATTAAAAAATTGTATTCCATCATTCTAATGCTTTATCTTTGAAAAGATTAGAAACATACATTATTTTAACTTTCAGCACACTTACTAATTTTTAAAATTGTTTCAGTCTTTTCCAACCAGCGTAAAGCTGCAATGGCTCCTTCATTACCAGAAAATTCATCGGTTTACAAGACAAGAATTCTTTATAAGAACAACCATAAGCGATGGTTTTCTTTCGTTTAGGAAATGGAGCTTTTACAAGAATGCCATTATCTCCATTGACGCTGAGACTAGGTTCAGTGTGGGTACATTTACTGCTTATAGTATTATTGTTGTTTTCAGGTGTAGGTTTCTTAATAGCTTCAATAATAAATGACATGGCATCGATTATTCCTTGAGCTACTATATGGTTCTATAGCACTTTTATCCCTATGGTTTCCGTTATCATTATTCGTCCGAACTTCCTGATTTACTTCATTCAACATCTGAGATTTAGACATTATCAGATACTAATATCGCAAAATCAAAAATCAAACAGACAAATATTCAAACACATTTGATCAAAATTGTCGAACATTGCGACGTTCTACTCTTTTTTGCCTTAACCATACTAATACATGTCTGTATTTTAAATTTTAGTATGCATCGATATATATATATGTATATTGTATATGTATATATTAATATATTATTATATATTGTTATTATTATTATATATATTGAAATTTATTTTCACAAATATAACACACAAGTCATTTTATATAAAATTCCTAACATAATATTTAAGTTTAGGTATTAAAAGAACACCTAAATAGCTTTAACCGGTGGCTCTGATACCACCCATTGTCACAACCTCCGACCACATCCTGGGCGGGAGCCGTGAACCAGTTACTGGTGGTATTGGTGTTTATTAAATTGGCAGCGGAATTTATCATCAGAATCGTAGTTAGGAAATATTTTAGAGTTTGTAAAAACACCAAAGTTTAATATTAAACAAATGAGATAAAACTCATATTTCATTCAAATATTTTTATAGGGATAAACCCTAGTTGACAAAACATAATTTTTTTATTTTATTCAGGTAGTCATAGCCATTTTATTTAAGCCTTTAGTGCTCCATATCAGGCTTCTAATATTTTCACCATAAGTTACCTGAAACGCGTTTTAAAAACATTTTGTCAGCAAAAAATACTGGCGAGTTCATTCATGTTTATAAAAAACATTGTTATAATTTACAATATCAAGGGTGATTACATCGTTTTTATCTATCAAATACTCAATCAGTATTTGTCACTCGGTGGCAGTTCCAATGTGACGATGGTCATATCACTCATTGGCTAACTTTCATCCAATAGTGAAGATTATCAAGTAGTGTATACAAAACCCCACATACCGGCAATAATTTCAGAATACAAAACTTAATCACTGTAAGTATAACTGAAAAACATTTTAGGATTTTGTAAAACATTTGGTACAAAAGAAAGAATGACTCACATTATAGTTTTAGAGTTTTAACTTAAAGCTTCATGGTGCTAACCCTCGGTTCCTAATAAAAATACAATGCAACCCGTGTTTGTGTAACACCCCAACTTAAACTTTAACAATACATCACAAGACAAAACCCCAACGTAGTTTACAAAGTATAGCCTTATACAGACAGTACTTTGACATCCGTTGATGGTTTCAGATCAATCGGACAGGGTATCGTACCAGTGATCAGGGTTAAAAACACTTACAATGGAACAGAGTTTAGAGTATTGAGTATAGAGCAAAAGAGCAGAGAGAAACCAAAAAGAAAAGATGTGAGTAGTTTGGGATGCCTACCACTACTTCTACTTATATTTGAAGTATCAAGTGTGTCATCACTTTATTCTTTCTTATGTCCTGGAAGCTACCCATGAAAGTTACCCACGAAGTATACAAATCTCTTATCTTACGAAACATGCACCCACGAAGAACACAAAATTTCTTTTGTTTTTTAAAAATTATATATATATATATATATATATATATCATTCAGTTGCTTCACTCATTTATCATTTATAACTTCTAAAATATAACGTTTTATAAAACGATGAATATATCATTAGAACAAGCATATTTTTATCTATATTTTGACCTAAGTTTCATTAAAAACGGAGTAAGGTCAATTAAAAAAATATAATTTTATTATTAATTATTAAACGGTTTTTATAAAAGTAAATGTTCGTCTAGATACCTCATATTTCTAACTGTCAACTTACTCGTAATCTACCTGTTTGATAATAATATAAGCTTTATATACTTTATTTATTTATTTATCTATTGTTGTTGTTGTTGTTATTATGGAATGTTACATCAATCTTCTCGTTGGTCTTGGCTACAACATCCTTGGTGCGATTTCTCTTTGCCCTACCTCTCCCCAACATACGAGAGTTCTACATTTCCTTCTGGATAACATTTCATAATGAGCCATTTGAATGCTATTGTGATAGCTATTGTTGTATGAAAACTCTACCAAAGGTAACTGGTCATCTCAACTTCCAACAAAATCCATAACACACGCTCTTAGTATATCAATGAGCGTTTGAATGGTTCGTTCGGATTGGTCGTCCGTTTGGGGGTGGTAGGTGGTACTAAAATGTAGTTTCGTACCCATTTTCTCATAAAACTTTTGCCAAAACTGAGATGTGAACCGGGTATCCTAGCCTGACAAGATGGATACGAGTACTCCGTATTGAGATATGATCTCGTTTACATAAATCTCCGCCATTTTCTCCAAAGAGGAGGTTTCCCGAATAGGTAAAAGTGTGCGCTTTTGGTGAGACAGTCTAAAACACCCGTATGGCATTATGACCTTTCTTTGTTTTGGGAAGTTTGGTTACAAGATCCATGGTCACATCCTCCCATTTCCCACACCGTAATTTCTAAGGGTTGCAACTTTCCGTACGGCTTTTGATGTTCCGCTTTTACTTGGGAACACGTTAAACATTTCGCGACATGTTTGACGATGTCACGTTTCATTCCCGGTCACCAATAGTTCTTTCTTAAGTCTCTATACATTTTCGTGGCTCCCGAATGAACCGAATACCGAGACTTATGAGCCTCTTCTAATAGCAAGTCTTTCACATCGCAATGCCAAGGTATCTAGATTGGGCCATACCTCGTTTTGATCCCACTCGTATTTTCTTCCAATCTCTGCGCAATCCCCTTTGTTCTTTTTTTCTTTTGATCCTTCACATTTAAGGACTTAATTTGAGCCTCCCATACTTTATCAAGGAGATTAGATGTGACTGCCATTTTCAAGGATTTCACCCGAATTAGAGGTGGGTAGTCCTTTCGACTTAGGGCGTTCGCCACCACGTTAGCTTTTCCTAGGTGGTAGTCGATGTCACAATCATAATCCTTAATGAGCTCTAACCACTTTCATTGCCTCATATTAAGATCTTTTTGCTCAAAGAAATACTTGAGACTTTTATCATCCGAATAGATCGTGCACTTTGTTTCATATAGGTAATGCCTCCAAATATTAATTGGTTATTTTATTTACATATAGGTTAACAAAGAAGTTTAAGAGGTTCAACCTAGATTTAAAGTGCGAATTATATGTTTTGGACTCTATTAGCAAACAAAAGAATGAGGGGGCAATTTAAGGTGATTCAAAAGCCAATTCTCAGTTTGCAAGCAATGTATATAGGAAGCTTCCATATATTTTGCCTATATCAGTTTGTTCATTCAATTGCTTTTTACTAATTGGTGGGCCTTAGAGTTCATTGTTAGTCTCTTTGTGGCAGATAAACAGTGGTGAGCGATGTGATTTCTCGGTCGGGGTAAAAGGCAGCTGTGAATGGTGGTTAGCGTGACGTTGAATGGTTGGCTTTTGCCGGGAAGAGTTCTGGTTCTTCTACAAAGAAGATTAAAAAAGTCAGAAAGAGAGACTCAAGTGACGTCAACCGCTGTTTGTACATTAGGCCTCATGAGTCGTAAACCACCGACATAGGGTTTTATAGGTTATATAAGTAGATTTATTGCGGTTTTCTTAAATATAATTTATATTTTATCACTCAAATAAGTGCTTATTTACTTCTTAAATAACATGTTTGACCACTATGTCTTCTTTTCAATAATCATCTCCGCAATCACCATATATGTCGTGTACCGAATATATCCGTTAGTTTTTTAAATATAATTTTTTTTTGTATAGAAAATCTTATTTATTCAACCCGTGTAATACACGAGAGTTTTTAATAATTTTTTTAATTATTTGGTAAACAATATTACATTTATTCAAACCGTGTAATACAAAATGGGTGCTTATTTGCTTATTGAATAATGTTAAACATTGTATCTTCTTTTCAATAATCATCTCCGCAATCACTATATGTATCGCATACCGAGTATATCCGTTAGTTTTTTAAATATATTTTTTTTATTATTTGGTATATAAAATCATATTTATTTAACCCGTGTAATACACAGTGGTTTTTAAAGATACTATTTTTTTATTATTTGGTAAACAACATTACATTTATTCAACATGTGTAATACACATGGTTTTAAAGATATAACTTTTTTTATTATTTGATATATAAGATTACATTTATTCAACCTGTACAATACATATGATTCTTATAGATATAACTTTTTATTATTTAATATATAAAATTATATTTGTTCAACTTATACAGTAAATAAGATTTTTAAAATATATTTTTTTATTATTTAGTATATAAAATTCATCTATTCAACCCATTAAAACACAGGATTACAACCTAGTTATATTCTCAAGATAATTGGGATTACGTGTCCAATATATTTGATTTAATAACTTTTAAACTGACAAAATTATTCAACCGTATATTTGGATATTAATTTTTTTCATATTAGTTAGGATCAAAAACTTTTAAAATTGGATTTACCCGATTTTTTCTTCAAAATTAACATATTATAATTAACATTTACCTAAAAAATTACACAAAGTATATAATACAATTAAATTAAATTATAAATATCATGTTAATTTTTCTTTTTAAGTTATAATTATTACATAAGAAACATACCCAATTTAATTTATAATATAAAACATATTATAAAAATATAATATAATATAAATGGGTTAAACGGGTTAACCCGTCAACTCGATCGGGTTGACCTTAATCAGACCTGATAGCTGAACGGGTTCAACCTTAAATTGACCTGAACCCGTTTAAACTAAATCCAACTCACTAATTTCATGTAATGTTCGTGTCGTGTCAAAAATTCACCAACCTTTATTATTGCCAACAACAATAACTACCTCATCTAATTCAATTTACCATAACATTAAGTGCTATAATCTAAATACTTAACCACAACCAATTACTACAACATATATTCAAACATCATATGGAAACTAATTAACAGTATACAATTAGGAATAAACTACCTTCAAAACAACTTCCATCACATCTAGTATACGTACATATTTGCTAAATAAAGGCGTCAACAGACAAAATCAGAGGAAATCCGTTGAAACTAAACTTGATTCTGGTAGTAATTAGTCTTCAACTCCAAGAAAGTTTTCTTTGCCTTGATTCTCTTAGTACTAAGTTATGTTTTTCGGCTCCTTCCTAACTCAAACATTCTTGACACCTTGTACTCAACTAATTTTTTTCCACAACTCGTCTTTTGGCCATAAGAACTCACTCCACCATTGACTCAGCTGCGATCTTGAGCAAACACTAGCTTTATAAGATTATACGTATTCCCATGTAATTTAAGCTCAAATTCGATTCAAACCGCAATTAAATTCATACTCGTTTAACACATTTATTGAACCAACAATAGTGTTCAAACCTACTTGTTTAACCAAAAAAGGAAATATTCAAACTATTTTGTTTTTTTCTGAGTGAGCACCAACTACACAACTAAACCGCCTTTGTTTTAGCAAAGCTTTATCTTATTCTCATTTGAAGTTTAGGCAAACACAACAAAACGATTTTTCTTTCGAATTCGTGAGATCTATTGGAAAAATTGTTGTTAATTACCGATATATGTTCCATTTGATTATTTTTCGCGTGTTAACTTTATTCCTCATGGTCCCAACTTGAGCTAGTTAAAAGAATTACCGATTTTGATAAATTATCTAGGTTATATGTTTTGGAAACAGATATTCATACATAAATTTGTGATCATAATAACAACAATTGTACCCTTTAAATCCCGTCAATAGCAAAAGTGATTCGTAGGGTTTGGGAGGATGAGATGTAGGCAAACCTTACCCTTATCCGTGTAGATAGAGAGGCTGCTTCCAGAGAGACTCCCTGCTCGAAAACAGACAGTATGTAAACAAACCGAACTTTAAAAATAACAATGGCGCAAAACATAGGAGGTGGTGACAGAATAACATAATAATATGGAAATAGATATAAATCATAATGCATATCAAAATATAGATAGATTTAACATAAAAACATCTAATTGATACATGAGTAAATCACATGAAATGATCACCTAAAGTTTAGGAAAATCTAAACCCTTAAGACAAAGCTAAGACCCACCTGTACTCTTCCTTAAAGGTTTTTAACCTTAATCCTACGTCTCCACGAACTCCTATCCTAAGCCATGTCCTCAGGAAGATGCAAATCTAACAAAACTAGCCTAATTCGCTCATCTCAAGTCAATTTAAACCTTCCTCTAATCATCTTTCCCTCTACAACAATGGTTTCCACTGCTCTAATGGGCGTCGTTGTCAACCTCCCTTCACATGCCCAAACCATCTCAATCTCCCCTCCTTTATCTTACTCGATTTACTAGCCACCCCTATTCTTTCCTAAAAACCTTATTTCTTATCCTATCTAACTTTGTGTGCCCACACATCCATCTCAGCATCCTCATCTCTGCCACCTCCATCTTGCGCGCTTGTGTCTTCTTGATAGCCCAACAATCTGTTCCATATAACATCGCAAGTCTAACTTCAACCCTATAAAATTTTCCTTTTAATCTAATTGGGAACCTCCTATCACAGAATACACCATGGCTACTTTCCACCTGCTCCAACCACTCTAGATGCGGTGGGATACATCACTATCTATCTCACCATCTTGTTGCACAAATGATCCTAGATACTTGAACCTAGCAACCTGCGGAACCACTTGGTCATCTATGATCTGAGTGTCCTCATATCCGCCTGTACCACTAAAATCACAATACATATACTCGGTCTTTGAGCGACTAATCCTTAAACCTTTGCCCTCTAGAGCTGTCCACCACTCTGCCTAGTCTCTGCAACTAACACAATATCATTTGCAAACAGCATGCACCATGGTACCGTCTCCTGGATTGACTTTGACAACTCATCTAGAACAACCGCAAAAAGAAACAGACTCAACGCAGACACCTAGTTGAGTCCTACCTCCGTAGGGAAGATATTGATATCCCCTACAGGCGCACGAACACTCGTTTCCATTGTACTCTTGATTATTCTAGTTAAACTACCATAATCCCTTCCCGTATCATCATCCGTTATACGTAATCATTTTAAATTTAAATGTACTTACTTGATTTGTACCTCGGAGCGAACACACACTATGCACGAGCTTTCGGTTTGAGTTCAAGTAACCTGATCCTTGTACTTGAATCCCTCAAACCTTCGCTCTGATACCAATTCGAAACGCCGATCCTTAAAATGATCAAAACCAAGTATTTAAACAACCAAAATTTTGACTAAATTTGACACTTTTATACCATACGAAAAGGACTTGACTTTAACATACAAATTAACCATTTTAATCTAGTTATAAAACATCCAACATTTACAAAAGTTATGAAACACAAGTCTTGGATACTTAAAAACTAAACTTTCATTACATAACAACCAAAATGTTTCGACCCATTTACATAAATTAAGTATGGAAGCGTGTTGAGAGCGATTTGGAGTGTGTTCGTTCCGAGGGTAGCATGCCATTTAAAGATTAACTTTACCTATATAACAACAACAAGAACCAATATTAAATTACATGTAATTTCATACTCATAATTCCAATAAACATGATATGCATTCATTATGCATTTTCCATTCATTGACCATTTGGGACGGATCACATACATAACCACACTTTAATTGACCCGTTTGCGACGGAACACATATATAACCATTCTTTAATTCAACATTCTACTTCGTTGACCCGTTTATAACGGGTCAATTACATGATCATTCTTTGAATTTCACATACTAATTTCTTGACCCGTTCGTAACGTATCAGCATCATGACCACCCTTAAACGTTACATTCTTATTGTTTAACCCGTTCATAACCTGTTAAACTAATAATTACACTTCTACATATTTGACAATTTGTGAAATTTTGGATTACAAACTTTAACTTATTATAAACATAATAAAAACACTATAAATTTCAATTACTTGTAAGTGTAAGAATTTACCTTTATCTAGCTTTGCTTGTGATCCGGAATGGCTCGCGCCTTCTTCTTTCACTCTTAAAATTCCACAATTTAGCATGCTTTAATCTTATGTTTTCAATTCATTCTTTTCTTGACATAACATATTAATAATTCCTCACATTCTTGACATAAATCATTTAGCATCATAATCACATAAGATCATTGAAATCATATAAAACCCTCTATTCTAAGCATTTTATCAAACATACCAAAATCAAAGCATAAGGTACAAGTGGTTTGTGCACATTCTTCTATTTCATAACATGGTTCATCATAATCTATCAAATTCACATAATTGCCATCTTACATCAAATTATCTAACAATGCTCTATTGTATACAAGTCCATACATGGACACTACACCTATGTTGCAACTACATAATCATCATACTTCATCATATTCCTAACACAAGTGGGTTTTCATTCTTTAATCATCAAGATGGCCATACTAAAGCATAACTCTTGTTCTATGAAGTGATTCTCACTCATAACCATACTAATTTCACATGAATTCGTGGATTGATTACAATCCACTTTCTACAAAATCACCAAATCATGAAATGCGACTTACCTTATGTTGAACAAGTATAGATGATTACTTATTAAGGCTCATGCATAGGATTGCATTGACTTCACCCTTCAATTTGTTAGAATTGTAGATTTTAGGTTATGTAGAACTTGTTCTTCCATTCCTTATCTCTCTCTAATCCACGCACAGACATACACACATATCACAAAATTCTACATTTTGTGTTTCTTATATTCTAACTTTCCCATGTGCCACATTTAGCCCCTCGTGTTTGATCTAGTATTTTATTTGATCAAATCTCTTATCTTTTGCTAGAAGACATATGCATAAGCATTTTAACTAGGTTAGTTAGTATCAACCAACGAGCTCTATTTTTATTTTTATTTTTAAATGCTAGGATTCATTTACATGATAGTTATTTGCCCCGATTTGCAATATAATATCCTTTATCATGTCACGGTATTAATGCGAACTAAGATACTAACATGTACACATTTGGGGGTGTTACATGTTGTATGCCTTTTCAAGATCAATGGACACTATATGAAGATCCCGCTTCTTCTCCTACTTCTCCATCAATCTCTTAAGGTTATGTATTGCTTCTGTAGTCGACCTCCCTGGCATAAAACTAAACTGGTTTACCGTAACCTGAGTTTCTCTTCTAATTCTAGTTTCAATCACTCTCTCCCATAGTTTCATGGTATAACTTAATCCCTCTGTATTCTCACAACATTAGGCGTCTCTTTTATTTTTTATATAGAGGCACTACAACACTATGCCTTCACTGATTTAGCATTTATCCAAATTTGAAATTAAAGTTATACAAAGTAGTTAACCATTGAACTCCTTATTCTCCCAAGAACTTCCACACCTCAATCAGTATGTTGTCTAGACCAACTGCCTTAGCCCATCCCATATTCCTAAGTGATGTCCTGACCTCTCTAGGTGTGATATTCCTACAATAGCTGTTATTTCCTTGTGGCCTTTGGGTAGTATAGTTTTCACTTTGTTGTTGGCAGCCCTTCCCACCGTTGAAGAGATTATGGAAGTAGTTTTGCCATCTCAACTTTATGTCATTTTCGTTTACTAGAACACGTCTATCGTCCCCCTTTATAAACTTCACTACCCATAGGTCTTGCCTCCTACGCTCCCTAGCTTTGGCAATCTTGAACATATCATACTACCCATCATTTGTTTCAAGGTGCTCATACATCTTCTTATAGGCTATGTTCTTTGCCTCTGTCAATACCTTCTTCGCCTCGCACTTGGCCTTCTTGTATCTCTCCCTCAATCTCACTCACTCATCCTCATTTGTGCACCTCAAAAGATCCCTAAAACTCTTTTGATTATCCTTTATCTTGTTCTGTACGTCCACAACCCATTACCAACATTCCTTATGCATCCTTATCTTCCCTATTGTGACCCCTAGAATCTCCTTCCCCGCATGAGTAATGCCGTACGCCATAGCCTCCCACATTTGGTTTACGTCTCCGTCCATTCGCATTGTTGTCATGCGAGTGACCTTATCTCTAAACATTGTAATGTTGTCACCCTTCAAATTTGTCCCCCTAAGAATTCCCCCATCATATCCTAGGTCGAAATTCCATCTCCCCCTTTCGGCTTTTGTCTTACAACTATATCAACCACTAAAAAAACGATGTTGAGCCATTACCCCCTGGTATAACCTTGTAGTCCCTCCACCATCTTTAGTCTCCTCGCCTCATTAGGAGATAATTGATCTGCGTGTTATGACTGTGACTGTGAAAAACGGGTTTCAAAAACCCACACCGTTTATTAATCAAGTATTCTGTTAAAAGTTCATTGTGTAGTTATTAGTGCCAGTTATTTTAAATATCTCATAATTAATAAATATTGTATAACTTAAAAACATAATTAATAAAAAATATAATAATAATAATAATAGGTAATTTAACTTCAAAATAAAATAAAAACTTGAAAGGAGGAGCTGGGTTTCGAACCCGGGTCTCCGTACATTCACACACATCAAACACCATTGCACTACACACACACTGGTGCTGAAAATGAAAACATTTTAATGTTATACTGAGAATATGCTTAAACCAGCAAGGTCAGAACATCAAGAATGTAACCACCCCTGATTCAAAGATCAATCTTTGTCGATCGTTTTGATTCTGCGATTAATCAATCATAATCGGTGATCATCGTCATTAAAATCAGGCCGTTTTGCAAAATCATTGATTGTAATTTCCGTTTGAAATCGAAAATCAAACCATGGAGCTTAAAGCTCAGATCTGAAACCGAAAGCAGGACAGATCAATGGCAATCTATAAATACCGAACCTATCACTCTAACGAACACGCTCACACCTCTCTCTCCATTATAAAACTTTCTACGTAAACCTCCTGCTACCGTCGAGTTGCCGTGGAAACTTCTGTTCAACGCCGGAAATCAACCAGAGAAATTAAACGCCCCTCTTGATTCGGTATAAGCATCTAAACCCACCTATCAATTTGCATATAACATCTTTTTCTGCGTTGTTTTGAATCAGTTTTAAAGGGGGGTTATCAGTCAGGTTTATATTTGGGGAAGAAGATGAAGTTATGTGATGAATATTTATATTTTCAAACTTGGGTTATAACCGGGTTAGACACCCAGCCCAGTTGGATGGGCTGGGTGCAAAACAATGTCGAGGTCATGAGTTCGAGTTGTACCCTTCACACCAGTCGATAGTTTAAAATCTTTTTAATTAAATTAATTCTGTATTAATCTAACCATTAAATAAGTATAAAAAATAAAGAATCTAACGGTTAGATACGTAGCTCAGTTGGATGAGCTGCGTGCACGCAACCGAGAGGTCACGAGTTTGAGCCTCACCACACACTACCTAATAATACTAACAAACCGGTCAGGTCCTTGTCAGACCTGACAAGGTTTTTTTAATTTTTATTTTTTTATTTCATTTATTTATATTATTTTTGTAGTTATGTTATAGCTAAAAATCAATTAAAGTACTTAAAAATATGTTTTTCAAGGTTTTAAAATCTCAATAACATTTGTGTAAAACGGGTCTCGAAAACCCGCACCGTTTATTAATCAAGTATTCTATTAAAAGTTCGTTGTGTAGTTATTAGTGCCAGTTATTTTAAATATCTCATAATTAATAAATATTGTATAATTTAAATTAGTAATTAATAAAAAATAAATAATAATAATAGGTAATTTAACTTCAAAATAAAATAAAAACTTGAAAGGAGGAGCTGGGTTTCGAACCGGGTCTCCCGTACATTCACACACATCAAACACCATTGCACTACACACACACTAGTGCTGAAAATGAAAACATTTTAATGTTATACTGAGAAATCGCTTAAACCAGCAAGGTCAGAACATCAAGAATGTAACCACCCTGATTCAAAGATCAATCTTTGTCGAGCGTTTTGATTTTGCGATTAATCAATCATAATCGGTGATCATCGTCATTAATATCAGGCCGTTTTGCAAAATCATTTATTGTAATTTCCGTTTGAAATCGAAAATCAAACCATGGAGCTTAAAGCTCAGATCTGAAACCGAAAGCAGGACAGATCAATGGCAATCTATAAATACCGACCCTATCACTCTGATGAACACGCTCACACCTCTCTCTCCATTATTAAACTTTCTACGTAAACCTCCTGCTACCGTCGAGTTGCCGCTGGAAACTTCTGTTCAACGCCGGAAATCAACCAGAGAAATTAAACGCCCCCTCCTCGATTCGGTATAAGCATCTAAATCCACCGATCAATTTGCATATAACATCTTTTTCTGCATTGTTTTAAATCAGTTTTAAAGGGGGGTTATCAGTCGGGTTTATATTTGGGGAAGAAGATGAAGTTATGTGATGAATATTTATATTTTCAAACTTGGGTTATAAACGGGTTAGACACCCAGCCCAGTTGGATGGGCTGGGTGCAAAACAATGTCGAGGTCAAGAGTCGAGTTGTACCCTTCACACCGTCCGATAGTTTTAAAATCTTTTTAATTAAATTAATTTTGTATTAATCTAACCAGTAAATAAGTATAAAAAATAAAGAATCTAACAGGTTAGACACGTAGCTCAGTTGGATGAGCTGCGTGCACGCAACCGAGAGGTCACAAGTTTGAGCCTCACCAAACACTGCCTAATAATACTATCAAACCGGTCAGGTCCTTGTCAGACCTGACAAGGTTTTTTTAATTTTTATTTTTTTATTTCATTTATTTATATTATTTTTGTAGTTATGTTATAGCTAAAAATCAATTAAAGTACTTAAAAATACATTTTTCAAGGCTTTTAAAATCTCGATAACATTTGTGTAAAACGGGTTTTGAAAACCCGCACCGTTTATTAATCAAGTATTCTGTTAAAAGTTTGTTGTGTAGTTATTAGTGCCAGTTATTTTAAATATCTCATAATTAATAATATTGTATAATTTAAAAACGTAATTAATAAACAATAAATAATAATAATAAGTAATTTAACTTCAAAATAAAATAAAAACTTGAAAGGATGAGCTGGGTTTCGAGCCCGGGTCTCCCGTACATACACACACATCAAACACCATTGCACTACACACACACTGGTGCTGAAAATGAAAACATTTAAATGTTATACTGAGAAATCGCTTAAACCAGCAAGTTCAGAACATCAAGAATGTAACCGCCCTGATTCAAAGATCAATCTTTGTCGACCGTTTTGATTCTGCGATTAATCAATCATAATCGGTGATCATCGTCATTAAAATCAGGCCGTTTTGCAAAATCTTTGATTGTAATTTCCGTTTGAAATCGAAAATCAAACCATGGAGCTTAAAGCTCGGATCTGAAACCGAAAGCAGGACAGATCATTGGCAATCTATAAATACCGACCCTATCACTCTAACGAACACGCTCACACCTCTCTCTCCACTATTAATCTTTTTGCGTAAACCTCCTGCTACCGTCGAGTTGCCGCCGGGAACTTCTGTTCAACGCCGGAAATCAACCGGAGAAATTAAACGCCCCCTCCTCGATTCGGTATAAGCATCTAAACCCACTTATCAATTTGCGTATAACATCTTTTTCTGCGTTGTTTTAAATCAGTTTTAAAGGGGGGTTATCAGTCGTGTTTATATTTGGGGAAGAAGATGAAGTTCTGTGATGAATATTATATTTTCAAACTTGGGTTATAATCGGGTTAGACACCTAGCCCAGTTGGATGGGCTGGGTGCAAAACAATGTTGAGGTCACGAGTTCGAGTTGTACCCTTCACACCGGTCCGATAGTTTTAAAATATTTTTAATTCAATTAATTCTGTATTAATCTAACCAGTAAATAATTATAAAAAAAATCAAGAATCTAACGGGTTAGACACGTAGCTCAGTTGGAAGAGCTGCGTGCACGCAACCGAGAGGTCACGAGTTCGAGCCTCACCACACGCTGCTTAATAATGCTATCAAACCGGTCAGGTCCTTGTTAGACCATCAATTAAAAGTACTTAAAAATACATTTTTCAAAGGTTTAAAATCTCAATAAAAACCACAAAAATAACCTAAAAATCTAACAAAAAGTAATAAATCGAAACATGAAATAGTTTATATTTATCGAATTATCGCGTTATTTTTTTAGGTTAGTATTCGTTCGGCGATCAAATCCTCAACTCTGCACATTAATTATATAGCAAGGAACGCACCCACTGTGAGTGAATCCTTACAAATTCCCTTTTTTAATCATGTTTTGGGGTTTATCATGTGCCGTACATGTTAGATTTATTTAAAATTGACATCATTTTGTGATCAAATGTGTATATTTATTTGTGTGGTTATGTGTGGTTACATTTTATCATTTCAGTGCAATCATTCATTTAAGGCCCATCAATTCCTCGTGGGATACGAGTTGAGCATCAGGTGCCTCATTAGATCGGCTCTGTTTGATTGAGCCTTGATCTCAAGTTCATCATTTCATCATGTCATGTGTCATTGTGGATATTATGTGGTTTGTGATTGTTTATATATATACATATGCTCACTTATGATTCATGCACAAATTTTTATAACTAATATAACAATTGTTTAATTGTTTTACTTAGATTCACTCGCCAACTTATGTTGACCCAAACCTTTGTTTTACGCATGATACAGGTGGACAGGCTGAGGAGAGGAACACATAGGAATGACCTTAGAAGATTAATAAAATATATTTTGTTTAGAACAATGTTTATTTGTGCTTCTATGTTTCCTTGCTTTTGGATATTTGAGGTTTTAAATCCCAAGTTAATAAATATGAAACTTTTTAGTAAATGTCATGAGCTTTGGTGATAACCCAGTTATGCCCCGACTTTTGTTTCCGCTGCGGGTCGGGGTTGTGACAGATTTGTATCAGAGCTTGTGACTTTAGGGATATAGGATAGGTTATTAGACCATTAGAGCCTATACTATAGTTGATTGGATTTTAATTGTTTATGTGTTACCTGCAAAACTCATGATGTTTATATGTTTCATGTTTATTTCACACACAAATGCATGCAAGCACCTTCACTAATACATGTTAATGTGTGATGTTCATTATAGTTCATATATTGATAACATAACATGCCTACTCAAGCACACACATCACGATATCACAATTTTCATGATTTCTTCTCAAGGATTTTACAATGTTTTCATGTTTTTCAATCACATCAAAGTGAGTTCTACGACGGGCATGTAGTAACTGGAAGGGTACGAGTACCGGTAGTCGGAACGTCCTGTCTAGGCTTAGCATTCGTATAAATCCAAAATAACGGACCAGTTTGCCTACCTGGGGACTAACGATGAGAGTACGAAGGACCAATTAGGCCAAAGCATGCCACAACAAACGTCGTGTGAACTAACCCCACTTTGAGTTGTCATTGTGTCTACACCTGGACACCCTCCGACCTTACATCTCGCAATCATGTTTTACGATTTTCATTCGGGTGATGCGAGTGTTATCAAGCCGACACCAATGTGAACCCTACAAAGCCCAATAGTCATGGGGGCCCACATGACTACCTAGGCTATGGTATGGGAGACATTTGGAGGCCCAAACATGAGCAAGGCCAAGACATCCTATGGATGTAGTTAAGTTATTGTTTTCATTTATTCATGAATGTTGTTTTCATTCTTTTTACGACACATGACACCTAGAAACTATCAACACACAATCTCGCTACGTATTTCCTGTAGATGTCTGCTAGACACTCTCGAGGTGATAGAAGGTCAGGAAGATCTAGCGAACGTACGGCCACTCAAATCGCTCAACAGATGGTTGCCTTACTTCCTGATATCGTTATGCAAGTTCAACAAGCACTTGCCGCCAATCCCATCAACCCCACCAACCAAGAAGGTCAAAATATTCCAACCCTCCTCCCAACACCCCTAAATGCACCTACAAGCATTTCAAGTCCTGCGATCCCCCAAAGTACGAAGGGAGTAAAGGTGTCACCACTCTCCTCCGTTGGTTGAGGAAATGGAAAGCACTTTTCTAAATTGCGATTGTCCCGATGATCGCAAAGTGCAATATGCTACTGGTCGTTTGTTTGGAGTGGTACTTACATGGTGGAACACAGAGAAGGGTAAGCGAGGTGCTGAAGCTACTATGGCCTTGAGTTGGGAAGAGTTGAGGGAAGTCATGACAAGACGTTTCTGTCCAAGAAGCGAAATCAAGAAATTAGAAGATGAGTTTTATGCTTTGAGACAAAAGGAGGGAGACCACACCACCTACAATAAAAGATTTCTCGAGTTGAATCAGATGGTCCCCAATTTGTTCACTCCACTCTATCGTCTAATCGAGCATTACATTCGAGGTCTTCCTTCAAAAATTCAAGATTCTGTGTTAAGTACCACACCTAAAACACTTGAAGCTGCCATGGAGCTGGCTACTGAGCTCATGGAAAATCGCATCCGAAATGGGATTTAAAAGATGAGAAGAAAAAGGATAAGACACCTGCTGAAACCCCAACCCCAACTCAAGTAGATTCGTCTTCCAAGTTTGCTGGTAAAAGGAAGCGCAATGGAAAGAATTTCGCTGTCACCCAAACCAAGTCCCCTATCACTGTTGCCCCAATCACCCAAGTCGCCCTTCAAGCCGCCCCATTCAAGAAGCCATACACTGTCCACACCCAAAATGCAACCGAAGCCAATACCATCATCCTCCTGAGAACCCCTGCCAATACTACACAAGTTGTGGACGTGCAGGTCACACAATTCAAACCTGTCGCATCCTCCAAAAGCCAAACCGCAATCAACCACAAGCCCAAACCAATAATCAAGTGGTGGGCCAAGCCCAAAACCAATAACCCTTACTTTTACCACCTGCCCAACCCATGGCTCAACCCTACCACCAACCCAATTACCCAATGATGCAACCCATTAGAGCCTATTTCAACTGTGGCAATCTAAACCATTTTCTAAACACTTGACCCCACTTGGTGAACATCATAAATGCCCAAGCTCAAGCCAATCTGGTGAATCAAGCCAACCAAGCTAATCCACCTGCTAGAGGAAGGGCTTTCGACATCAATGCCAACCAAGCTAGGGCTGATAACAATGTGGTCAATGATATATTTCTTATTAACGGTAGTTATGCATCCATACTGTTTGATACTGGTGCGGATAAGAGTTTCGTATCCTTAGAGTTCGAATATATTCTTGAATCTATCTCGCGTTAGTCTCGCCGAATCATTCACGGTGGAAGTTGGATGGTGAACCTATTACGTTAGACTCGATTATACGTGATTGTACTCTGACCCTTAATGATCACGCATTCCCAATTGATCTTATTCCTATAAAATTGGGTAGTTTCGACGTTATCATTGGTATAGACTGGCTTAGCCAGCATCACGCTAAAGTTGTTTGCTATGAAAAGTTTATTCGAATTCCCCTCGCTGATGGATAGACTCTACGTATTTTTTGAGAAACTTCTTCTAAAGGGCTCAAATTGATGTCATGCCTCCAAGCTCGAAGATACCTTCGCAAAAACTATATCGCGTTCCTAGCTCATATCGTCAAGAAGGAAGGCAAGGAAAGGAAGCTCGAAGATATTCCAATCGTTAAAGAATTTCCTCAAGTTTTTTCCAACGACGTTTCAGGACTTCCTCCTGTACGAGAAGTCGAATTCCGAATCGATCTTGTACCTGGTGCTACACCAGTTGAAACTCCCTATAGGTTAGTCCCATCTAAAATGCAAGAATTAGCTAGTTAGCTGCAAGAGTTGGCTGACATGGGATTTATACGTCCTAGCTCGTCGCCTGGGGTGCACCTGTTCTTTTCGTAAAGAAGAAAGATGGGACTTTTCGCATGTGTATCGATTATAGAGAGCTCAACAAGCTGACCATCAAGAATCGTTATCCATTACCTCGTATTGATGATCTTCTAGATCAACTTCAAGGTGCCACCTTGTCACACCCCGACCCGCAGCGGAATAAGAGTCGGGGCATAATTGGGTTATCACCAAAGCTCATGATATTTACTAATATGTTTCATATTTATTAATGTCAAAATTACATTCTCAACAATCCAAACATGTCCATACAAATACAAAGGAAAATAACCAAACTAAACAATCCAAGCTCTAAATCAGTTTATTCTTCTAATCCAATCCTAGGTGTTTCTTGCTGCAGCTGGTTCACCTGTATCATGTGTAAAAATGGGAGTTTTTGGGTCAACATAAGTTGGCGAGTGAACCTTGTTAGATAAACATTTATTATTGATTTTCTTGTTATTTTATCAAGGAAAAATTGTGCAATAATCATAAGTGAGCAAATGTACAAAATCAAACAGTAGCAATAACAACCACAAACTATAACATACAATAACATACCAACAGCATACCATAACATATCAACTTGCATAAATATATAACATGAATGAAACTGTGCGATCAAGGCTCAATCAAACGGAGCCGATCGTGTTACATGTACTGAAAATGATAAATGTCTGTGCGATCAAGGCTCAATCAAACGGAGCCGATCGTATGTTGGCACGCCAGGTTCACGCTCATAATGTAATGGGGAACATGCTCAACGCTCATAATGTAATGGGGAGCGGCGGCCTATGAAATTGCATGTACTGAAAATAATAAATTAAATCTAAACAATAACCACACAAACAGTTGAAACAAGCTGAATACACATTTGTTCATGATATGATGTATGCACAATCATTTAAATATAATAAATGGCAAGACACACGATACACCCCAAAAAGTGATTAAAACGGGGAATTTGTAAAGATTCACTCACATTGGGTGCGTTTGGTTGGAGGTGGTGAGATGCGCACGAGTTAGAAGAATTGAACAACTAGAATTAACTAACCTAAATAATAACGGAAAATATAGTAAATGAGTGGATTTTATTAATAATTTTAATAGGATTTTTAGATATATTTTTGTGAGTTTAAGGCCATTTCCTATCTTTAAAAAAACATTATTTTTAAGTATTTTTAATTGCTTTTTAAATTAAATTAAATAATTAAAAATATAAAAATATGTTGACTTTTGCATTGACCGTTGACCGTTGACCGTTTGACTTGTTGACCGGCTTTATTGTGTAAATGTATGCGCCGGGTGAGGCTCGAACCCGAGACCTCCCGTACGCGTGCACGCAGCTCTACCAACTGAGCTACGTGTCTAACCCGAAATAATTTTGTTTTTAATTATACTTATATACTAACTCAGTTTATTCAAAATTCTTTTATTTTCAAAAATGTTTAAAATCATCGAACCGGTGTCACCAACAGGTCTCGAACCCGGGACCTGTGCGTTAATGTTACACAAAGTCCACCGCTGGACTGTGTGTCTAACTTGGTTAATATACAGATTTTTATTATACTTAATATCTAACGTACGTTAATCCGATTCAGTTAGAAAAATAAAATATCTTTATTATAGAGAGGGTGTGTGTATCAAGGATCGAACTCGCGACGTGTGATTTGTATGTGCACACAGTCCACCGCTGGACTGTGTGTCTAACCCGAGATAATAACTAGATTTTATTAATCTTAACAACATTCGCTACTTCGTCTTCTTCGTCTATAACACAGACAACGGTTATCTAGATGTTATCTGTTTAAACCGGTTAACGAATAATATGAACAAGTTGAAAGGTGATGAACGGAGAGGGTTTGGGGAAAGAAAGTACCGGAACAGGTCGTCGTTCTCAAAACTCCGGCAAGGATCGTCGGCTCTGTTTATGAGCTTCCTCTGTTCGGGTCAATTACCAACTTTGATTGATTAGTTATGAAAGTGGGGTACTAAACAAGGATTAACAGAAGTTTTGAATGTTCATACCGATTCACCGCGTGAGATTGGAAATTCCAGAATTTTTCCGGCGAGAGCTGAATATTCCGGCTATGTCTTCTGGGATTGATTCTGATTGTTGGTTTGAAGTTAGTAACAGTCTAACAACGGATTGAAACAGAAATAATCGAAGTACTTACCGTATTAATGAAGGTCTCGGTTTTCCGGTGACTTGCAAAGATTTTCGGCGAGTTCAAAAAGCTTTTCTGACGAACTGAATGTATAGTGAAAGTGAAATTGCAGGTTTATAGAATGTTTTGAGTCGCGAGGGAGGTCTTTGATTGAAGTAATTCAGAATTGAATATCTTCGGTTATAAAAACCGATCATCATCAAAATTTAAGTTAATTCAAGACTGGATTGATTAGGATCGTCGGTGCATCGGTTATAAACCAGAATCTGCGAACACTCAACCGTTTTGGACGGTTGAAAGCCGATTACGGTTTCAGTTTGGCGCAACAGGTTGCTTCATGATTGTCTATAAGATTTATTTGTTTCCTAGAGTTGACAGAAAACAACAGGTGGCGGAGTGGTTATGTGTGTGTGTGTTAAGTCTTTGGGGTTCAACCCAGCTAACCCGGGTTCGAGTCCCGGCAGCCTCATTTTATTTTTAATTATTTTATTTTTACTTTTTATCAATTATAACTTTTATAGTTTAGTTTGTTTATTAATTATGTATCATTGAAAATCAAAATAGGCATAAATACGCAACGAAACATTTATAACTTGATATTCGATTACAAACGGACCGGGTTTGGAAAACCCGTTTTTGACAAATGTTACAGTATCCCCTACTTTTAGGAATTTCGTCCCGAAATTTAAGTAGTAGTAGGAAAAAGATGTGGGTATTTTTTTTTTCGCGCATTGAGTCTTCACGTTCCCAAGTAAACTCAGGTCCCTGTATCGACTCCCAGCGTACCCTAACAATTGGAATGCGACTTCGTCGAAGACGTTTTTCTCCGAAATCCATGATCTCTACAGGTCTTTCAATAAAATGCATAGATTCATCAATCTGAATATCTTCCAAAGGAATGTGGAGGTTCTCATCAACGAGGCACTTCTTTAAGTTTGACACGTGGAACGTAGGGTGAATTTGAGTTCTTCTGGTAGGTCAAGCTTGTATGCTACAGGTCCTACTATTTCGAGTATCTTGAAAGATCCTACGTAACGTGGTGCTAGCTTGCCCTTCTGGCCAAAACGAACTATTCCCTTCCACGGTGATACTTTTAAAAGTACATGATCACCAATGTTAAACTCCTAAGGGTTCCGTCGTTTATCTGCATAACTCTTTTGACGGCTTTGAGCCGTTAGGAGATTGTTTCGAATTTGATGGATCTTGTCTGTGGTTTCTTGAATCAATTCTGGACCGGTAATTTGAGCTTCCCCAATTTCGTGCCAACATACTGGAGATCGGCACTTACGACCATATAAAGCTTCAAAAGGTGCCATGCCGATGCTTGAATGATAGCTGTTGTTGTACGAAAATTCAACTAATGGTAGATGAGCGTCCCAATTTCCCTTGAAAGTCTATGACACATGCTCGAAGCATATCTTCAAGAGTTTGAATGGTGCGTTCAGATTGCCCATTAGTTTGAGGATGATAAGCGGTACTGAGGTTTAACCGTGTACCCCAAGCGGCTTGTACGGCTTGCCATGTTCGTGAAGTAAAACAACCATCACGATCGGAAATAATGCTTAACGGTACACCATGACGGCTTACGATTTCACTGATGTAGATACGAGCTAACTTCTCATTCTTGAAATCTTTGCGGATCGGAATAAAGTGAGCTGATTTTGTAAGACGATCAATGATTACTCATATAATGTCATACCCACCGGAAGTGCGAGGTAACCCGGTAATGAAGTCCATGGTTATGTTTTCCCACTTCCATACAGGTATTTCAGGTTGGACCAGAAGTCCTGAGAGTTTTGATGTTCAGCTTTTATTTTGGAACATGAAAGGCACTTGTAAACAATCAGCAATATCCTTTTTCATTCCAAGCCACCAGTAGGTGTATCGAAGGTCTTGATACATCTTGTCGGCTCCTGGGTGTATAGAATATCGTGTTTTGTGCGCCTCATTCATAAGAAAAAATCATGAAGGTTATTGTGGTCAGGAATCCATATGCGATCTAGACAGTATAGAATACCGTCGGATTTAGTTTAAATTTTAAGTTTAGCTCCACAAGACGACTCCTTGCGTACGTCTCTTTTCTGTTACTGAAACATGCTGGGCTTCTCGGATTTGATCTTTGATGTCGCTTACGATTTTATGCATAATAGTTTTGAGGGAACTGATACATTTGTAATGATAAGGTATGTATCATAAAACAAAAACTTCAACCATGACGATATTTAAACCTACACGGAACTTTTCATAACCTCCTGGTAATGCTTTTGATCCTTTGCCAAGAATACTTATATATAGGAAGTACCAGCGGCGTATCCACCATATTCTTGTCAAATTTTCGTTGGCTTTATCAGTAAATCATGATCAGTTCTATGTGACTCTAAAACATAAACAAACACAACAACCAAAACTTGAGTCTCAATTCTGAAATGATACATGACTAAATGATGACAGTACCTCTCTCGTTGGTTATGATGAAGGGGTCAGTCTATGTAAAAGTGTGACACAACCCAACTTCTTTAAATGATGAGATTGAGATACGTCGAGATATATGATGATATGAATGTTAAATCAATGAGTATAAAACAAAACTGAAATATCAATTCGCATTAAAATTCTTGGATACATAATTTCCAAAAAAAAATTTTTTTTTTTACAACTGGGATACGGAAAGATTGAGATAACATAAGGAAAACATTAAAACTAGACGATTGGAGTTGAGTCTTGATTCTTGGTGAGGAAAAACTAGTTGGGTGATTCGTTTGGGCCGTTATTATTTTCAACAGGATTGGCGTTGATGTTGTAAGCTCTTCCTCTTGCAGGTGGTGGAGCTTGGTTAGCTTGATTCACCGGATTTGCTTGAGCTTGGGCATGAATGATGTTCACCAAACGTGGACAAGTGTTTCTAAAGTGATTTAGGTCTCCACAGTTGTAACAAGCCCGCATAGGTTGCACCATGGGATAGTTGGGTTGGTAGTATGATTGGGCTAAATGTTGGGTAAGTGGTAGTAGTAGGGGTTGTTGGGCTTGACCCATTATTTGTTGGTGGGTTTGGGTTGAAGGCTGGTGGCGGTTCGTTCGCTGAGGTATGCGACAGGTTTGAACAGTATAACCTGCGCGACCACAGCCGGTGCAATGTTGGCAGGGATGATCAGGAAAGTGATGGTATTGGCAACGGTTGCATTTTGGTAATGGGCCGGAGTATGGCTTTTTATATGGTGCAGGTGAGGGGGCAACTTGAGTGATGTGTGCAGCAGAGATAGGGAAATTTGTTTGTGTGACAGCAAAGTTTCTTGTGTTTCGATTCCTTTTACCAGTAAACTTCGAAGAGGAACCAGAATGGTTTGAAGTTTGAGCCTCAATGGGGGCTTTCTTTTTCTCCTCTTTGAATTTACCGTTTCGAATGCGATTTTTGGTGAGTTCGGTAGCTAGTTCCATCGCGGCTTCAAGTGTCGCTGGCGAAGTGCTGAGAACTGAATCTTGAATCTTCGAGGGAAGACCTCGAATATAATGCTCGATTAAGCGGTAAACTGGGGTGAACAAGTTAGGGACCATTTGGTTCAACTCTAAGAACCTCTTGTTATAGGAAGTATGATCTCCCTCCTTTTGCTTCAAAGAATGAAATTCGTCCTCCAACTTTTTAATCTCACTCCTAGGACAGAACCGCCTAGTCATGATTTCCCTTAACTCCTCCCACGTTAAGGCCATAGCATCTTCGATTCCCCTCTTACCCTTTTCAGTATTCCACCATGTAAGAGCTACCCCAAATAGTCTTCCGGTCGCGTATCGAACCTTGCGATCATCGGGACAATCGCAGTTGAGGAAGGTGTTTTCCATTTCCTCAAACCAGTGGAGGAGAGCAGTGACACCTTCAGTCCCTTCAAATTTAGGAGGATCACAAGACTTGAAATGTTTATATGAGCACTTTTTGGTAGGCGGGTTGCCGATGTCCTGGTTTTCTTGCTGAGGAGGATTAGTGGGATTTGTGGCGAGAGCTTGTTGTACTTGAACCACAATGTCAGGAAGCACCGCGGCCATTTGTTTTGCGATTTGAGTGGCCAAGCGTTCGTGAGACCTTCCTGATCTTTTACCCCCTCGTTGTTGTCTAGCCGACATCTACAGGAACATACATAAGAAGATTGTGAGTTTATGGAGTCTTTTTTTTTTTTTATAGGTGTCATGTGTAACATCCGTCAAAAACGGATTTACCAAACCCGCTCCGTTTAGCAACCGAACAGTCAGTCAAAATTTTCGTTGCGAATTAAATGTCCAAAACATTTTTAAACGATCCGTAATCAATTATTATACGCGAATATATATTTAGTTTTTGAAAAACTGTCAAAAATCGAAAAATAAAAATGAAATACATCTGCCGGGTTTCGAACCCGGGTCTGTCCCGAACCAGAATCATGACTTAACTCTCACACATAAAACCACTGCGCCGCTTGTTCTGTTTGTTATATATTTCAATCATTTAATTGATAAAGTGTCGTTACAAATTCAAAACCGGCGCCCAAACGGTTCAGTCGTCGGAATCCCGGAATATTCGCGAGTTTTAACACCAATTTACGTTATAACGTAAACCTTTAATCACATATCGGTTATAACCGATGTTTAAAGTCCGCGACCAAATTCATAACCGCCGGAAAATTTAAATAACGAACACAGTCGGAATTCAGACCAAGTGCATTGACGATTTGTCCTATAAATTGACCCACAACCGACGACAAACACTTTCGCTCAAAAATCACACCTTTTCTCGGCGTAATTCCACTCGCCGGAACTTTCCTGTTTTTCGCCGGGAAAACCGAGTTTTAACTTTTGAACCTCACTGAGCCCCTGAAGCTTATACCGGAGATACCCTTACCTTTTCCAAGTTTTCCGGAGACTTGATGCTGCAAGACACCTGACGCCGGAGTTGAATCCTGTCGCCGGAGTTCTGCCGGAAAACAGAGGATCCAGTCGGTATACTTCTTCGCCCAATTTCTTTTCCTTTTTCACAATTACCTCACCATATTGAACTGTAAAACACTAATAAAACTGATAGAAATCTCGAACCAGTCAGACTTCATCTCTGGTTATTTTTCAGTGAAGAAGACGGTGCACTTTTGTATCTTATAAGTTTAATTAAAATCATGATATTAATCGGGTTAGACACACAGTCCAGCGGTGGACTGTGTGCACATATAAAACGCAAAACGTCTCAAGTTCGAATCCCGTCTCACACACGCTTCCTTAATAAAATCCTTTTTTTTTTTGTTTACTGAACCGGATCGCCACAGATATATGTTAAATATATTGTTAACCGGAATAATAACCAAGTTAGACACACAGTCCAGCGGTGGACTGTGTGTTTGTTTATATCACAGGTCACGAGTTCGAGTCCGGTCTTCAGCACCGACTCGGACAATTATCTTCTCTTTTTAATTAAGGCAGAAAAGGAAATAAATAATTAGTATTTAAGTATAATAAAAATCGAATGTTATAACATGTTGAACACACAGTCCAGCGGTGGACTGTGTGTTGGATTAAACCACAGGTCCCGGGTTCGAGACCTGTGGATTGCAAGACCGTTCCGCTTAAAATGTTTTTAAAATAAAAGGATTTCTGTTTAATTCTAACTAATGTATATATATAATTAAAATCGGATTTATAACGGGTTAGACACGTAGCTCAGTTGGTAGAGCTGCGTGCACGCGTACGGGAGGTCTCGGGTTCGAGCCTCACCGAGCGCACAACAATATGCCTCAAAACCGGTCAACGACCAGTCAAAGTCAACAGGTCAATGTCACTGTAGCAGAAAAAAAATAAAATATTTTTATTATTTTTATTTAATTATTTTAATTAAAAATCAATTATAAATACTTAAAAATAACATTTTTTTTAGATTAAAAATAGCCTCAAACTCACAAAAATACACCCAACAATCCTACTAAAATAGTTTAATAAAATCCGTTTACTTACCAAACCATAATGCGATTTATCTAGGTTAAATCTCACTCGTGGTTAAAACCACTTCGCGTGCATTCAACGTCATCAAGCGAACGCACCCACTGTGAGTGAATCTTACAATTCCCCCTTTTAAATTACACGTTTTGGGGTGTGTCATGTGTTATGAAATAATTAATTTATTTATTTAAACTTGTGCCATACCACATCATGACTTAAACTTAGATTGATTTATTGTTGTGATTTACTTATATTCCGTTTGTCAAATTACATGAAACTCATACATTAAGCCCATCAGTTCCTCGTGGGAAACGAGTAGAACATCGCGTGCTTCAATTCAATTCATTATTGTTCATGTGTGTTTTCATTGAGTTTATATTGTTTGTAGTTGTGTTATTCATATTATCATGTTTATGCAATTCATTCATCAGGCCCCTCAGTTCCTCGTGAGAGACGAGTTGAGCAACGCGTGCCTTTAATTGTTCCATTATTATTCATGAGTGTTTTCATTTAACATATTATGATTGTTGATCAAGTTACATCTAATTTTACTCATGTTTGGTTGTGCACATATTTCATAATCAATTTAAATGAATTGTTCAATTGTTTTCCATAGGATTCACTCGCCAACATTATGTTGATCCAAAAACCTTTTTACACATGATACAGGTGAACAGGTTGAAGCAAGGATAACATAGGATATGCTTAGAAGAGAACAAAGAAGTTTAGATTGTAGTTAGATCATGTTGTAGCAATCATTGTAAATTTCCATTTAAATTGTATTAATGAATATGAAACGTTTAATAAATGTCATGAGCTTTGATGATAACCCAATCATGCCCCGATCACCTTATCCGCTGCGGGTCGGGGTTGTGACAGATTGGTATCAGAGCCATGACTATAGGGATATAGGATAGGTTATTAGACCCTTAGAGCCTATACTATAGTCTGCCTAAATTTTAAATTGATTAGGTGGTTACATACAAACTTGTGATATTTATTTGTTTCATATTTGTTTACATTTCAGTCAAACATACATGCTCATATACATATTCATTATACATATATACATATTCATTATACATATATCGATGTTCATGTGTTCAATTTATTTTCATACTCTCGTTATCCAAAGATTTTTATGCAATTTTCAAATCTCATCAAAGTAAGTTCTGCGACGGGCATGTAGTAACTGTAAGGGTACGAGTACCGGTAGTCGGAACGTCCTGTCTAGGCTGGCATTCGTATAAATCCAATATAACGGACCAGTTTGCCTACCTGGGGACCAACGATGAGAGTACGAAGGACCTATTAGGCCAAAGCATGCCACACCAAACGTCGTTCGAACTAACCCTACTTTGAGGTGTCATCGTGTCTACACCTGGACACATTCCGAACATCACACGTTGTATACATATTTCTCGATTTTCCCGGGTTTTTGTGTACGCAACCAGGCAGAAACCGTGCGAACCATATGAAAAACCGGTATTCATAGGGGCCCACATGATTACATAAGGTAAAGTATGGCGTCATGACGGGCCTAACAGCGAGCAAAGCCCAAGACATCCTATGGATGTAGTATTTTTGTATAATTATTTTATAAATGATCATTCTTGAATGCGCCCCATGATCCCAAAAGCATCCAACTCATACTCTTGTCATGTATTCATTGTAGATGTCTTCTAACCTCGCCCGTAGGAAGACGAGAGCAAGAAAAGCCCGCGATCGCATGGCTGCCTTAATCGCTCAACAAATGGCTGCTGTAATACCCAACATTGTAATCCAAGTTCAACAAGCACTTACCAATAATCCTGTCAATCAAGCAAACCAAAACATTTTCAACTCTTCCCCAAACACCACTAAATGCACCTACAAGCATTTCAAATCATGCGACCCTCCGAAATATAAAGGGACTGAAGGTGTCACCGCACTCCTCCATTGGTTTGAAGAAATGGAGAATACTTTTCTAAATTGCGATTGCCCTGATGATCGCAAAGTGCGTTATGCTACCGGTCGACTATATGGGATAGCACTTACTTGGTGGAACACAGAGAAGGCCAAACGAGGTGTGGAAGATGCTATGTCCTTAACTTGGAACGAATTGAAGGAAATCATGACCAGACGATTTTGCCCAAGGAGTGAAATCAAGAAGTTGGAAGATGAATTTTACTCATTGAAGCAAATGGAAGGAGACCACACCACCTACAACAAAAGATTCCTCGAATTACATCAAATGGTTCTCAACATGTTTACTCCTCTCTACCGTTTGATCGAGCACTACATTCGTGGTCTTCCGTCAAAGATTCAAGACCCTGTGATAAGTACCAAGCCTGCAACTTTGGAAGTAGCAATGGAGCTAGCAACAGAGCTCACCGAGAACCGAATTCGAAACAAAGACTTCAAGGAGGAAAAGAAGAAGGATAAAGAATCGACTGAAACCTCCGACTCCACCCAAACCGAATCCCCTTCTCAACCCAATCCTAAGAGAAGAAGAGTCGGGCGACTTTTCGCTGCTACTCAACGAAATCAACCCGTTTTTCACGCTATACCCATCCGAGCTGTCCCAATCACCAAGTGGCACCCAACTCAGCTTACCCAAATAAGAAACCATATCTCGGACCTCACCCTCGATGCAACAACTGTTTTTTATCACCATCCCCTTACTTTACCTTGCCGGCTATGTACAACTTGTGGACGTTATGGTCATTTGAGCAATGTTTGTCGCACCTTTCAAGACCAAACCTTTTCCCCTACTCAAAACATGGCCCAAACTTACCACCAACCCCAACACCCCATGTTCCCATATGCTCGAGCTTGCTTCAATTGTGGCGACCCTACCCACCTTAGAAACACATGCCCTCAATTGGTTAACGTTATCAACACTCAAGCCCAATCAAACCCAGTTAACCAAGTAAACCAAGAAAACCCAACCACTATGCCACCAGCAAGAGGAAGAGTCTTCAATATTAACGCCAACCCTGTCGAAGATAAATGACAGCCCTGATGAAGATACTCAGCTAGCCCTCTTCGCCGAAGATCCAGATTCAACTTCTATTGTTTAGTCTTATGTTTTTCTTTATCACATGTGTAGACTGTTAGAGAAATTATTGGATATTATATATTATATATTGTTTTCGGTATATGCTTTTGCCGAGGCCGTGGCTCCCCATCCATCGAGGTTGAGTTGGATCCCCATTTTATTATGTGGTTGATCTTGGCGTGCCCGCACGATCGGCTCCGTTTGTTTGAGCCTTGATCGGTTACGTAATTTTACATTTTAATACATGCAATACGTTCGGCTCCGTTTGATTGAGCCTTGAGCGCACATTTCAATTTACATTTCATGCAATACGTTCGGCTCCGTTTGATTGAGCCTTGAGCGCACATTTCAATTTACATTTCATGCAATACGTTCGGCTCCGTTTGATTGAGCCTTGAGCGCACATACAATTTCATTATCAGTATCTTGTGGTTGTGGTGTTTGTAGTAGAGTCGCATCGAACTAACCATAACTTTCGGATAAAGTCAACGAAAATTTGACAAGGGTATGGTGGATACGCCGATGGTACTTCCTATATATAAGTATTCTTGTCAAATGATCGGAGGCATTATCAGGCGGTTATGAGAGGTTCCATGCATAGGCTGATTGTGTGATGGTTGTTTAAATTAAGTTGTTCAATTTCAGTACATTCAATACGTTCGGCTCCGTTTGATTGAGCCTTGAGCGCACAGACAATTTCATTATCAGTATCATGTGGTTGTGGTGTTTGTAGTAGAGTCGCATCGAACTAACCATAACTTGCGGATAAAGTTAATGAGAATTTGACAAGGATATGGTGGATACGCCGATGGTACTTCCTATATATAAGTATTCTTGTCAAATAATCGGAGGCATTATCAGGCGGTTATGAGAGGTTCCATGCATAGGCTGTTTGTATGGTTAAGTTATTCATATTCAGTACATGCAATACGCTCGGCTCCGTTTGATTGAGCCTTGAGCACACAATTTCAATTTCAGTACATTCAATATGTTCGGCTCCGTTTGATTGAGCCTTGAGCACACAATTTCAATTTCTAGTACATTCAATATGTTCGGCTCCGTTTGATTGAGCCTTGAGCACACAATTTCATTTTCAGTACATGCAAAACGATCGGCTCCGTTCGATTGAGCCTTGATCGCACAAGATATATTTCATTTCAGTAATTTATGTTTGTTGTATTGATTGTAGAGTTATAGGACTAATCATAATTCACTGTTAAAACCAATGAAAATTTGACAAGAATATGGTGGATACGCCGCTGGTACTTCCTATATATAAGTATTCTTGTCAAAGGATCAGAGGCATTAACGGATGGTTATGAGAAGTTCTATGTAGGATTTATTAGTTTCTTGGTAACCAATCATAACTTGTGGATAAAACTAATGAAAATTTGGCAAGAATATGGTGGATACGCCGCTGGTACTTCCTATATATAAGTATTCTTGCCAAAGGATCAGAGGCATTATCAGGCGGTTATGGGAAGTTCCATGTAGGATTTAGTATTGCCTTGGTTGGAATTTGTGTTACATTTATATCATCATGTTATTTAAAGAGATTGGATTGTGTTCCATTTCTACATAAATTAACCTCTCCATCATAACAAACGAGAGAGGAACTTCCATCATTCAAACATATATGTTATCAGAATGTGGATTCAAATATTTGCTGTTGTGTTTATTCATGTTCAAATATTCGCTGATGTGTCTATTCATGTTCGAATATTTGCTGTTGTGTTTATTCATGTTCAAATATTTGCTGATGTGTTCATTCATGTTCGAATATTTGCTGTTATGTTTATTTCATGTTCAAATATTTGCTGATGTGTTCATTCATGTTTGGATATCAGCTGTTGTGTTTTTATTTATGTTCCATGTAGATTGTAGTGTTAGAAGTTTTGCCTTAGGATATAACCATATTTTTCCCAAACGTATCTAAACTCTTATGCATGATATCATTTTAACAAATCATTTCTGCTTATCAATACTTATACAGTAGGCAACAAAAAGCGATTCCTGAATAGGGTACTTAACCCTTACAAGGAACGTTACCGCCTCGAACAAAAACTTAAGCCTTTATTTTGCTAAGCATACAACTGTCAAACAAAACATCATCACCCTTTTAGTCAAAATATATCATTATTTAAATTTCGGGACGAAATTTCTAAAAAGCAGGGGATACTGTAACATCCGTCAAAAACGGATTTACCAAACCCGCTCCGTTTAGCAACCGAACAGTCAGTCAAAATTTTCGTTGCGAATTAAATGTCCAAAACATTTTTAAACGATCTGTAATCAATTATTATACGCGAATATATATTTAGTTTTTGAAAAACTGTCAAAAATCGCAAAATAAAAATGAAATACATCTACCGGGTTTCGAACCCGGGTCTGTACCGAACCAGAATCATGACTTAACTCTCACACATAAACCACTGCGCCGCTTGTTCTGTTTGTTATATATTTCAATCATTTAATTGATAAAGTGTCGTTACAAATTCAAAACCGGCGCCCAAACGGTTCAGTCGTCGGAATCCCGGAATATTCGCGAGTTTTAACACCAATTTACGTTATAACGTAAACCTTTAATCACATATCGGTTATAACCGATGTTTAAAGTCCGCGACCAAATTCATAACCGCGGAAAATTTAAATAACGAACACAGTCGGAATTCAGACCAAGTGCATTGACGATTTGTCCTATAAATTGACCCACAACCGACGACAAACACTTTCGCTCAAAAATCACACCTTTTCTCGGCGTAATTCCACTCGCCGGAAAATTTCCTGTTTTTCGCCGGAAAACCGAGTTTTAACTTTTGAACCTCACTGAGCCCCTGAAGCTTATACCGGAGATACCCTTACCTTTTCCAAGTTTTCCGGAGACTTGATGCTGCAAGACACCTGACGCCGGAGTTGAATCCTGTCGCCGGAGTTCTGCCGGAAAACAGAGGATCCAGTCGGTATACTTCTTCGCCCAATTTCTTTTCCTTTTTCACAATTACCTCACCATATTGAACTGTAAAACACTAATAAAACTGATAGAAATCTCGAACCAGTCAGACTTCATCTCTGGTTATTTTTCAGTGAAGAAGACGGTGCACTTTTGTATCTTATAAGTTTAATTAAAATCATGATATTAATCGGGTTAGACACACAGTCCAGCGGTGGACTGTGTGCACATATAAAACGCAAAACGTCTCAAGTTCGAATCCCGTCTCACACACGCTTCCTTAATAAAATCCTTTTTTTTTTTGTTTACTGAACCGGATCGCCACAGATATATGTTAAATATATTGTTAACCGGAATAATAACCAAGTTAGACACACAGTCCAGCGGTGGACTGTGTGTTTGTTTATATCACAGGTCACGAGTTCGAGTCCGGTCTTCAGCACCGACTCGGACAATTATCTTCTCTTTTTAATTAAGGCAGAAAAGGAAATAAATAATTAGTATTTAAGTATAATAAAAATCGAATGTTATAACATGTTGAACACACAGTCCAGCGGTGGACTGTGTGTTGGATTAAACCACAGGTCCCGGGTTCGAGACCTGTGGATTGCAAGACCGTTCCGCTTAAAATGTTTTTAAAATAAAAGGATTTCTGTTTAATTCTAACTAATGTATATATATAATTAAAATCGGATTTATAACGGGTTAGACACGTAGCTCAGTTGGTAGAGCTGCGTGCACGCGTACGGGAGGTCTCGGGTTCGAGCCTCACCGAGCGCACAACAATATGCCTCAAAACCGGTCAACGACCAGTCAAAGTCAACAGGTCAATGTCACTGTAGCAGAAAAAAAATAAAATATTTTTATTATTTTTATTTAATTATTTTAATTAAAAATCAATTATAAATACTTAAAAATAACATTTTTTTTAGATTAGAAAATAGCCTCAAACTCACAAAAATACACCCAACAATCCTACTAAAATAGTTTAATAAAATCCGTTTACTTACCAAACCATAATGCGATTTATCTAGGTTAAATCTCACTCGTGGTTAAAACCACTTCGCGTGCATTCAACGTCATCAAGCGAACGCACCCACTGTGAGTGAATCTTACAATTCCCCCTTTTAAATTACACGTTTTGGGGTGTGTCATGTGTTATGAAATAATTAATTTATTTATTTAAACTTGTGCCATACCACATCATGACTTAAACTTAGATTGATTTATTGTTGTGATTTACTTATATTCCGTTTGTCAAATTACATGAAACTCATACATTAAGCCCATCAGTTCCTCGTGGGAAACGAGTAGAACATCGCGTGCTTCAATTCAATTCATTATTGTTCATGTGTGTTTTCATTGAGTTTATATTGTTTGTAGTTGTGTTATTCATATTATCATGTTTATGCAATTCATTCATCAGGCCCCTCAGTTCCTCGTGAGAGACGAGTTGAGCAACGCGTGCCTTTAATTGTTCCATTATTATTCATGAGTGTTTTCATTTAACATATTATGATTGTTGATCAAGTTACATCTAATTTTACTCATGTTTGGTTGTGCACATATTTCATAATCAATTTAAATGAATTGTTCAATTGTTTTCCATAGGATTCACTCGCCAACATTATGTTGATCCAAAAACCTTTTTACACATGATACAGGTGAACAGGTTGAAGCAAGGATAACATAGGATATGCTTAGAAGAGAACAAAGAAGTTTAGATTGTAGTTAGATCATGTTGTAGCAATCATTGTAAATTTCCATTTAAATTGTATTAATGAATATGAAACGTTTAATAAATGTCATGAGCTTTGATGATAACCCAATCATGCCCCGATCACCTTATCCGCTGCGGGTCGGGGTTGTGACAGATTGGTATCAGAGCCATGACTATAGGGATATAGGATAGGTTATTAGACCCTTAGAGCCTATACTATAGTCTGCCTAAATTTTAAATTGATTAGGTGGTTACATACAAACTTGTGATATTTATTTGTTTCATATTTGTTTACATTTCAGTCAAACATACATGCTCATATACATATTCATTATACATATATACATATTCATTATACATATATCGATGTTCATGTGTTCAATTTATTTTCATACTCTCGTTATCCAAAGATTTTTATGCAATTTTCAAATCTCATCAAAGTAAGTTCTGCGACGGGCATGTAGTAACTGTAAGGGTACGAGTACCGGTAGTCGGAACGTCCTGTCTAGGCTGGCATTCGTATAAATCCAATATAACGGACCAGTTTGCCTACCTGGGGACCAACGATGAGAGTACGAAGGACCTATTAGGCCAAAGCATGCCACACCAAACGTCGTTCGAACTAACCCTACTTTGAGGTGTCATCGTGTCTACACCTGGACACATTCCGAACATCACACGTTGTATACATATTTCTCGATTTTCCCGGGTTTTTGTGTACGCAACCAGGCAGAAACCGTGCGAACCATATGAAAAACCGGTATTCATAGGGGCCCACATGATTACATAAGGTAAAGTATGGCGTCATGACGGGCCTAACAGCGAGCAAAGCCCAAGACATCCTATGGATGTAGTATTTTTGTATAATTATTTTATAAATGATCATTCTTGAATGCGCCCCATGATCCCAAAAGCATCCAACTCATACTCTTGTCATGTATTCATTGTAGATGTCTTCTAACCTCGCCCGTAGGAAGACGAGAGCAAGAAAAGCCCGCGATCGCATGGCTGCCTTAATCGCTCAACAAATGGCTGCTGTAATACCCAACATTGTAATCCAAGTTCAACAAGCACTTACCAATAATCCTGTCAATCAAGCAAACCAAAACATTTTCAACTCTTCCCCAAACACCACTAAATGCACCTACAAGCATTTCAAATCATGCGACCCTCCGAAATATAAAGGGACTGAAGGTGTCACCGCACTCCTCCATTGGTTTGAAGAAATGGAGAATACTTTTCTAAATTGCGATTGCCCTGATGATCGCAAAGTGCGTTATGCTACCGGTCGACTATATGGGATAGCACTTACTTGGTGGAACACAGAGAAGGCCAAACGAGGTGTGGAAGATGCTATGTCCTTAACTTGGAACGAATTGAAGGAAATCATGACCAGACGATTTTGCCCAAGGAGTGAAATCAAGAAGTTGGAAGATGAATTTTACTCATTGAAGCAAATGGAAGGAGACCACACCACCTACAACAAAAGATTCCTCGAATTACATCAAATGGTTCTCAACATGTTTACTCCTCTCTACCGTTTGATCGAGCACTACATTCGTGGTCTTCCGTCAAAGATTCAAGACCCTGTGATAAGTACCAAGCCTGCAACTTTGGAAGTAGCAATGGAGCTAGCAACAGAGCTCACCGAGAACCGAATTCGAAACAAAGACTTCAAGGAGGAAAAGAAGAAGGATAAAGAATCGACTGAAACCTCCGACTCCACCCAAACCGAATCCCCTTCTCAACCCAATCCTAAGAGAAGAAGAGTCGGGCGACTTTTCGCTGCTACTCAACGAAATCAACCCGTTTTTCACGCTATACCCATCCGAGCTGTCCCAATCACCAAGTGGCACCCAACTCAGCTTACCCAAATAAGAAACCATATCTCGGACCTCACCCTCGATGCAACAACTGTTTTTATCACCATCCCCTTACTTTACCTTGCCGGCTATGTACAACTTGTGGACGTTATGGTCATTTGAGCAATGTTTGTCGCACCTTTCAAGACCAAACCTTTTCCCCTACTCAAAACATGGCCCAAACTTACCACCAACCCCAACACCCCATGTTCCCATATGCTCGAGCTTGCTTCAATTGTGGCGACCCTACCCACCTTAGAAACACATGCCCTCAATTGGTTAACGTTATCAACACTCAAGCCCAATCAAACCCAGTTAACCAAGTAAACCAAGAAAACCCAACCACTATGCCACCAGCAAGAGGAAGAGTCTTCAATATTAACGCCAACCCTGTCGAAGATAAATGACAGCCCTGATGAAGATACTCAGCTAGCCCTCTTCGCCGAAGATCCAGATTCAACTTCTATTGTTTAGTCTTATGTTTTTCTTTATCACATGTGTAGACTGTTAGAGAAATTATTGGATATTATATATTATATATTGTTTTCGGTATATGCTTTTGCCGAGGCCGTGGCTCCCCATCCATCGAGGTTGAGTTGGATCCCCATTTTATTATGTGGTTGATCTTGGCGTGCCCGCACGATCGGCTCCGTTTGTTTGAGCCTTGATCGGTTACGTAATTTTACATTTTAATACATGCAATACGTTCGGCTCCGTTTGATTGAGCCTTGAGCGCACATTTCAATTTACATTTCATGCAATACGTTCGGCTCCGTTTGATTGAGCCTTGAGCGCACATTTCAATTTACATTTCATGCAATACGTTCGGCTCCGTTTGATTGAGCCTTGAGCGCACATACAATTTCATTATCAGTATCTTGTGGTTGTGGTGTTTGTAGTAGAGTCGCATCGAACTAACCATAACTTTCGGATAAAGTCAACGAAAATTTGACAAGGGTATGGTGGATACGCCGATGGTACTTCCTATATATAAGTATTCTTGTCAAATGATCGGAGGCATTATCAGGCGGTTATGAGAGGTTCCATGCATAGGCTGATTGTGTGATGGTTGTTTAAATTAAGTTGTTCAATTTCAGTACATTCAATACGTTCGGCTCCGTTTGATTGAGCCTTGAGCGCACAGACAATTTCATTATCAGTATCATGTGGTTGTGGTGTTTGTAGTAGAGTCGCATCGAACTAACCATAACTTGCGGATAAAGTTAATGAGAATTTGACAAGGATATGGTGGATACGCCGATGGTACTTCCTATATATAAGTATTCTTGTCAAATAATCGGAGGCATTATCAGGCGGTTATGAGAGGTTCCATGCATAGGCTGTTTGTATGGTTAAGTTATTCATATTCAGTACATGCAATACGCTCGGCTCCGTTTGATTGAGCCTTGAGCACACAATTTCAATTTCAGTACATTCAATATGTTCGGCTCCGTTTGATTGAGCCTTGAGCACACAATTTCAATTTCTAGTACATTCAATATGTTCGGCTCCGTTTGATTGAGCCTTGAGCACACAATTTCATTTTCAGTACATGCAAAACGATCGGCTCCGTTCGATTGAGCCTTGATCGCACAAGATATATTTCATTTCAGTAATTTATGTTTGTTGTATTGATTGTAGAGTTATAGGACTAATCATAATTCACTGTTAAAACCAATGAAAATTTGACAAGAATATGGTGGATACGCCGCTGGTACTTCCTATATATAAGTATTCTTGTCAAAGGATCAGAGGCATTAACGGATGGTTATGAGAAGTTCTATGTAGGATTTATTAGTTTCTTGGTAACCAATCATAACTTGTGGATAAAACTAATGAAAATTTGGCAAGAATATGGTGGATACGCCGCTGGTACTTCCTATATATAAGTATTCTTGCCAAAGGATCAGAGGCATTATCAGGCGGTTATGGGAAGTTCCATGTAGGATTTAGTATTGCCTTGGTTGGAATTTGTGTTACATTTATATCATCATGTTATTTAAAGAGATTGGATTGTGTTCCATTTCTACATAAATTAACCTCTCCATCATAACAAACGAGAGAGGAACTTCCATCATTCAAACATATATGTTATCAGAATGTGGATTCAAATATTTGCTGTTGTGTTTATTCATGTTCAAATATTCGCTGATGTGTCTATTCATGTTCGAATATTTGCTGTTGTGTTTATTCATGTTCAAATATTTGCTGATGTGTTCATTCATGTTCGAATATTTGCTGTTATGTTTATTCATGTTCAAATATTTGCTGATGTGTTCATTCATGTTTGGATATCAGCTGTTGTGTTTTTATTTATGTTCCATGTAGATTGTAGTGTTAGAAGTTTTGCCTTAGGATATAACCATATTTTTCCCAAACGTATCTAAACTCTTATGCATGATATCATTTTAACAAATCATTTCTGCTTATCAATACTTATACAGTAGGCAACAAAAAGCGATTCCTGAATAGGGTACTTAACCCTTACAAGGAACGTTACCGCCTCGAACAAAAACTTAAGCCTTTATTTTGCTAAGCATACAACTGTCAAACAAAACATCATCACCCTTTTAGTCAAAATATATCATTATTTAAATTTCGGGACGAAATTTCTAAAAAGCAGGGGATACTGTAACATCCGTCAAAAACGGATTTACCAAACCCGCTCCGTTTAGCAACCGAACAGTCAGTCAAAATTTTCGTTGCGAATTAAATGTCCAAAACATTTTTAAACGATCTGTAATCAATTATTATACGCGAATATATATTTAGTTTTTGAAAAACTGTCAAAAATCGCAAAATAAAAATGAAATACATCTACCGGGTTTCGAACCCGGGTCTGTACCGAACCAGAATCATGACTTAACTCTCACACATAAACCACTGCGCCGCTTGTTCTGTTTGTTATATATTTCAATCATTTAATTGATAAAGTGTCGTTACAAATTCAAAACCGGCGCCCAAACGGTTCAGTCGTCGGAATCCCGGAATATTCGCGAGTTTTAACACCAATTTACGTTATAACGTAAACCTTTAATCACATATCGGTTATAACCGATGTTTAAAGTCCGCGACCAAATTCATAACCGCCGGAAAATTTAAATAACGAACACAGTCGGAATTCAGACCAAGTGCATTGACGATTTGTCCTATAAATTGACCCACAACCGACGACAAACACTTTCGCTCAAAAATCACCCCCTTTTCTCGGCGTAATTCCACTCGCCGGAAAATTTCCTGTTTTTCGCCGGAAAACCGAGTTTTAACTTTTGAACCTCACTGAGCCCCTGAAGCTTATACCGGAGATACCCTTACCTTTTCCAAGTTTTCCGGAGACTTGATGCTGCAAGACACCTGACGCCGGAGTTGAATCCTGTCGCCGGAGTTCTGCCGGAAAACAGAGGATCCAGTCGGTATACTTCTTCGCCCAATTTCTTTTCCTTTTTCACAATTACCTCACCATATTGAACTGTAAAACACTAATAAAACTGATAGAAATCTCGAACCAGTCAGACTTCATCTCTGGTTATTTTTCAGTGAAGAAGACGGTGCACTTTTGTATCTTATAAGTTTAATTAAAATCATGATATTAATCGGGTTAGACACACAGTCCAGCGGTGGACTGTGTGCACATATAAAACGCAAAACGTCTCAAGTTCGAATCCCGTCTCACACACGCTTCCTTAATAAAATCCTTTTTTTTTTTGTTTACTGAACCGGATCGCCACAGATATATGTTAAATATATTGTTAACCGGAATAATAACCAAGTTAGACACACAGTCCAGCGGTGGACTGTGTGTTTGTTTATATCACAGGTCACGAGTTCGAGTCCGGTCTTCAGCACCGACTCGGACAATTATCTTCTCTTTTTAATTAAGGCAGAAAAGGAAATAAATAATTAGTATTTAAGTATAATAAAAATCGAATGTTATAACATGTTGAACACACAGTCCAGCGGTGGACTGTGTGTTGGATTAAACCACAGGTCCCGGGTTCGAGACCTGTGGATTGCAAGACCGTTCCGCTTAAAATGTTTTTAAAATAAAAGGATTTCTGTTTAATTCTAACTAATGTATATATATAATTAAAATCGGATTTATAACGGGTTAGACACGTAGCTCAGTTGGTAGAGCTGCGTGCACGCGTACGGGAGGTCTCGGGTTCGAGCCTCACCGAGCGCACAAACAATATGCCTCAAAACCGGTCAACGACCAGTCAAAGTCAACAGGTCAATGTCACTGTAGCAGAAAAAAAATAAAATATTTTTATTATTTTTATTTAATTATTTTAATTAAAAATCAATTATAAATACTTAAAAATAACATTTTTTTTAGATTAGAAAATAGCCTCAAACTCACAAAAATACACCCAACAATCCTACTAAAATAGTTTAATAAAATCCGTTTACTTACCAAACCATAATGCGATTTATCTAGGTTAAATCTCACTCGTGGTTAAAACCACTTCGCGTGCATTCAACGTCATCAAGCGAACGCACCCACTGTGAGTGAATCTTACAATTCCCCCTTTTAAATTACACGTTTTGGGGTGTGTCATGTGTTATGAAATAATTAATTTATTTATTTAAACTTGTGCCATACCACATCATGACTTAAACTTAGATTGATTTATTGTTGTGATTTACTTATATTCCGTTTGTCAAATTACATGAAACTCATACATTAAGCCCATCAGTTCCTCGTGGGAAACGAGTAGAACATCGCGTGCTTCAATTCAATTCATTATTGTTCATGTGTGTTTTCATTGAGTTTATATTGTTTGTAGTTGTGTTATTCATATTATCATGTTTATGCAATTCATTCATCAGGCCCCTCAGTTCCTCGTGAGAGACGAGTTGAGCAACGCGTGCCTTTAATTGTTCCATTATTATTCATGAGTGTTTTCATTTAACATATTATGATTGTTGATCAAGTTACATCTAATTTTACTCATGTTTGGTTGTGCACATATTTCATAATCAATTTAAATGAATTGTTCAATTGTTTTCCATAGGATTCACTCGCCAACATTATGTTGATCCAAAAACCTTTTTACACATGATACAGGTGAACAGGTTGAAGCAAGGATAACATAGGATATGCCTTAGAAGAGAACAAAGAAGTTTAGATTGTAGTTAGATCATGTTGTAGCAATCATTGTAAATTTCCCTTTAAATTGTATTAATGAATATGAAACGTTTAATAAATGTCATGAGCTTTGATGATAACCCAATCATGCCCCGATCACCTTATCCGCTGCGGGTCGGGGTGTGACATCATGTGTCTTAAAGAAAATGAAAATAACATACATATCAATAATGCAACTACATCCATAGGATGTCTTGGGTTTGCTCATGTTGGGCCTCAAATGTCCCCCATACCTTCACCTGTATAGTCATGTGGGCCCCCATGACTATTGGCTTGGTAGGATTCACATTAGTATTAGCGATTTAACACTCGCATCACCCGAATGAAAACCACAAAATATGTTTACGAGATGTATGGTCGGAATGTGTCCAGGTGTAGACACAATAACAACTCAAAGTGGGGTTAGCTCACACGACGTTTGGTATAGCATGCTTTGGCCTAATAGGTACTTCGTACTCTCATCGTTAGTCCCCAGGTAGGCAAACTGGTCCTTTATTTTGGATTTTATACGAATGCCAAGCCTAGACAGGACGTTCCGACTACCGGTACTTGTACCCTTCCAGTTACTACATGCCTGTCATGAGAACTCACTTTGATGAGATTTGAAAATACAAAAATCATTGTAAAAACAATCATGAAAATGATGTGATGTGTGCTTTCATGGATATGATATGTTATGAGAATATGATTCATGATAGGCATTATATGATAATATATACTTATGAACATGCTTGCATAACATTGAATGTAACATTTAACATAAAACATATAAACATCATGAAATTTGGCATGTAACACACAAAAATCTTAAAAATTTCTAATCAACTATAGTATAGGCTCTAAGGGTCTAATAACATATCCTATATCCCTATAGTCATGGCTCTGATACCAATCTGTCACACCCCCACCCGCAGCGGAAAAAGAGTCGGGGCATAATTGGGTTATCACCAAAGCTCATGATATTTACTAATATGTTTCATATTTATTAATGTCAAAATTACATTCTCAACAATCCAAATATGTCCATACAAATACAAAGGAAAATAACCAAACTAAACAATCCAAGCTCTAAATCAGTTTATTCTTCTAATCCAATCCTAGGTGTTTCTTGCTGCAGCTGGTTCACCTGTATCATGTGTAAAAATGGGAGTTTTTGGGTCAACATAAGTTGGCGAGTGAACCTTGTTAGATAAACATTTATTATTGATTTTCTTGTTATTTAATCAAGGAAAAATTGTGCAATAATCATAAGTGAGCAAATGTACAAAATCAAACAGTAGCAATAACAACCACAAACTATAACATACAATAACATACCAACAGCATACCATAACATATCAACTTGCATAAATATATAACATGAATGAAACTGTGCAATCAAGGCTCAATCAAACGGAGCCGATCGTGTTGCATGTACTGAAAATGATAAATATCTGTGCGATCAAGGCTCAATCAAACGGAGCCGATCGTATGTTGGCACGCCAGGTTCACGCTCATAATGTAATGGGGAACATGCTCAACGCTCATAATGTAATGGGGAGCGGCGGCCTATGAAATTGCATGTACTGAAAATAATAAATTAAATCTAAACAATAACCACACAAACAGTTGAAACAAGCTGAATACACATTTGTTCATGATATGATGTATGCACAATAATTTAAATATAATAAATGGCAAGACACATGATACACCCCAAAAACGTGATTAAAACGGGGAATTTGTAAAGATTCACTCACATTGGGTGCGTTTGGTTGGAGGTGGTGAGATGCGCACGAGTTGGAAGAATTGAACAACGAGAATTAACTAACCCAAATAATAACGAAAAATATAGTAAATGAGTTGATTTTATTAATAATTTTAATAGGATTTTTAGATATATTTTGTGAGTTTAAGGCCATTTCCTATCTTTAAAAAAACATTATTTTTAAGTATTTTTAATTGATTTTTAAATTAAATTAAATAACTAAAAATATAAAAATATGTTGACTTTTGCATTGACCGTTGACCGTTGACCGTTTGACTTGTTGACCGGCTTTATTGTGTAAATGTATGCGCCGGGTGAGGCTCGAACCCGAGACCTCCCGTACGCGTGCACGCAGCTCTACCAACTGAGCTACGTGTCTAACCCGAAATAATTCTGTTTTAATTATACTTATATACTAACTAAGTTTATTCAAAATTCTTTCATTTTCAAAAATGTTTAAAATCATCGAACCGGTGTCACCAACAGGTCTCGAACCCGGGACCTGTGCGTTAACGTTACACACAGTCCACCGCTGGACTGTGTGTCTAACTTGGTTATACAGATTTTTATTATACTTAACATCTAATGTACGTTAATCCGATTCAGTTAGAAAAATAAAACATCTTTATTACAGAGAGGGTGTGTGTATCAAGGATCGAACTCGCGACGTGTGATTTGTATGTGCACACAGTCCACCGCTGGACTGTGTGTCTAACCCGAGATAATAACGATTTTATTAATCTTAACAACATTCGCTACTTCGTCTTCTTCGTCTATAAAACAGACAACGGTTATCTAGATGTTATCTGTTTAAACCGGTTAACGAATAATATGAACAAGTTGAAAGGTGATGAACGGAGATGGTTTGGGGAAAGAAAGTACCGGAACAGGTCGTCGTTCTCAAAACTCTGGCAAGGATCGTCGGCTCTGTTTATGAGCTTCCTCTGTTCGGGTCAATTACCAACTTTGATTGATTAGTTATGAAAGTGGGGTACTAAACAAGGATTAACAGAAGTTTTGAATGTTCATACCGATTCACCGCGTGAGATTGGAAATTCCAGAAGTTTTCCGGCGAGAGCTGAATATTCCGGCTATGTCTTCTGGGATTGATTCTGATTGTTGGTTTGAAGTTAGTAACAGTCTAACAACGGATTGAAACAGAAATAATCGAAGTACTTACCGTATTAATGAAGGTCTCGGTTTTCCGGTGACTTGCAAAGATTTTCCGGCGAGTTCAAAAAGCTTTTCTGACGAACTGAATGTATAGTGAAAGTGAAATTGCAGGTTTATAGAATGTTTCTGAGTCGCGAGGGAGGTCTTTGATTGAAGTAATTCAGAATTTGAATATCTTCGGTTATAAAAACCGATCATCATCAAAATTTAAGTTAATTCAAGACTGGATTGATTAGGATCGTCGGTGCATCGGTTATAAACCAGAATCTGCGAACACTCAACCGTTTTGGACGGTTGAAAGCCGATTACGGTTTCAGTTTGGCGCAACAGGTTGCTTCATGATTGTCTATAAGATTTATTTGTTTCCTAGAGTTGACAGAAAACAACAGGTGGCGGAGTGGTTATGTGTGTGTGTGTTAAGTCTTTGGGGTTCAACCCAGCTGACCCGGGTTCGAGTCCCGGCAGCCTCATTTTATTTTTAATTATTTTATTTTTACTTTTGATCAATTATAACTTTTATAGTTTAGTTTGTTTATTAATTATGTATCATTAAAAATCAAAATAGTCATAAATACGCAACGAAACATTTATAACTTGATATTCGATTACAAACGGAGCGGGTTTGGAAAACCCGTTTTTGACAAATGTTACACACCTGTTTTTCAAAGATCGACCTTCGTTCTCGTTATCATCAACTTAGAGTGCGTGAAAAAGATATTCCCAAGACTGCTTTTCGAACTCGTTATAGTCACTATGAATTCATGGTCATGCCTTTTGGGTTGACCAATGCTCCTGCTGTCTTCATGGATTTGATGAATAGGGTGTGCAAACCCTATCTCAATCGTTTCGTCATAGTTTTCATTGATGATATTCTTATCTACTCCAAGACCAAAATCGATCATAAGCGGCACCTTCGACTTATTCTAACACTTTTGAGGACCGAAAAGCTTTATGCTAAGTTCTCGAAATGTGAGTTTTGGTTAAAAGAGTTACAATTTCTTGGTCATGTCGTTAATGACAAAGGGATTCAGCCGACCCTGTGAAGATCAAAGCGATACAAGAATCGCAAGCGCCACGTACTCCTACCGAAGTTAGGTCATTTCTTGGTCTGGCTGGTTATTATCGACGTTTCATTGCAAATTTCTCCCGTATCGCCGTTCCACTCACAGCCTTGACTCACAAGGGCAAACCCTTTATTTGGGGACCCAAACAAGAAGAGGCTTTCCATACTTTGAAGGAAAAGCTTTGTGATGCACCTATCCTTACATTTCCTGATGGCTGCGAAGACTTTGTGGTATATTGCGACGCGTCAGGGCAAGGTTTAGGTTGTGTTATAATGCAAAGAGGAAAGGTGATAGCCAATGCCTCAAGGCAACTCAAAGTGCATGAAAAGAACTATACCACTCACGACCTAGAACTTGGAGCAGTCGTGTTCGCTCTAAAGATATGGAGACACTATCCCTATGGTACAAAGTGTGAAATTTACACTGACCACAAGAGCCTTCAACATATCTTCAATCAGAAAGAGTTGAATATGAAGCAACGACGATGGGTCGAACTCTTAAATGACTATGATTGTGAAATTCGATATCATCCTGGCAAGGCCAATGTTGTAGCTGACGCTCTTAGTCGAAAGGAATATGTGAACTTCATTCATCTTCTGTGTTCTCAAATTGTGACCGATCTTCAAAACCGAATTAGAGCAGCTCAGCATATTTCCATCACGGAAAATGATGTACGAATGAACTTTCTTGCGGAGTGAAACCAAACTAGAATCCAAGTCAGACGGTATTCTCTATTACTTAAATCGTATTTGGATACCTGAACGTGACATTCTTCGTGCTTTTCTCATGAACGAGGCTCACAAAACACGATACTCTATACATCTAGGAGCCGATAAGATGTATCAAGATCTGCGATACTCCTATTGGTGGCTGGCATGAAGAAAGATATCACCATATTTGTTTCCAGGTGCCTTACATGTTCCAAAGTGAAAGCTGACATCAAAGACCTTCAGGACTTCTTGTCTAACCAGAAATCCATGTATGGAAGTGGGGAAAATATAACCAGGGATTTCATTACCGGGTTACCTCGCACCTCCAGTGGGTATGACACCATATGGGTAATCACTGATCGTCTCACCAAGTAAGCTCATTTCGTTCTGATCCGCGAAGACTTCAAGAATGAGAAGTTAGCTCGTATCTATATCAATGAAGTTGTAAGTCATCATGGTGTGCCCTTAAGTATCATTTCAGATCGAGACGGTCGTTTTACTTCACGAACATGGCAAGCCGTACAATCCGCTTTGCGTACACGTCTAGATCTTAGCACTGCCTTTCACCCTCAAACTGATGGTCAATCTGAGCGTACCATACAAACCCTTGAAGACATGTTGCGAGCATGTGTCATAGACTTCAAAGGTAATTGGGACACTCACCTACTGTTAGTTTAATTTTCGTACAACACTAGCTATCATTCAAGCATCGGTATGTCTTCTTTTGAAGCCTTATATGGTCGTAAATGTTGATCTCCTGTATGTTGGCACGAAATTGGTGAAGCGCAAATCACTGGACCTGGACTGATCCAAGAAACGACTGACAAAATTCTTCAAATCCGAAATAATCTTCTAGCAGCTCAAAGTCGTCAGAAGAGTTACGCTGATAAACGACGAAAGCCATTGGAGTTTTGTGTTGGTGATCAAGTACTTTTGAAAGTATCACCGTGGAAGGGGGTGATTCGTTTTGGTCAAAAGGGCAAGCTAGCACCACGCTATGTGGGACCATTCAAGATACTCGAAAGAGTAGGTCCTGTAGCATACAAGCTTGACCTACCAGAAGAACTCAACAGAATTGATCCCACATTTCAAGTATCAAACTTGAAAAAGTGTCTCGCCGACAAAAATCTCCATATTCCTTTAGAAGATATTCAAATTGATGAATCAATGCACTTCGTTGAAAGACCAGTAGAAATCATGGACTTCGGTGAAAAGCATTTGAGACAAATTCGTATTCCAATAATCAGGGTGCGTTGGGAGTCAAAATGAGGACCTGAGTTTACTTGGGAACGTGAAGACTCAATGCGCGAGAAATACCCGCATCTTTTTCCTGTTACGGCTACTACTTAAATTTCGGGACGAAATTTCTAAATGTAGTGGATACTGTAACAATTGTGTAAAACGGGTTTCGAAAACCGGCACCGTTTATTAATCAAGTATTCTGTTAAAAGTTCGTTGTGTAGTTATTAGTGCAGTTATTTTAAATATCTCATAATTAATAAATATTGTATAATATAAAAACGTAATTAATAAACAATAAATAATAATAATAAGTAATTTAACTTCAAAATAAAATAAAAACTTGAAAGGAGGAGCTGGGTTTCGAGCCCGAGTCTCCCGTACATACACACACATCAAACACCATTGCACTACACACACACTGGTGCTGAAAATGAAAACATTTAAATGTTATACTGAGAAATCGCTTAAACCAGCAAGTTCAGAACATCAAGAATGTAACCGCCCCTGATTCAAAGATCAATCTTTGTCGACCGTTTTGATTTTGCGATTAATCAATCATAATCGGTGATCATCGTCATTAAAATCAGGCCGTTTTGCAAAATCATTGATTGTAATTTCCGTTTGAAATCGAAAATCAAACCATGGAGCTTAAAGCTCGAATCTGAAACCGAAAGCAGGACAGATCATTGGCAATCTATAAATACCGACCCTATCACTCTAACGAACACGCTCACACCTCTCTCTCCACTATTAAACTTTCTGCGTAAACCTCCTGCTACCGTCGAGTTGCCGCCGTTCAACGCCGGAAATCAACCGGAGAAATTAAACGCCCCCTCCTCGATTCGGTATAAGCATCTAAACCCACTTATCAATTTGCGTATAACATCTTTTTCTGCGTTGTTTTAAATCAGTTTTAAAGGGGTTATTAGTCGGGTTTATATTTGGGGAAGAAGATGAAGTTCTGTGATGAATATTATATTTTCAAACTTGGGTTATAATCGGCTTAGACACCCAGCCCAGTTGGATGGGCTGGGTGCAAAACAATGTCGAGGTCACGAGTTCGAGTTGTACCCTTCACACCGGTCCGGTAGTTTTAAAATATTTTTATTTAAATTAATTTTGTATTAATCTAACCAGTAAATAAGTATAAAAAATCAAGAATCTAACGGGTTAGACACGTAGCTCAGTTGGATCAGTTGCGTGCACGCAACCGAGAGGTCACGAGTTTGAGCCTCACCACACGCTGCCTAATAATGCTATCAAACCGGTCAGGTCCTTGTCAGACCTGACAAGGTTTTTTTAATTTTTATTTTTTTATTTCATTTATTTATATTATTTTTGTAGTTATGTTATAGCTAAAAATCAATTAAAGTACTTAAAAATATATTTTCAAGGTTTTAAAATCTCAATAAAAACCACAAAAATAACCTAAAAATCTAACAAAAAGTATTAAATCGAAACAGTAAATTGTTTATATTTATCGAATTATCGCGTTATTATTTTAGGTTAGTATTCATTCGTCGATCAAATCCTCAACTCGTGCGCATTCATTATCAAGCAAGGAACGCACCCACTGTGAGTGAATCCTTACAAATTCCTCTTTTTAATCATGTCTTGGGGTGTATCATGTGTCATACATGTTTGATTTATTTAAACACTTGTGCTAACATCATTTCGTGATCAAATGTGTATATTTGTTTGTGTGGTTATGTGTGGTTACATTTTATCATTTTAGTGCAATCATTCATTTAAAGGCCCATTAGTTTCTCGTGATATACGAGTTGAGCATCAGGTGCCTCATTAGATCGGCTCTGTTTGATTGAGCCTTGATTTCAAGTTCATCATTTTATCATGTCATGTGTCATTGTGGATATTATGTGGTTTGTGATTGTTTATATATATACATATGCTCACTTATGATTCATGCACAAATTTTTATAACTAATATAACAATTGTTTAATTGTTTTACTTAGATTCACTCGCCAACTTTTGTTGACCCAAACCTTTGTTTTATGCATGATACAGGTGAACAGGATGAGGAGATGAACACATAAGATGGCCTTAGAAGATTAATAAAATATATTTTGTTTAGAACAATGTTTATTTGAGCTTGTATGTTCCCTTGCTTTTGGATATTTGAGGTTTTAAATTCCAATTTAATAAATATGAAACTTTTTAGTAAATGTCACAAGCTTTGGTGATAACCCAATTATGCCCCAACTTTTGTTTCCGTTGCGGGCCGTGGTGTGACAATGTCCACCACTACTAAATGTAATCAAATGTGAATCCTTTTTCCTATAGAACGAGTTTAAAATACTTAAGTCGTGGGCCACCGAAAATTCTAAAAGATCTCTACCAAGCTCATTCCTCTCACCGAAACCCCCATGTACGGACCGGAAACCATCACTAGCTTTACCGACGTGAACATTAAAATCACCTCCTATAACAATTCTCTCCTCTCTTGGTATAGCCCGTAATATTGCGTCTAGACAATCCCAAAACTCCATTTTTTTCCCGATCCCCTAGTCCCACATGTGGTGCGTAAGCGCAAACCACCATCACTATTTCCTTATCTAATACTAACCTCAATACCATAATCCTATCATTATATCGTATCACCTCAATCACATTCTTATGCAGTTCTACAGCTACTAGAAATCCTGCTCCGTTCTTCACCCCCATCAAACCCTGAATACAACAGTTTGTACCCACTGCACTCAACCGCTCTATGCCTCTTCCACCTAGTCTCTTGGAGGTACGCTATTTGTACCCAACGCCTTTTAAGTGCATATACTACCTCCAACAATTTACTATTTAGAGTTCCTACATTCCATGAGGCTACACGAAAACTATATCCCTTTACTTCCTTTCCTACTCCCCTCGTACTTGGACACGATCTCAAGAAAGTCATGACTCCTACTATCTATGATTGTGACAAATCACTAAATAAGTAAAATGGATACACAAGCACCCAATAAGTCAATAACACACAAACATCAAGAAACCCACAAATGAACGGCATACACTATGAATGGGCTAACAGGCGCCAACATCATTATTTAAATTTTAAATTGTTATTCACTCAATCTTTTATATTTGTAAAGAGATAATCTCTCCACACGATTAGCTCGTCTACTCTTGTATATTTACAATATTGTTAATGGAAATATACATAGAACTTTGACCATTCCCTTTCATGGCATAAAGCCTAATTCACGATCCCCTTTCTCTTTCTTTTTTTTTTCTGTTTTCTTTCTCACTGGTTAACATGGCCGACGGCTAAAACCCCACCTCCTCTGGCTCGTCACTATTCCTCTTCACACCTACCTTCATTTAATCACAATAAAACTCGCTGCAAAGAATTATCTTTTGGGGAAACTCAAGTTGAAATTGTTTTACAGTACCTTGACCTTCTCAAACATATTAACGGTTCATAAAACCCTCCACCAGAAACCGTAACTTCAGATGACAAAACTACACCAAGCCGTTATGTGATCAACTTGCAGCCATTGGCCAAAAGGTCCTTCTGCTTCTTCAGTCGACACTCACCGAAGAGTCCATGGCCGAAACGATCGGTCATACAACTGCTCGCCAAGTTTGGCAAGCACTCTAAACCGCTTATAGTCATCACTCTTTCGAACGAATGCATACTCTTAGAGACTCACTTAGGCAGCTTACCAAAGGTGCTTCTACGGTTTTTGAATTCGGAAGAAATTTCAAATCGTTATGTGATCAACTTGCAGCCATTGGCTACCCGGTCACCACCGACGAAGACAAACGCCATTGGTTCCTTTGCGGACTCGGCTCTTCGTTTGAAACTTTCTCCACCACCCAACGTACCATTCAACCATATCCACGTTTTCGTGACCTTCTTGCGCATGCAGAAAATCATGAGATTTTTCTCCAAAACATTAATGCTCATCAAACTCAGCAAGCGGCTTTTTCCGCTCAATCACAACCGTCCAGTTTTAATCTAAAATCCAGCCGTGATTTCTCCCAGGGAGGTCGTTTTCGGGGCTCGTCCTCCGGACGTGGTCATTTCTCACATCTTAGACGCCCGCCCCACTGTCAATTGTGTCGAAAAGAAGGACATTATGCAAGTGCTTGCCCTAGCCTTGCTAGTTATGCACAAAGGGCACCATCATTAGACGCAAACCTTGCACAGGCCTTTCAAGCTTAGTGCAACATTATTCAAAACACACTGGATTGGACCGTCGATACTGGTGCAACCACCCACATACTACCTTCATCAAATGGCCTAGATAATATCTATGACTCGGGTAAATCTTTTGACACATTTGGTAATGGTGAATCCTTACCCGTAACAAAAATGAGAAACACCACTATCAATGATACTTTACCTTTACGAAATGTCCTTGCTGTTCCCAACATAACCAAAAATCTCCTTTCCATAAGTCGTTTAACTAATGATTCCCCGGTTGATGTTTTATTCTCTAATGATTTTTTTCACATACAGGATCGAAAGACAAAGGAAGTCTGAAAATGGCTTTTACGTTCTTTCGCAAGGTCACAAGTCACTTGTTGCCGCTCTTTCGGCATCACATCATCATGCATCGTTTGATAAATGGCATTGTCGCCTAGGACATGTCTCTTTTAATATTGTTTCTGTTTTGAATAAATGTGGCCTTGTTTTTGTTACATCTTTATTGCCTAAACCGGATCTATGCTCATCATGTCAACTATCCAAAGCACATCAATTACCGTTTATTGATAACCAAAAACGATCACTAAACGTGTTAGACTTAATCCATTGTGATCTTTGGGGTCCGGCACCTATCGTATCAAAAGAGGGTTATGCATATTATGTGATTTTTGTCGATGACTTCTCACGGTTTACATGGTTTTATCCATTAAAAGCTAAGTCCGATTTTTATAACATACTCATAAATTTTTTAAACCTTGTTCAAAATCAATTCTCGTGTAGTGTCAAAGTTTTCCAAAGTGACAGTGGAACGTAATTTACAAACAACCGTGTTCAACAAATTTTTCATCAACACAGTATACAACATCGGTTATCATGTCCACATACTCCACAACAAAATGGACGGGCGGAAAGAAGACACTGTCACATCACGAAACGGGACTAGCCATGATGTTCAATTCGCATGCTCCGGCAAACTTGTGGGTTGACGCCTTCACTTCCACCACATACATCATAAATTGCTTACCAACACCCTTACTTGAAAATAAATCTCCATTCGAGGTTCTTTTTAATCAACCTCCATCCTATGCACATTTTCGAATATTTGGGTGTCGTGTCTTCCCATACCTTCGGGACTATACCAAGCACAAGCTTCTACCAAGAAGTACCTCTTGCATATTCATTGGCTATAGTCCTAAACATAAAGGGTATCGATGTCAAACCAACCACTTCACGTATCTACACCACTCGCCATGCGAAATTTGATGAAGAGAATTTTCCGTTTTCGGGTATTGTTGCTAAAACTGATGAAGCTTCACTAATTTTTTCCAACTTTGAAACCAATATTCCCATACCCACTCCAAGCTTCGAACACTTGCAACAACCAAATACCCCACTCAAACAATCAACCACCTCTACTGGTCCCACAAAAATATAACAATTCACATCCCTGTTCCATTTGTCCTACATCTTTTACCAGCCCACAAACCCATACCCTAGCCAAGTCACACCATATCCAACTCAACAAATTGACCCGCCATCACCGAACCCTCTCTCAAACTCCTTTCAGCCCGACCCAATTTCACCGGTCCCACTCTCACCCGGCCCAACTTCATGCACCTACATACCACTCGACCCTATCCCATCTAGCACATCTTCTCATGGGCCACTTAATTCATATCAACACATCACCGTCCCTGGCCCACCAAACAATCTCCCACAAGAAAAATCCCACTTCCCATCCTTCATCCACTACTGAACAACAACAACCTCCACCTTCTTCAACCTCTTCTCATTCCATGACCACTCGGTCCAAGTGGGGTATTTTTAAGCCGAAACACTTTGCACATCTAACCGAGTTCCACTCAAATCAATTACACCATGCATTATTTGCAACCCATGTTCCGAAGGGTTTCAAAGCCGCATCCAAGAATACAAAATGGGTGGATGCCATGAATGATGAACTTCATGCTCTTCGCAACAACGCATAGGAACTTGTTCAACACCCGCCTCACTCAAATGTCCTAGGTTCAAAATGGATCTATCGAATTAAATATAAGGCGGATGGATCTCTTGACCGTTACAAAGCACGTTTAGTAGAGCAAGGCTTTACCCAAGTTTCCGGGCATGACTGCTCATACACTTTTAGTCCCGTTGTGAAGGCGTCCACAATTCGTGTTGTCCTATGTCTTGCCACAATTCATAATTGGGAGCTTCGCCAACTAGACGTTAATAACACCTTCCTTAATGGTCATCTTACCGAAACGGTATACATGGAACAACCGCAAGGATTTGTATACCAAAATTTCCAAATCATGTGTGTAAGCAAAATCAGGCTCTATACGGACTCAAACAAGCACCCCGTGCTTGGTTCTAGCGGCTAAGTGCTTTTCTTGTGCAACTTGGTTTTAATTGCAGTAGAGCCGATCCATCACTCTTCATTTATAAAAAGGACACAGTTCTAATTTATTTACTTATGTATGTTGATGATGTTATTCTCACATGTAATAACATACACATTGTCAAGGAATTTACAAGCAGGTTGCACAAAGAATTCAAACTCAAGGATCTAGGCACCTTAAGTTATTTCTTGGGACTTGAAGTTTCACATACTCCCTCGGGTCTTTTTCTTAGCCAAGATCGATATGTTTATTATATTCTATCACGAGCAGGACTTCTTGACTCCAAACCGGTTGCTACTCCGCTTACCACAACCAACACTTTTGTCTCTACGGGTACTCCTTTTCATGATCCCACTCTCTATCGCTCATTAGTCAGTGCTCTCCAATATCTCACAATAACCCGACCCGACTTATCGTATGCTGTAAATCAAGCAAGTCAACACCTCCACAGCCCAACCAAATCACATTTCCAACTAGTCAAACGGATTTTACGTTATGTCAAAGGAACTCTATCATTTGCATTAACCTTTGATAAACCAAAAGAAACAACACTAGTTGGTTACTCGGATGCCGATTGGGCTCGGTGCATTGAAACAAGACGTTCAACTTATGGCTATTCAATCTGTCTTGGAGGAAATTTAGTCTCTTGGAGTGCAAAGAAACAACCAACCATATCTCGTTCAAGTTGTGAATCCGAATATAGGGCAATGGCCAACACCGCGGTGGAAATTATTTGGCTTGCTCATTTATTACGGGAACTACATGCACTTCCACCGGGACGTCCGACTCTCCTTTGTGACAACAAGAGTGCATTATTTCTAAGCCAAAACCCGGTTTCACACAAACGAGCTAAGCATGTGGATATAGATTATCATTTCATACAGGAATTGGTCTCCACATGTCATCTTTGCACAAAGTTTATTCCAACCAAGCTCCAGGTAGCCGATATCTTCACAAAAAGTCTCCCACGACCACTTTTTGAACGCTTCCGTCTAATGCTTCGAGTAGGACCTCTACCTGTTTCACTTGAAGGAGGGTAACAGACGCCAACATCATTATTTAAATTTTAAATTGTTATTCACTCAATCTTTTATATTTATATTTGTAAGGAGATAATCTCTCCACACAATTAGCTCGTCTATTTTGTATATATTTAGAATATTGTTAATGAAAATATACACATAACTTTGACCATTCCCTTTCAAGGGCAATCAGAAAACACCCACTAAAGCAACAATGGGACTATAGGGTACCGTATAAAATGAGCAATAAATAACATACAATACCAAATAAGTAACCTAAGCAGACAAATGAGAATGAACCGAAACACAATGTCGTACTGATCACGAAGTTCAGTGAAAAGAATCGCACCAAGCACGCAAACAAGAGTGGAGAAATAAGCATATCAATCCAAGAATTTAGTATATTAAATGTAATATATTTTATTGAAAACCTTGTAATATAATTATTTTAATGAAATAACTAAATATCTATATATTTTATATGCTAGCAAACTACTTCTGTAAACTTGAGTGAATCGGCATGTATATTTATTTATTTATAGTTTAAGTTTATATATGTAGGTGTAAATAGGAGAGACTGCACCTGATTGTCGCTGGAATTTCGAACTTCTCCGCCAGATTAGTAGCTTCTCGCTGCAAAAAAAGACTGAACTTATGGGAGAGGAGATGGAGTAGTGTAAGTGTTGCTGGAGATCTGTCACACCGTCTAATAGCACAAACTCGCCGGAAAAGATAGATCACCTGTCGACGCCTAACAACACGACCTAGGTAGAACTAGAACGCTCGGAGACTTCTGCTCGGGCGACGTGTAACCTAGAACGGTCAAATCACTTGTGTAATTGCCGGCGAAATCAAATTCCGGCCTGGGCGACGTCTGCATAAAACCTTGAAACCCGGAGGGACGTTTTAGGCTCAACAGTCGTGTACCATCCACGTCAGTGGACAGCCAAGCAGCAAAAGTAATAGAACGTATGACCGGAGAAAGGCCTTGTCCGGTGATAGCCGGCGGCAAATAGTACGTAAAAAGGGCCGTTAGATAGTACGGAAATAGTTCCGATCATAATAATCTATAAAAGAAACCATAGGTAATAGTACCGATCATAATAATCGCCCTAGAATCGCGTGTCGCCTTGCTTGAGGATAATGATAAAATAGTCGTAGGGCATGAATCGTAAATAAATCCACTTTCTTAAGCTCTCACGTTTCATGATATGGATAACCCTTATGGCTCGCGACATGTCTGTATAATGCTTCCTCATAATTTCCATTTTAGCCCCCCTACACTTCCTTGTTTGCTCCCGAGTACTCGTTTCTTTATTGTGTTTGCTACTTTTACGCACAGTTACCTGCAATAACACCAACTAACTAAATAAACACCTAAAATGACCAAAAATAACTAAAAACCTATCAAAATAATGTAAAAATGCATAGATAAATAAGTATGTTTTGCAATACATCAATAATTGTTGCTAGGAAGATAATCGAAGTGCAATTGCTTAGATGAACTTGCAATTGTAAATATGTTGAAAATTTGAAGAAACAAATCGCAGATACTTGATTAAAACAAAACGCTACCATAGTTTTGGATAAAAGAAAACCAAAACCATGACAAGATTGTAATTTAAACAGATTGCGGTATCTTAATTTGTAGGGGTGCTCATCAGGTTGTGTTGGCGGGTTTAACCTGACTCGAACCCGAAAATTTTAGACGAACCCGAACCAAACCTGAAGATCATGCCATACATATAAACCCGAACACGACCCAAATTCATAGGTTGATCCAAACCCGACCCGTTCAACCCGATTTTTTTTTATTTTTTCAGCAAATTAATAAATTAATAATAACATTTACTAAAAAAACACAATATATAATACAACTACATTAAATTGTAAAATTGAATGTCAATTTCCCTTTTTAAGTTATAATTATTGCATAAAATACGCACCAAATTTATTTTATGACATAAAACATATTGTAAAAAATATAATATAATATAAATGGGTTAAACGGGTCAACCCGCCAACCTGATAGCTAAACGAGTTTGCAGGTTCAACCTGAAACTGATCCAAACCAGTTTAGACTAAACCCAAACCCATTAATTTTCATGTTAGCTTCGTGTCGTGTTTTCGGGTCGTGTCAGATATTCACTAACGATAAGGAAGTGATAGGTGCCTAGCACTACTAGTGGCAAGGTCGTAATTTAAATGTGGGCAAAAGCGTAATTTTCCATGGCAATGGGGAAGTACCAAAAAACTGTCTGGCACTATTCCCCTCTATCCCTGTTGTATTATACTAGAACTATAACTAGAATTTTACCTGCAATGCATTGCGTTGATGTAAAACCACAAACTTATGTAACTTGATTGTGATTTGTTTTATTATTCAATGACAACCAAAATTCAAAATCAGCATAGAACTATAGTTAACTCGATTGCGATTTGGTTCTGTTTTCTCCAACCCATATCATTGGCAACAACAATAACTACCTCCACTAATTCAATTTAACACAACATTAAGTGCTCTAATCTAAATATCTAACCACTACCAATTACTATAACATATATTCAAACATAATATGGAAAACTAATAAACAATATACAAATAGGAATAAACTACCTTCAAAACAACTTCCATCACATCTAGTATATTTGCTATAATTAATGACTCATTCTAAATACATCCATATTTTTACTATTTTTACTATTTAACCCCTATATATAAAAATATTATATTAATATTTAGTTTCTTTTGTTTTTAGTATATTTTGTCTTTTAGTTGTCTTTTTTAATCTTTTATTTAATAATTATTATTTATTGTTTATTTATTATTTACTATATTATAACCAATTAATAATAAATGAGTATACTTTATTTATTTATTTATTTATTTATTTATTATTATTATTATTATTATTATTATTATTATTATTATTATTATTATTATTATTATTATTATCAGTAATGATTTATTGTTTATTATTAGTTTTTAGTTTTTATTATTTATTAAATTATATTGATAATGGTAACAAAAACTATATAAAAATAAGTATTTTATTACGAAGTTATTATCATTTAACGGTGTACCAATCGAGTTTAATCTATAATAAAATATGTAGCAGGTTGTGCTATTTAAGAATTATACATATTTTGACGTGATTCAAATATATTCTTATAGCTGGCTCCGTCATTTACTCTCATTATTGTTTATAGGTTGCTTGTGCTCGTAGTTGGATACTCTCATTGCAATCCTACCTTTTGTCATCATTCACGTGTGCAATTATAATTATATTTTTTTCTGGGAACTCGTGAGGGTCTCCCCAAAAATTAAAACAAGTCGAATTGTTTCCATTTTCATTAGATAAAAAATAATGATTACATTAAACTTATTCGCAATCAAGAATCCTTCCTTTGGCATAATCACCGGTGTTTTTGTAGTGCAACGCCCGACCCTGACCAACCTAAGGACGTAAACCCATTTTCGAATAAGCCACAGGAAACCTAAGTATACTTATTCTAAACTCTAGTAGTTCTTCCATCAGTGATCTCCATATCAATAACCATTCATCTTCACCACACCCGAGAGCAGAAGCTATCACCTGAAACCCACAATTTCTATCACCTAACATGTTATATATAAGTGTAACATACGCATGGTAGTTCATAAATGGAATGGCGTAACCCACATTATCATCATAGTCTTGAATGGTTTTTTTCGGTCAATATCCATATTTATGAACGGACTTAGTTCACCATGCACTTGGTAGTTCATGTGTGGACCAATGTAATCAACATAATCATTATAATCCCTTAATAAACTATGTGTAGCAGCCTCTGGATACCCGAATGAACTATACCTCCAAAGCTCTTAAGCGTACTTATGCTCAAAAGAGTCACATAATCATTACAAGCAAAATAGTCACCAGAAATAGTCATAGCACCAAAACAAAAAATAATGATCATTTTCTTTTGGATGATTTTAGACATGTGAAAAATTCATTTAATTTGCTCGACTGGGTGTTGCTACGACCTAATATGAAACTTTCATCTAATGTATGATGATTTTAATTTTGTTTTTCATTTTTCTTTAATAACTTATTAATATTTAACTTTTTAAAAAATCTAAAAACATAGCCTTGTTTAATTTTTTTTTAACATTTCAATATAAATTTTATCAAAAACCCAGTTCGCTAAAAAATATTTTTATATAAGTATTTTATCAATTAAATATTTTTTTAATAATAATAGTTGCTATAATAATAATATTAGCAATAATAATAATAAATAATTACTAAATAATAATAATAATAATAATAATAATAATAATAATAATTTAAAAGACAACAAGACAAAAAAGCAATAAAATATTAGTTTATGATATAATAATGTGATCTTTTTATAGTGAGAAGTATAATTTGTAAAAAGAAGGATAATACTAAACACACCCTTATTTTTACTAATTATACCTCTATAAAAATATAACCATCATTAATTATAAATTAATATTTTATTATATTTTTGTCTTTTTGTTATTATTTTTATTGTTGTTTTTGTCTTTTGTTTTGTTGTCTTATTATATTATTATTATTATTATTATTATTATTATTATTATTATTATTATTATTTACTATTAGTAATGAATTATTATTATTAAGCTTATTACTTAAGTCTTATACTTTTTTTACCTTTTTAGGTTTTTTATGTTAGTTTTTGTATCGTTCTAACTTAGTTATTATTTTTTACGATAATTTTGTTCGTTTCGGTTTATATGTTGTCAGTTAAATGTTACGCACATGCTTGTGTGGTTCAATGTTTTTACGTTTATTTTCTTTTTGCGGTTTAACGATTTTGTCACAAGGGAGGAGGGGTCTTATGTGGACTTAGTTATATTTTTCTATGTTTTATTAACCAATCTAATTCTAAATACCATGCTCTTTTTCCACTAGATATACATTTGTAAATCACATGTGACCATCAAATTATTTGTATGGAATGAATATATTCTCTGCTTATGTTCTCTGATAATATTGAACTCATAACGTAACTAAAACACACACATACCATCTATTTTTGTTTTGACTAGATATAACCTAATTTATCATATAACATAACTAGCCCTTCAAACTCATGAAGGTTTTATTTTTATTTTTATTTTGTAGCTACCCAAGCTTGTTCACCTAATATTTCATAATATATTTGATTTGTTTTTTTAGTGCATTGTATCTCAAAATTCATTCAAAAGAAAAAGAAACAATGACGATATTCTCTTTTTATTTCACTATTTTTTTAATTTTGCAAGACTCTTATATTGGTACTATATAGTAAAATGGTGCATATGTAGAAGCAGACTTAAATGAATATGATGATTGTAGCACCTCGTAAAATTCGTATTCGGTAATAAACCGACATGTGTTCATGCCCTCGAATAATACCTCAAATGAGTTAGCTACTCAACTCTTTAAACGAATCCAAAAATCCAAAAAAATTAAACCTGACAGTAGCTTACGGTTCGGACCGTAGGCTACGGTCCAGACTTTCTGGTTAGAAATTATAACTAAAAACCGTAGCTTACGGCGAGTCCTTAGAGCTTCACTTTTACACCATTTAACTTTCAACTAATAACCCCAAGGTCCCTAGACTTTATTATTACATTTTCGTTGCATAACCAAGTCATTTTTCAACCCAAACGACTCCCGGTTAAGGTGATATCTTGTGATTCACTATTCTTGAGTATCACACATCTTCACCGAACCTTACTAGCTTGGGTGATTTAACCAATGAAACCATATGTATTTGTATCTTGCACATTTAAGCTAATAAACGCTTATAAGTCGTAAGAACACATAGTGTGACGGCCGTTAACGTTCGGTTATCCGTACCCTTCTTCAATACATATCGTATTGAACGAAAAGACCAAGTTGTATCATTATAATATTGTATATAAGTCAAGGTACAATTCATGACAATCCAAAAACTATTCTTGAGAGACTAAAAGTGTCAAAACTCTAAAATTCTGTCAAGATGCCAACTCTCTAGCAAAATGCCACACTCTTGCAGCTCTTGACATATTGCTAGACACTTGTGAAGATCCTGCAGCATCTCTAACAACTGGCTTCATCTTCACAAACCTTCTTGCACTATAAATAGTCCACTGGTTCACCCCATTTCCTTGCTCATTCACTCTTCTCCCCTCTTATTACAATCTTGGAAGTTCCTGACCATTTAGGAGCTTCCCTTTGATTTCTAAGTTTCCCTTGGATCACTTGTAACTGCTCCATCTCTGCTCTTTTCTTTTTATAGGCTTTTAATAGCCAAAAGTCAAGCATTTTCGACAAATGCCTTGACTTTCAGTAAAGACCATTATGATTAACCATTGTTCGAAATGAACATGGCTAAGTGATCGTAATTAGGAAGGTATTAACCCCTTAAAGGGGCACCTCCTAAAGATCACGTTTACTAGGTCAATTGACGGGTCAAAGTTTATGTTTTAAAAAGTCAAACGGGTCAGATTTCATAAATATTATAATCTGAGTTTATATATGTTATAAACATGTTTTTAACACTTAAACAACTTGGTAATAATTATTAGAACATGTGGGAACATGTTCGATCCGTCAATTTCAGTCCTAGAGTCGGTTCGCAACCGAAAGTCGCGAAGCTTGACTTCTTCTTTGACTTTTGATTCTGACCCGACTTAGAGTAGTTAACTTCTGAATTAAGGTCACATTATGATCGTAATACAATGTAGCATAACCCTATGAGGTTATATTACATGATCATAATCATAATCTGAGTTTATGCACAAGTTCCGTAAAATGTCAAATTTTGACTAAAATGCATTTTTTACACAAAACAAGGTTTTAAATCAGCAATGAACTTTCAAATGAATTACCTACTGATATGTTAATGTAATTAACATTGTATGATGTTAATATTCTGATCATAAAGTTTTTATTAGTATAATATCGTAAACTATACTTTTAAATGACCAAAATGCCCTTTCGGTGCATAGTTTGGTCTTAAACAACGAACCACACTTATGTGTGCTATCTTACTGATAATATATCACAAATTAAGTATTTTTCCAGAATGTTTATGATCATAACATCAGAATACATGCAAGTTCCTTTTATACGACATATAATTACCAAAACGCCCTTATGAGGCAAACTTTTGTTTCAAAATCTTTTCGGGCATATAAGTTGATACCCTACTGATGTTACAACTTATTTAAAGTATAATGACATATAGAATTTGTTCATGACTCATCCGGTTACCCGATATCGCTTATATGCGTACGGTTAAGTATATGTAACTAGATTACGAAAATTAACCGAAACGTGTTTAACCTTATCATTTTAATCTCAGATTCCAGAATGTTAATTGTTTGCCCATATTATACAAGTCTTAAGTACTTGTTGGGTTTAAACTACATTCTATCCGGTCATCGCTTAATCTAGCGTATCGTACCGTTTTTGATCAACTACGCTAGTATGTATAAGTCTATGACTTAAATTAAGACCGTTAGCATTTTAATTGGTTAGCTTATGCCATAATCCAGACTAGAGCCTTCCAGTAAATGCTATCTGCACTTATTTCGTTTTGAATACGGCTGAGAATATTAAATCTTGCATTATTAATCAAGACTAGCTCAGGTAAATACTCTTGACTTATTTTCCCTATACAAACTTGGGTTACGGTAAATTATTACCGCTTGGTCGGAAATGGGATCAATCGAATGCTGGATTGTGGCTAGTAAATCCACATATTCCGTTTTGATCAGTTTGTTTGATAACTTAAACATTGGGGGTTAACGACCGTGTCCTGGATATCCTTGGCTCATTACATTAGTTAATGGCCACGGCCAAAGCACGAGGTGTAGGCATAGACCCGATAGATGCGAATGCTAAAACTATTTTTACCCACAAGTTAGGGATAACTCCTTCATGGGTTCATAAGTGGTGTGTACGTTAATCATGTCTCAGTCTCTGTACTGGGCCCCATATGTATTAACAAACATGTAAAGTTGTTAACAAAGTTTTAACTCTGACTTTCCCAAGTTATAAAAGATTTGTGTCCTGTGCACTTAAATCTAATTTTTAAATGTTTTCAAAATGAGTCAGTCGGGTGTATTTACCAGCGAAAGCTGACATATTTTCAAAAGACTAAGATGCAGGTACAATACGAAATAGGCTGGAAGCTGCTCGGTAGTGATATAAGAGGATCTTGCAAATCCTTAGATCTGCCCAAAGTCTGTTATACATTTTTGTACATTTTACGATCTGCCTGTGGATCTTTCATTATAAGCCGTCCGTATATTATATTTCGTACTTTGAACATTTGGTTTGTAATAGTAATTTAAACTCCAAGACTTCCGTTGTGCTGTGTTTTATTGACTATGATGATATCAACTTACGTCACAGTATTCCCCACCCGGGGCCACCAGTGTTTGGTTAGAAATTCGGGGTTTGACAATGATATTCTCTGTGTATATAGAACAAGCCATCTTAATTAAATTCACACTAAGGCCTTCACTCTAGTTTCTTTAACATATACTCGAGAAAGCCATTCAAAGAGCCGCATCACAAATTTATGTATTCATAAATTTACTTGTTCAAAGGGTGATCTACTTATGCTTCATCATATCATTCAGAAAAGCTAAAGAGATGTCTAGGTTTTCAACAGATCAGGTATAGGTTTTAATCCACATGTTTCAAGTTTCAACTTAGTTATATAATCTAGCTAGGTTAAGGGTCTTGTTTTAATTAAACGAGTTCTTCTAGGAAATAATTACACTGTATAACTTAAATGAGTTCGTTTGGAAGTTACCATTTGAGCAAGGATAATAGATAATGTAAAATGTATATTGATAATATAAACTTAAAGGCCCGACCTAAACTTTTAATTGATGATTGTGTGTCTAACAACCTTGTAATGTCGTCATAACAAATTTCAGTTTCATGATAATCCATATGAAAATTCTTTGATTTATAACCGTTAAAATATAAGATTGATAGCATGTAACTTGTCCTTGTCAACTACTTATTAGTTCATAACAATAATGTCTCTTTTACATGATAAAGTATATACTTTTAAAATTTATACCAATAGGGTTTCAAACAAGTTGGAAGAGTTATTCTTCATTCATAAATTATCATACAAGTACTTCCTTGATTTTCCACATGTGTTGCTTAAGGATGCCACGTACAATATGAACAAGTTCCTTGTGAACCATTCAAGGACTATGATGATAAAATGGGCTTCTACGCTATTTCATTTGTAAACTACCAAGTTCCTTGGTGAATCAAGTTCGTTCATGACCCAATATACTAATGAACAAGGTTTTCTTGCCAACCTTTTAAACACACCGGGATATGATTTCATGGGTTGAACTAAGATATTGTCGGACAAAGTTCTTTCGCCAACCCTACAAGTGCGTCGGGCTATGACTTCATGGGGTTGAACCAAGATCAAGCATCACAAGTGATACTCAAATATATTCATCTAATGCATATGTTAAACGCATACATAACATGTTAGGTGATGGAAATTGTGGGTTTCAGGCGATAGCTTTTGCTCTCGAGTACGGTTGAGATGCATTGTTATTTATCCGGAGGTCACTGATGGAAGAGTTACTCGAGTTTAGAAATAAGTACACTAAATATTTCTTAGGCTCATTCGAAGATGTGTTAACATCCTTGGCTTGGTCAGGGTCGGGGGTTGCACAAAAAAATACTGGATGATTATGCAAGAGGTAGGATTCTTGATTGCGAACAAGTTTAATGTAATCGTTCATTTTTTATCTCAATAAATGAATGAGGACTTTTATTTAATCTCAAACTTACACAAGCACATTCCTTAGACTTCCGAGTCTAGGCTTTGACCTTAGATTTACTCATCTCATTATTAAGTTATTAGTATTGTTTTTGAATTAGATTTTTAACAGGAAAATGCCGCCAAGAGTAAGAGGAAGAGGTAAAGGACCAATGATGGGAGGACCATCAGGACATATCCCTTCGCATCCCCATCACCCGAACCCCTATGAGGATTCGGGGGATTTATGGCCGTTATCACAACATTCACCTTCTCATACTCAAAACTCGTATCATTCCTACCATTCACATCATTCATGTCACACCCCGACCCGCAGCGGAATAAGAGTCGGGGCATAATTGGGTTATCACCAAAGCTCATGATGTTTACTAAAATGTTTCATATTTATTAAATTCAAATTACAACTTAAATATTCAAATCAATCCATACAATTACAAGGAAATGAAACTAAGTAAAACAATCCAAAGCTTAAACTGGTTTATTCTTCTAGGCCTTTCTATGTGTTTCTTGCCTCAACTGGATCACCTGTATCATGTGTAAAATGGGGGAAATTTTGGGTCAACAAAAGTTGGCGAGTGAACCTTGTTAAAAACATTGTTATTGATTTCTTGTTGTATTTAATATTGAAAAGTTGTGCAATAATCATATGTGAGCAAACATATATAAACAAACAATCACAAACCACCTTGAATGAGTATATGACATGAATGATAATGTACTGTGAGATCAAGGCTCAATCAAACGGAGCCGATCGTATGAAATGTATGATGATGTATGTGAGATCAAGGCTCAATCAAACGAAGTCGATCGAATAAGGCACCTGATACTCAACCCGTCTCCCACGGGGAGCTGATGGGCCTAATGAAATGCATGTACTGAAAATAACAACTTCAATCTAAACATAATCCACACAACAATTGATACATATTGGATACACATTTGGTCACGGATATGATGGATGCACAAGTGTTTAAATATAATAAATAATTAAGCGACACATGATACACCCCAAAAATATGATTAAAACGGGGAATTGTTAGAGATTCACACACATTTGGTGCGTTCTACTAATGACGTTGGATGCGCACGAGTTTGTAAGACGATCAATGATTACCCATATGGTGTCATACCCACTGGAGGTGCGAGGTAACCCGGTAATGAAATCCATGGTTATGTTTTCCCACTTCCACACAGGTATTTCGATTTGGACCAGAAGTCCTGAAGGTCTTTGATGTTCAGCTTTTACTTTGGAACAGGTAAGGCACTTGGAAACAAAAACAGCAATATCCTTTTTCATGCCAGGCCACCAGTAGGTGTATCGAAGGTCTTGATACATCTTGTCGGCTCCTGGGTGTACAGAGTACCGTGTTTTGTGCGCCTCATTCATAAGGTTATTGCGATCGGGAATCCATATGCGATTTAGATAGTACAGAATACCGTCGGATTTGGTTTCGATTTTAAGTTCCGCTCCACAAGACAGCTCATCGCGTACGTCGTTTTCTGTTACAGAAACATGTTGAGCTTCTCGGATTCGATCTTTGATGTCTGTTATGATTTGCGAACATAGAAGATGAATGGAGTTCGCATAACCCTTTCGACTAAGCGCATCGGCCACCACGTTTGCCTTGCCAGGATGATACCGAATTTCACAGTCGTAGTCGTTGAGCAGTTCGACCCATCTTCGTTGCCTCATATTCAACTCCTTTTGGTTAAAGATATGTTGGAGGCTCTTGTGGTTAGTGTATATTTCACACTTGGTACCGTAGAGGTAATGTCTCCATATCTTAAGAGCGAACACAACGGCTCCAAGTTCCAGGTCGTGGGTGGTGTAGTTCTTCTCATGAACTTTGAGTTGCCTAGAAGCATAGGCTATCACTTTTCCTCTTTGCATTAATACACAGCCTAGTCCTTGCCCTGATGCATCGCAATATACTACAAAGTCATCGCAACCTTCAGGAAGTGTGAGGATAGGTGCGTCACAAAGCTTTTGCTTAAGGGTTTGGAAGGCTTCTTCTTGTTTAGGTCCCTATATGAAGGGTTTTCCTTTATGAGTCAAAGCCGTGAGTGGTACAGCAATACGGGAGAAATTTGCAATGAAACGGCGATAGTAACCAGCCAAACCAAGAAATGATCTTACTTCGGTAGGGGTACGTGGCGCTTGCCATTCCTGTACTGCCTTGATCTTTGAGGGGTCGACATTATTCCCTTGTCATTGACGACATGTCCAAGGAATTGTACTTCTCTTAACCAGAATTCGCATTTGGAGAATTTACGTAGAGCTTTTCAGTCCTTAAGAGTGTAAGGATGAGTCGAAGGTGTCGTTCATGATCAGATTTAGACTTTGAGTAGATGAGGATGTCGTCGATGAAGACTATGACAAAGCGGTCGAGGTAGGGTTTGCATACCCTATTCATTAAATCCATGAGACAGTCGGGGCGTTGGTTAAACCAAATGGCATGACCATGAATTCGTAATGACCATAACGAGTTTGGAAGGCGGTCTTTGGGACGTCTTCTTCATGTACTCTGAGTTGATGATAACCAGAACGAAGGTCGATTTTTGAAAAAACAGGTGGCGCCTTGAAGTTGGTCTAGGAGGTCATCGATGAAGGTAATGGGCTAGCGGTTCTTGACCGTTAACTTGTTGAGTTCTCTGTAGTCGATACACATGCGAAACGTTCCATCTTTCTTCTTCACAAAAAGAACAGGTGCACCCCAAGGCGAGGAGCTAGGACGTATGAATCCTTTGTCAGTCAGCTCTTGCAGTTGACTGGCCAGCTCTTGCATTTCGGATGGGGCTAACCTATAAGGAGATTTTGCGACTGGTGTAGCGCCAGGTATAAGATCAATGCGGAATTCGACTTCTCTCACGGGAGGAAGTCCTGAGATGTCGTCGGGAAAGACTTGTGGGAATTCTTTCACTACTGGTATATCTTCGAGTTTCTTCTCCTTGTTTCCCTTCTTGACGACGTGAGTTAGGAATGCGACATAGTTCTTGCGGAGATATTTTCGGGCTTGAAGGCAGGACATCAATTTGAGTCCTTTCGAAGGGGTTTCTCCAAAGATTCGTAGGGTTTGACCGTCTGCAAGAGGAATGCGAATGAACTTTTCGCGGCATACTACTTCAGCATGATGTTGGCTGAGCCAGTCCATACCGATTATAATGTCGAAACTTCCCAACTTCATAGGGATGAGGTCAACTGGAAAATCGTGATCGTTTAGAGTGAGGGTACAATCTCGTATAATAGAGTTTAATGAGACCGGTTTTTCGTCAGCAACTTCCACCGTTAGGGATTCCATGAGATTATCACGAGTTTGGTTGAGGATAGGTTCAAATTCTAAAGACACAAAACTCTAATCTGCGCCAGTATCGAATAACATGGATGCATAACTACCAATTGATGAGAAACGTACCGTTAACCACGTTGTTGTCAGCCCTAACTTGGTTGGCGTTGATGTTGAAAGCTCTTCCTCTAGCAGGTGGAGGAGCTTGGCTAGCTTGGTTCACCGGGTTTGCTTGAGCTTAGGCATGAATGATGTTCACCAAGCGTGGACAAGTGTTTCTAAAGTGGTTTGGGTCTCCACAGTTGTAACAAGCTCGCATGGGTTGCATCATGGGGTAGTTGGGTTGGTAGTAGGATTGGATTTTATGTTGTGTAGATGGTAGAAGTAAGGGTTGTTGGGCTTGACCCACTATCTGATGGTGGGTTTGGGTTGAGGGTTGATTGCGGTTCATTCGCTGAAGTGTGCGACAGGTTTGGATGGTGTGACCCGCACGGCCACAGCTGGTGCAATGTTGGCAGGGATGTTCGGGGAGGTGATGGTATTGGAAACGGTTGCATTTTGGGTATGGGCCGGCTGTATGGCTTTTTAAAAGGTGCAGCTGAGGGGGCAATTTGGGTGATGGGTGCAGCAGTGATAGGGGGTTTGTTTGTGTGACAGAAAAGTTTCCCGTTGTTTCGCTTCCTCTTACCAGCAAACTTCGAAGAGGAGACAGAATGGTTTGGAGTTTGGGCCTCAATGGGGGCTTTCTTTTTCTCCTCCTTGAATTTACCGTTCGGATGCGATTCTCGTAAGTTTGGTAGCTAGTTCCATTGCGACTTCAAGTGTTGCAGGAGAAGTGCTTAGAACCGAGTCTTGAATTTTCGAGGGGAGCCTCGAATGTAGTGTTCAACCAAGCGGTACACGGGGTGAACAAATTAGGGATCATCTGATTCAGCTCGAGAAATCTTTTGTTGTAGGAAGTATGATCTCCTTCCTTTTGTTTTAACGAGTGGAATTCATCTTCCAACTTCTTGATTTCGCTTCTTGGGCAGAAGCGTCTTGTCATTATTTCTCTTAACTCTTCCCATGTTAAGGCCATAGCATCTTCGACTCCTCTCTTACCGTTTTCTGTGTTCCACCAGGTAAGGGCTACCCCAAACAGTCTCCCAGTTGCGTAACGTACCTTGCGATCCTCGGGATAATCGCAATTGAGGAAGGTGTTCTCCATTTCTTCAGACCAGTGGAGGAGAGCAGTGACACCTTCGGTCCCTTCATATTTTGGGGGATCGCAAGACTTGAAGTGTTTGTAGGAGCACTTTTTGGAGAGAGGGTTGTCGACGTTCTGGTCTTCTTGATTGGGAGGGTTGATGGGATTTGCGGTGAGAGCTTGTTGGACTTGAATTACGATGTCAGGAAGCACCGCGGCCATTTGTTTTGCAATTTGGGTGGCCAAGCGTTCGTTTGACCTTCCTGACTTTCTACCTCCACGTAGCTGCCTAGCCGACATCTACAGGAACATACATAGGAAGATTGTGAGTTTAAGGAGTCTTTTTAGGTGTCATGTGTCGTTAAGAAAAATAAAAAAAATAACATAATCATCAATAATGCAACTACATCCATAGGATGTCTTGGGTTTGCTCATGTTTGGGCCTCCAATGTCCCCCATACCATCGCCTGTATAGTCATGTGGGCCCCATGACTATTGGCTTAGTAAGATTCACATTGGTGTTGGCGGTTTAACACTTACATCACCCGAATGAAAACCATGAAATATGATTGCGAGATGTATGGTAGGAGGGTGTCCAGGTATAGACACAATGACAACTCAAAGTGGGGTTAGCTCACACGACGTTTGGTATAGCATGCTTTGGCCTAATAGGTCCTTCGTACTCTCATCGTTAGTCCCCAGGTAGGCAAACTGGTCCTTTATTTTGGATTTATACGAATGCCAAGCCTAGACAGGACGTTCCGACTACCGGTACTCGTACCCTTCCAATTACTACATGCCCGTCATGGGAACTCACTTTGATGTGATTTGAAAAATACAAAAATCGTTGTAAAAATCATAGGAATTGGTAGGTGTGTGCTCTCATGGATATGGTATGTTATGAGGATATGATTCATGATGAGTATTGTATAATAATATGTACTTATGAACATGCTTGCATAACATTGAATGTAACAATAAACATAAAGCATATAAACATCATGAATTTTGTATGTAACACATAAACAAATTTTAAAATTCTAATCAACTATAGTATAGGCTCTAAGGGTCTAATAACCTATCCTATATCCTATAGTCATGGCTCTGATACCAATCTGTCACACCCCGACCCGCAGCGGAATAAGAGTCGGGGCATAATTGGTTTATCACCAAAGCTCATGATGTTTACTAAAATGTTTCATATTTATTAAATTCAAATTACAACTTAAATATTCAAATCAATCCATACAATTACAAGGAAATGAAACTAAGTAAAACAATCCAAAGCTTAAACTGATTTATTCTTCTAGGCCTTTCTATGTGTTTCTTGCCTCAACTGGATCACCTGTATCATGTGTAAAATGGGGGAAATTTTGGGTCAACAAAAGTTGGCGAGTGAACCTTGTTAAAAACATTGTTATTGATTTCTTGTTGTATTTAATATTGAAAAGTTATGCAATAATCATATGTGAGCAAACATATATAAACAAACAATCACAAACCACCTTGAATGAGTATATGACATGAATGATAATGTACTGTGAGATCAAGGCTCAATCAAACGGAGCCGATCGTATGAAATGTATGATGATGTATGTGAGATCAAGGCTCAATCAAACGGAGCCGATCGAATGAGGCACCTGATACTCAACCCGTCTCCCACGGGGAGCTGATGGGCCTAATGAAATGCATGTACTGAAAATAACAACTTCAATCTAAACATAATCCACACAACAATTGATACATATTGGCTACACATTTGGTCACGGATATGATGGATGCACAAGTGTTTAAATATAATAAATAATTAAGCGACACATGATACACCCCAAAAATGTGATTAAAACGGGGAATTGGTAGAGATTCACTCACATTGGGTGCGTTCTTTTGATGACGTTGGTTGCGCACGAGTTTTGGGATTTGATCGACGAGGAAAACTAACCTAAAATAATAACGAAATGGTTTGGTAAATAAATGGATTTTATTTGAGACTAATATTTTTATTTCATAATTTTAATAGGATTTTTAGATTTATTTTTGTGAGTTTAAGGACATTTTCTAACTTTAAAAATATTATTTTTAAGTATTTTTAATTGATTTTTAAATTAAATAAATAAATAAAAGAAATAAAATTTTTGACTTTTTGACCGTTGACCGGTCCGTTGACCGGACCGTTGACCGGTAGGACTGTGGTTGAGTGTGCGCTGAGTGAGGTTCGAACCCGGGACCTCTCGTACGCGTGCACGCAGCTCTACCAACTGAGCTACGTGTCTAACCCGATATATTCTATGTTTTAATTATATATATATACTGATTAACTTGTTATTTTATTTGGTTTATATTAAAAAGGATTTATATGTCGAACCGGCTGCAGGGACCCGGAGTCGAACTCGGGTCCTTCGGTTCGTAAGCGCACAGGTTTATATTACTTTTATAAACATACTGTGACTTGTTCTGATTCAGTTTTAAAAAGGTTGGTTTTAATTCGGAAAGTCGGTGTGTTGTAAGGTTCGAACTCGTGACGTGCGTTATATGAATGCACACAGTCCACCGCTGGACTGTGTGTCTAACTCGGTTAAACATTCAGTTTATATTAAACTTATACACATGTTCGACTTCGTCTTCTTCATTTACAAAGTCACAGACAATGATGTCCGACTGTTCATGTTTAAATCGGTCATCGAACATATAATTGATTGAATTGAAATGGATAAGGAGGGTTATGGAATCGAATGTACCGATCAGAGTGTCTTTCTCAGATTTCCGGCAAGGGTCGTCGTCTCTGATTTGTGAATTCCGTCTGAGTGGATCAATTAACAGTTTTGATCAACGAATTATGAAATTAAGTTACTAACAAGGGTTATCAGGGGGTTTAGATGATTTTACCGATTCACAGCGAGACTTCGGAATTTCCAGTGATTTTCGGCGAGTGCAGAAATCTCCGGCAACGTCGTCTGGGACCGATTCTGGTTGAAGGATTTAAGTTAATATATGTCTAACAATGGATTGAAAACGAAAGAGTCGAGAAATTTACCGGTTTGGTGTAAGTCTCGGTTTTCCGGTGAAAGTCCGGCGAATGCAGAATATCTCCGGCGAGTGCTAATGCTTCGAGAAATTGTGCGATTTTGAGCGAAAAGATTACCAGAGACTTGGGTGTGTATTTATAGGGAAGAATCAGGATGAATTGAGTTTGAATTTTGGTCTTGATTCGTGGTCAAGACTTTTCCGGCGGTTACGACTGGAATTGCGGTCAGACGTCGGTTATAACCGATGTCGACGTCGGTTATCAAGTTTTAGTCAAAAGGAATATGGCAAGAATCGCGGATTGCCTATTTTTCCGGTGATGACTAATCTGGGCGCGGTGATTACTTGAATTTGACTTTCAGTTTTATTATAAATATTATTTGTTTTAATGTTTATCACAAACGAGTCATGTGGCGGAGTGGTGAAATGTTTGTTTGTTTGAACCGGCTGACCCGGGTTCGAAACCCGGCAGCTTCTTTTTATTTTTTTCTTCACTTATTTTTACTTTTTAATAATTATAGTTTTTAAATTCTAATATGTTTATTAATTATGTATTGTTTAAAATTAAAATGAACAATATATACGCAACGAAAATTATAACTGACTATTCGATTAATAAACGAAACGGGTTTTGGAAACCCGTTTTTCGACGGATGTTACAATTCACACCACACCCACCACTCTCATCACTCTTATCATGATGAATTTAATCCCAACCAATACTTTAATACACCCCCAGCCGACCAAAACCAAATAGACCAACCTAATCCCATGGACGAGGACTCCGACCCGGAGATGCCGCCGTCAGGATCACACACGCATCCCATAGAAATCTCGAGCGATTCGAACTCTTATGTCGGATCGCCGTATCAAGGTCCTAGTGAATGGGACCAATATTGGAATCAATTCATCTTTGCCAACACTCATTCCCATCACTCCCAACCACCTCCTGTGCAAGAAGATATCTACATGGAACCGGTGGAACAACCCCAATCTCCACCTAAACCGCCAAGGAGGAAAAGAGGAGCACATATGTCGGTACGTGCGGGCCAATAGTCAGGATCGCTGCCACCGTTACCCAAAACTTATCTAACCATTCACAAGGATCAATAAATGGGTGGACCCTCCAATGCTCCATCTGTGGTGGACCCTCCAATGCTCCATCTATGGTGGAACCGACACCACCACCAGTGGTTCAACCACCACCATCGGGTTTTAATAACCCTATTCCTACATATCCGGATATATCTGGATATGATCCTTTTAACCCATCTACGCCAGTAAATTACCAAGCATTGTTTCATGACCCTTAGATGCAAGCGGTTATGTATAACGCACTTTACCACGTCTCCTTTCCCACCTGTTTATCCACCTACTGGATATCCAAGTTATGGGTACCAGTACTTTTATGCCACAACCACAACCTCCGCCACCACTCGAGGCCATTAACGAGGCCTTGGAACGAATGAAGGAAATGCAACAACAAGCGGAGAAGACGGAGAAGAAGACAAATAAGTTCTTCAAGAAGCTCTCTAAGTTGGTAAAGGGAAAGAAGGACGAGTGAAGTCTTTTCTTTTATTATGTTTAGTCCCTACGTGGACATTGTTATTTCATTAGTCCCTGTGTGGACAAGTTATTTCTTTTAGTCCTTGCATGGACAATTAGTTTTATTTATTTATTTCAAGTATTGTAATTTCTGTTGTCATTTAATGAAATATTTTGGAACTATATATATATGTACTCATCCTTTTCAAGCGATCGTCTCGATTTTACTCTCAATTAATGATCAGCATATAATTCCAAAAGATCTTAATGGTTTTGATTAGCCACATGGCAAAGTCTATATTAATTGGCCAAATTATAAATGATAGTTAAGGATGAATAGCCTTCTATCATGATAGTTAAGGAAGAATTATCCTTCTATCCAGAGGTGGTGGACTATGTTCAAGCCTCTAAGTCATTAAGGTCAGTGCGACCGTGCCTATTAATCGACCATTAAGATACTCCTATGTTAACATTCAAGTAATGTTCATACTCTTGGTAGTGTGACTTGAGGAACCACACTAGCCGTCTAGGTAATGGACTACGTCCTAAACCTTATATAGCGTATGTGATCAAATTTGATCCCGGCTAATATCATCAATGCGATGATAATGATTAAACATCCATTAGTGATGTAGTGCCTACGGGCCATAATTAAACATCCATTAGTGATGATTTGCCTTTGTGCAATATTATATTGTCAATTAAGATGACAGTTGTAACCTTTTGGTTCCCTTTCCAAGGTGGTGAGCTATGCTCAAGCCTCATAAGTCTATATGATCAATGAGATCATGACTAATATCATCAATGTGATGATTATCTATCTTAACATCTAGTTGATGTTAATTGATTTATTTACAGGCCAATGTGCCGTATTTTTATGTCCATTAGTGACCGGCCAACGTGCCGCATTCTTATATGTCCTTAGTGACAAGACAATATACCATATTTTAATGTCCTTAGTGACAAGCCTATGAGCTATTTATAATTGTCTAATGACAATGACAGTTGTGACATTACGATCCACTGTCTAATAATATATGGACTATGTCCAAATTGTAATTTGCCTTTTATGGTCCTTTTGAGACCTAGGCCAAATATAGATAACATTCATTTAAAATGTTAAGCCTGACAGTTGTGATTCTACGCACACTGGTTCAAATAGGCAATGGATTTATATATCCAAACTTTATAGCCTATATGGTTATTAATATCATGGCTAATGTAAAATTTAATTTGGTATATAGTACCCAAACATCAGAGATGGCTAACTCAGATGAGGCGCAAAGTAGCCGCCGTGATAATAGTACTGACAAAGCTGAACATATAGCCATTAATAATGATGATTCCAAGCTCGCATTGTTGCAGCTGTCAGAAAAGCCATGCAAAAGGCCATGGAGAAATTTAAGGAAGTGAACGCTACTCGCTCCAAACCTTTATCTATTCCACCATCATCAACTAGAAAGGAGAGCTCTGTTCACTCTTCAAATGCGAAGAGTGAACCAAAGAAACTAGAATTCAATGATAGGTCATGTTCTTCTAAAGACGGATGTACCTAGAAATACTTTATCTCCTGCAAGCCCCGAGATTTTAATGGGGAAAAGGGAGCAGTAGAAGCCTTGAGATGGCTTGATGAGATGGAAACTATTGTAGATATCAGCGGTTATGCTAATAAGGATGTGGTGAAGTTTGTATACCAATCCTTCAAGGGCGATGCCCTAATATGGTGGAAGGCCATGCTCCAGTCAACAGTAAAAGTACACCTGTATAACTTAGGATGGACCAAGTTTGCAGGCCTTGTTAAGGAAACGTACTGCCCACCTCATGAGGTGGAGAAGATAGAGTCAGATTTTCTGACTCTTACAATGAAAATCTGGACTGTCGGAAGTATGTTACCGAATTTAATCCCTGTCCAAGGTGGTGAGCTATGCTCAAGCCTCATAAGTCTATATGATCAATGAGATCATGACTAATATCATCAATGCGATGATTATCTATCTTAACATCTAGTTGATGTTAATTGATTTATTTACAGGCCAATGTGCCGTATTTTTATGTCCATTATTGACCGGCCAACATGCCGCATTCTTATATGTCCTTAGTGACAAGCCAATATACCATATTTTAATGTCCTTAGTGACAAGTCTATGAGCTATTTATAATTTTCTAATGACAATGACAGTTGTGACATTACGATCCACTGTCTAATAATATATGGACTATGTCCAAATTGTAATTTGCCTTTTATGGTCCTTTTGAGACCTAGGCCAAATATAGATAACATTCATTTAAAATGTTAAGCCTGACAGTTGTGATTCTACGCACACTGGTTCAAATAGGCAATGGATTTATATATCCAAACTTTATAGCCTATATGGTTATTAATATCATGGCTAATGTAAAATTTAATTTGGTATATAGTACCCAAACATCAGAGATGGCTAACTCAGATGAGGCGCAAAGTAGTCGCCGTGATAATAGTACTGACAAAGCTGAAAATATAGCCATTAATAATGATGATTTCCAAGCTCGCATTGTTGCAGCTGTCAGAAAAGCCATGCAAAAGGCCATGGAGAAATTTAAGGAAGTGAACGCCACTCGCTCCAAACCTTTATCTATTCCACCATCATCAGCTCGAAAGAAGAGCTCTGTTCACTCTTCAAATGCGAAGATGAACCAAAGAAACTAGAATTCAATGATAGGTCCTGTTCTTCTAAAGACGGATGTACCTTAAAATACTTTATCTCTTGCAAGCCCCGAGATTTTAATGGGGAAAGGGGAGCAGTAGAAGCCTTGAGATGGCTTGATGAGATGGAAACTATTGTAGATATCAGCGGTTATGCTGATAAGGATGTGGTGAAGTTTGTATACCAATCCTTCAAGGGCGATGCCCTAATATGGTGGAAGGCCATGCTCCAGTCAACAGGAAAAGTACACCTGTATAACTTAGGATGGACCAAGTTTGCAGGCCTTGTTAAGGAAACGTACAGCCCACCTCATGAGGTGGAGAAGATAGAGTCAGATTTTGTGACTCTTACAATGAAAATCTGGACTGTCGGAAGTATGTTACCGAATTTAATTCCTTATCCAGATTAGTATCTTATCTGATTTCACCTGAATCCAAACGCATCACGTGTTTTATAAATGGGTTAGCACCTGAGATTAAAGGCATGGTGAAGGCTACCCAGCCTACTACTTATAGGTCTGCTGTTGACCTATCTCTCTCTTTCACTTTAGATCTAGTAAGATAAAAGTCAGTCAAGACTGAGACTGATGGGAAAAGGAAGAGAGAGGATGGTAACTCCCAAAGCTTTAATAAGATGAATAAGGGTAGATTTAGGTTCAGAAGGAACCAAGATAAGTCGGGCATGACGCCGACCTGTAAAACCTGCAACTGCAACGACTGGGGACAGTGTAATTTTGATCAACAGGCTAAACCCTGTGGTATTTGTAAGAAAAAGGGGCATAAGACCCTAGAATGCAAGGATCTTAAGGATGTCGTCTGCTACGGTGGCAATGAAACAGTGCATATTAAGACTAACTGCCCTAAGAATCAAGAATAATAATGCGGAGAGGCCAAGAAAGGAAATGCTCGTGCCTTTCAGATGAATGCTAGAGAGGCTGTTAATGACAACAATGTCATAACGGGTACATTCCTCATTAATGACATATATGCTAGAGTTCTTTTTTATTCGGGTGCAGATAAGTCATTTGTGGACTATAAGTTTAGCAAACTATCAAACTTACCATAAAAACTCTAGACATAACTTATGAAGTAGAACTTGCTGATGGAACCTTGGAAACAGCATCTTCTATTGTTGATGGATGTTTTATATCCATTGAGAATCATTCAATTCCTATATCTCTTCTGCCAATGAAATTGGGGGGGGGGGGGGGGTTCGATGTTGTCTTAGGCATGGATTGGTTATCCCATAACTAAGCCCGCATTACCTGTGATAAGAAACTCATCAAAATTAAAACCCATCTGGTGAAATGCTCACCATCCTTGGAGATTCACACTATGGATTGCCAGACAAAGTGTCATTGTTTAAGGCATCCAAGTGTGTAGGGAAAGGTTGTGTCATTTACATGGCACAAATCATTATCAACGAGCCTAAGCCAAACATTGAAGACCTTCCCATCATCTCGGAATATTTTGATGTTTTCCCTAAGGAATTACCAGGTCTACCTCCAGCTAGGCAAGTGGAGTTTAGGATTGACATCCTACCAGGAGTGGCACCTGTTGCAAGAGCTCCGTATTGGTTAGCACCAACAGAAATGAAGGAATTAAGGATACAATTAGACGAACTTTTAGAGAAAGGTTTCATACAGCCTAGTTCCTCACCTTGGGGAGCTCCTATTCTTTTTGTTAAGAAAAATGACGGTTCAATGCGAATGTGCATTGATTACCACGAACTAAACAAGATAACAATAAAAAATCGTTATCCTCTGCCCAGGATCGATTATTTGTTCGATCAACTACAAGGGGATAGTTACTTCTCTAAAAGCGATTTGATATCAGGATACCATCAACTGAAGGTTAGAAGTGAGGATGTTCCCAAAACTGTCTTCAGGACCCGTTATGGTCATTACGAATTTCTGGTGATGCCTTTTGGGCTCACAAATGCACCTGCAACATTCATGGATCTCATGAATAGAGTCTGCAAGCCGTACCTAGATAAGTTTGTCATTGTCTTCATAGACGACATACTTATCTACTCTTGTAATCAAGTTGATCACGAGAAACATCTTTGGTGCGTCTTAGAATTGCTAAGACAAGAGAAGCCTTATGCTAAGTTCTCTAAGTGCGAGTTTTGGCTTAGGGAAGTCCAATTTCTTGGACATGTTGTAAGTGAGCGTGGTATCCAAGTGGATCCCGCTAAGATAGAAGCCATAATGAATTGGGAAGTACCCAAAACTCCATCGGAGATTCATAGTTTCGTAGGATTGGCCGGTTATTATAGGAGGTTCATTGAGAACTTTTCGAGGATAGCCACTCCTTTAACTACCTTGACCCGTAAGAATGTCAAGTTTAACTGGGGTCCAAAACAACAAAAATCTTTTGAGATTTCGAAACGCAAGTTGAGCAATGCTCCTATATTATCTCTACCTGATGGTATTGAGGATTTTGTCGCTTATTGTGATGCCTCGCACACTGGCATGGGCTATGTGCTAATGCAAAAAGCAAAGTAATTGCTTATGCATCATGGCAATTAAAGGTGCACGAAAGGAATTATACCACCCATGACTTGGAATTGGGTGCTATTGTATTTGCACTTAAGTTGTGGAGACATTACTTATATGGCACGAAGTGTATCATATACACTGACCATAAGAGTCTTCAACATCTGTTCAATCAAAAGGATTTGAACATGCGACAGCGCCGCTGGATGGATACGCTTAATGATTATGATTTGAAATTAACTATCATGCCGGCAAGGCAAATGTCGTTGTTGACGCCTTAAGTCGCAAGGAAAGAGTTAAGCCTATTAGGATTAACGCCAAGAGAATTGAGCTCAAAAATAGCTTGAATGAGAAGTTATTAGATGCGTAAAAGCAAGCCCTATTAGAGGCTAATATTCCTAATGAGGGATTAGGCGAAACTATTGATCAGTTAACGCCTGGAAAGGATGGAATCCTTAGATTCAATGGAAGAATCTGAGTTCCAATCTTTGGAGGACTTAGAGAACTAATCCTCCAAGAAGCACATAGTTCGAGATACTCAATTCACCCAGGTGGTGACAAAATGTATTAATATTTGAAAAAGAACTATTGGTGGATGGGATTGAACAAATCCATAGTCACTTATGTAGCTAAATGTCTGATGTGTTCGCAAGTTAAAGCCAACATCAGAAACCATCAGGATTCCTACAACAGCTTGAAATTCCAACTTGGAAATGGGAAATGGTAACTATAGATTTGATTACCAACTTACCTAAGACCAAACATGGCAATGACACGATTTGGGTCATTGTGGACAGGCTGACTAAGTCAGCACATTTCTTGCCAATTAAAGAAATTTATAATTCTGATAAGTTGGCAAAGCTATATGTGGACAAGATTGTGTCCTTACATGGTGTGCTGGTATCTATTGTATCCGATAGAGATACTAGATATACATCTCACTTTTGGAAAAGATTCCAACAATCTTTAGGCACAAGATTGAACTTTAGTACGGCTTACCACCCACAGACGGATGGATAGAGTGAGCATACTATTCAAACTTTGGAAGACATGCCTAGAGCATGTGTAATTGATTTAGGTGGAAGTTGGGATGACCACTTACCCCTAATAGAATTCTCCTACAATAATAGTTATCATACAAGCATCAAGGCTGCTTCTTTTGAAGCTTTATATGGGAGAAAATGTAGAACGCCTGTTTGTTGGGCTGAAGTTGGGGAAGCCCAACTATCAGGACCTGAGATTGTCTTAGAGACCCTGGATAAGATATTGCAAATCCGTGATCGTCTCAAAGCTGCCCGTGATAGGCCAAAAGTTATGCAGACAAGAGGTGAAAACCTTTAATTCCAAATAGGGGACAAAGTATTATTAAAGGTATCACCCTGGAAAGGTGTGATGCGCTTCGGAAAGAAGGGCAAGTTAAGCCCGAGATATACTAGACCATTCAAGGTAATCGAATGTGTCGGTTCTGTAGCTTATAAGCTCAAGCTGCCTGAGGAGCTCAGTGGAATCCATGATGTGTTCCACGTATCTAATTTAAAGAAATGTCTAGCCGATGAGTCGCTAGCAATGTCACATCAAGATGTGCAAATTGATAAAAACCTGAGATTCACTGAGAAACCAATTTCAATCGAGGGTCCACATGTTAAAAAGCTCCGAAGGAAGTTTATACCTATTGTAAAGGTTAAGTGGGATGCCATTCGAGGCCCCGAGTATACATGCGAGGTTGAGTCCACTATGCGACAAAAGTACCCCCATCTTTTGGAATCAAATCTCGAGGTCGAGATTTCTTTTAAGGGGGTGAGAATGTAACAACTCGTAAAATTCGTATTCGGAAATAAACCGACGCGTGTTCATGCCCTCGAATAATACCTCAAATGAGTTACCCACTCAACACTTTAAACGAATCCAAAAATCCAAAAAACAAATTTTAACCCGGCAGTAGCTTACGGTCCGGACCGTAGGGTACGTTCCAGACTTTCTGGTTAGAAATTATAACTAACCGTAAGCTACGGTCTGGCAACCGTATCTAACAGCGAGTCACTAGAACTTCAGTTTTACACCATTTTAACTTTCAACTAATAACCCCAAGGCCCTTAGACTTTATTATTACATTTTCCTTGCATAACCAAGTCATTTTTCAACCTGAACGACTCCCGGTTAAGGTGATATCTTGTGATTCACATTCTTGAGTATCACACCTCTTCACCGAACCTTAAACCTTACTAGCTTGGGTGATTTAACCCATGAAACCATAGGCATTCGTATCTTTCACATTTAAGCTAGTAAACGCTTATAAGTCGTTAAAACACATAGTGTGACGCTCGTTAACGTTCGGTTATCCGTACTCTTCTTCAATACATCTCGTATTGAACGAAAAGACCAAGTTGTATCATTATGACATTGGATATAAGTCAAGGGACAATTCATGACAATCCACAAAACTATTCTTGAGGGACTAAAAGAGTCAAAACTCCAAATTTCTGTCAAGATGCCACCTCTCCTACAAAATGCCACACTCTTGCAGCTCTTGACACCTTGCTAGACACTTGTGAAGATCCTACAACACCTCTAACACCTGGCTTCATCTTCACACACCTTCTTGCACTATAAATAGTTCACTCCATTTCCTTGCTCATTCACTCTTCTCCTCTCTTATTACACTCTTGGAAGTTCCTGACTATTTAGGAGCTTCCCTTTGAGTTCTAGTTTTCCCTTGGATCACTTGTAAGTGCTCCATCTTTGCTCTTTTCTTTTTATAGGCTTTTAATAGCCAAAAGTCAAGCATTTTCGACAAATGCCTTGACTTTCAGTTAAGACCATTATGGTCCAGCCATTGATCGAAATGAACATGGATAAGTGATCATAATTAGGAAAGTATTAACCCCTTGAAGGGGCACCTCCTAAAGATCACATTTACTAGGTCAATTGACGGATCAAAGTTTATGTTTTAAAAAGTCAAACGGGTCAGATTTCATAAATATTATAATCTGAATTTATATATGTTATAAACATGTTTTTAACACTTAAACAACTTGGTAATAATTATTAGAACATGTGGGAACATGTTTGATCCGTCAATTTCAGTCCTAGAGTCGGTTCGCAACCGAAAGTCGCGAAGCTTGACTTCTTCTTTGACTTTCGATTCTGACCCGACTTAGAGTAGTTAACTTCTGAATTAAGGTCACATTATGATCGTAATACAATGTAGCATAACCCTATGAGGTTATATTACATGATCATAATCATAATCTGAGTTTATGCACAAGTTCCGTAAAATGTCAAATTTTGACTAAAATGCCCTTTTTACACAAAACAAGGTTTTAAATCAGCAATGAACTTTCAAATGAATTACCTACAGATATGTTAATGTAATTAACATTATATGATGTTAATATTCTGATCATAAACTGATTTTTAGTATAATATCGTAAACTATACTTTTAAATGACCAAAATGCCCTTTCGGTGCATAGTTTGGTCTTAAACAACGAACCACACTTATGTGTGCTATCTTACTGATAATATATCACAAATTAGATATTTTTCCAGAATGTTTATGATCATAACATCAGAATACATTCAAGTTCCTTTTATACGACATATAATTACCAAAATGTCCTTATGAGGTATACTTTCGTTTCAAAAACCTTTCCAGGCATATAAGTTGATACCCTACTGATATTACAACTTATTTAAAGTAATGACATATAGAACTTGTTCATGACTCATCCGGTTACCCGATATCGCTTATATGCATACAGTTAAGTATATGTAACTAGATCACGAAAATTAACCGAAACGGGTTTAACCTTATCATTTTAATCTCAAATTCCAGAATGTTAATTGTTTACACATATTATACAAGTCTTAAGTACTTGTTGGGTTTAAACTACATTCTATCCGGTCATCGCTTAATCTAGCGTATCGTACCGTTTTTGATCCATTACGCTAGTCGGTATAAGTCTATGACTTAAATTAAGACCGTTAGCATTTTAATTGGTTAGCTTATGCCATAATCCAGACTAGAGCCTTCCAGTAAATGCTATCTGCACTTATTTCGTTTTGAATACGGCTGAGAATATTAAATCTTGCATTATTAATCAAGACTAGCTTAGGTAAATACTCTTGGCTTATTTTCCTTATATGGGCTTGGGTTTTGGTAAATTATTACCGCTTGGTCGGAAATGGGATCAATTGAATGCCGGATTATGGCTAGTAAATCCGCATATTCCGTTTTGATCAGTTCTGTTTGATAACTTAAACATTGGGGGTTAACGACCGTGTCCTGGATATCCTTAGTTCATTACATTAGTTAATGGCCATGACCAAAGCACGGGGTGTAGGCATACACCCGACAGATGCGAATGCTAAATTATTTTTACCCACAAGTTGGGGATAACTCCTTCGTGGGTTCATAAGTGGTGTGTACGTTAAACATGTCTCAGTCTCTGTACTGGGCCCCATATGTATTGACAAACATGTAAAGTTGTTAACAAGGTTACAACGCTAACTTTTCTTATAAAAGGTTTGTGCCCTGTGCACTTAGATCTAATTTTTAAAATGTTTTCAAAATGAGTCAGTCGGGTGTATTTACCAACGAAAGCTGACATATTTTCAAAAGACTAAGATGCAGGTACAATACGAAATAGTCTGGAAGCTGCTCGGTAGTGATATAAGAGGATCTTGCAAATCCTTAGATCTGCCCAAAGTCTGTTATACATTTTTGTACATTTTACAATCCGCCTGTCGATCTTTCATTATATGCCGTCTGTATATCATATTTCGTACTTTGAACATTTGGTTTATAATAGTAATTTAAACTCCAAGACTTACGCTGTGCTGTGTTTTATTGACTATGATGATATCAACTTACGTCACAATATTCCCCACCCGGGCCCACCAGTGTTTGGTTAGAAATTCGGGGTTTGACAATGATATTCTCTCTGTATATAGAACAAGCCATCTTAATTAAATTCACACTAAGGCCTTCACTCCAGTTTCTTTAACATATACTCGAGAAAGCCATTCGAAGAGCCGCATCACAAATTTATGTATTCATAAATTTACTTGTTCAAAGGGTGCTCTACTTATGCTTCATCATATCATTCCGAAAAGCTAAAGAGATGTCTAGGTTTTCAACAGATCAGGTATAGGTTTTAATCCACATGTTTCAAGTTTCAACTTAGTTATATAATCTAGCTAGGTTAAGGGTCTTGTTTTAATTAAATGAGTTCTTCTAGGAAATAATTATACTGTATAACTTAAATGAGTTCGTTTGGAAGTTACCATTTGAGCAAGGATTATAGATAATGTAAAATGTATATTGATAATATAAACTTAAAGGCCCGGCCTAAACTTTTAATTGATGATTGTGTGTCTAACAACCTTGTAATGTCGTCATAACAAATTTCAGTTTCATGATAATCCATATGAAAATTCTTTGATTTATAACCGTTAAAATATAAGATTGATAGCATGTAACTTGTCCTTGTCAACTACTTATTAGTTCATAACAATAAAGACTCTTTTACATGATAAAGTATATACTTTTGAAATTTATACCAATAGGGTTTCAAACAAGTTGGAAGAGTTATTCTTCATTTATAAATTATCATACAAGTACTTCCTTGATTTTCCACATGTGTTGCTTATGGATGCCACGTACAATATGAACAAGTTCCTTGTGAACCATTCAAGGACTATGATGATAAAATGGGCTTCTACGCTATTTCATTTGTAAACTACCAAGTTCCTTGGTGAACCAAGTTCGTTCATGACCCAATATACTAACGAACAAGGTTTTCTTGCCAACCTTTTAAACACACCGGGATATGATTTCATGGGTTGAACTAAGATATTGTCGGACAAAGTTCTTTCGCCAACCCTACAAGTGCGTCGGGCTATGACTTCATGGGGTTGAACCAAGATCAAGCATCACAAGTGATACTCAAATATATTCATCTAATGCATATGTTAAACGCATACATAACATGTTAGGTGATGGAAATTGTGGGTTTCAGGCGATAGCTTTTGCTCTCGAGTACGGTGGAGATGCATTGTTATTTATCTGGAGGTCACTGATGGAAGAGTTACTCGAGTTTAGAAATAAGTACACTAAATATTTCTTAGGCTCATTCGAAGATGTGTTAACATCCTTGGCTTGGTCAGGGTCGGGGGTTGCACAAAAAAATACTGGATGATTATGCAAGAGGTAGGATTCTTGATTGCGAACAAGTTTAATGTAATCGTTCATTTTTTATCTCAATAAAAAAAGAAATAGTTTCAACTTGTTTTTTGCTTTGGAGAGGCCCTCACCAATTCACAGAAAAAAAATTACAATTGCACACGTGAATGGTAACCATTTTATGATGGTAGAATTGCAAGGAAAGCATCCAATTGCCAGCACAAACAACCTATTGAAATTAATGAATATAAATGATGCAGCTGACTGGGAGAATATATTTGAATCACGTCAAAATATGTATATTTTTTTATAGAAAAACCTACTACATATTCTGTTATAGATTAAAGCTTATTAAATGATAATAATTTTGTAAAATTATTAAATCGAACTTTCAATAAATGAAGAGGACTTTTATTTATTTATTATTATACGCATACATACATGTATACGCTATCTCTATAACGAATAACGAAATGATAAACTATAACACGTATGAAGAAGTAACAAAAATATAACTTTTAATATAGAGGGACCTTTCGTGTATTAATTGAAACTTGGACCCTTTTATGTAAATAATATAAAGAATAAAGAAAAGAAAGAATATATATATATATATATATATATATATATATATATATAAACAGGTGGACCACGGGTAACAAACCAGGGTCTACCTAGTTAAATAAGTCCACACGCACCACTGCACCACCTGCAGGTTTGGTGCAAGACTCACATGTTTATATTATATATGAAGTTACAATTGAGTGCTTTGAAACTCGTTTGCTGCCCAAACTAAACACGACAACCTCATTATTAGTGTTTCCATTTTCGTTTTGATTGATGCTCTGATGGAGGTTTCCTTACTTACGAAAACACGAACCTGGACGTAAAACCACATCAATTCAACCTCGCAACTTTGGCAAATTATTTAACCAAATCTCCTAGTTTTGAATTTTCACAAGAACCAAATATAGAACCACGAATGCTGCCTTTGGTTAGCGAAATCTTATATATAGAGAGCCTATTCATTTCCTCGGAAGGTGACACCACAAAAGAAAACACACACCCTTCACATTCGTCTGCGACGGTACCGGTTGCTGGAGATATCCGAAGTTCACAACAAAATCGCGTCACATTCGTCTCGGTATACCTTTCTTTATCCTTTTGCCTTGTTAATTCTCGGTTGAAAACTTTACTTTTTCGACGTTAATACTCACCTAAACAAAACTGAACTGCTGGAAAATCTGACTGATAGTATTCGGTTTCAAGTATGGAATGAAGAAGATGACTGTTACATCTAGTACAAATAAAATAAAAATCCAAACATTTCAGATTTTGATGTAGTAGAGTAGTTGTTGATACTTGTTCTCTCATACAAGAGGTCACGGGTTCGAGCCTCTGACCCCTTGTTATTCGCTGCAACTGCATCTTATATATATATATATATATATATATATATATATATATATATATATATATATATATATATATATATATATAAACCAGCATATGGGAGTCTTGTGTTTCTGTATAAGAATAATTACCGGCCAATATATAACTGAGTTAGACACATGGCCCAGTGGAAGGGACGTGTGCGAGCGATGGAGAGGTCCCCGGATCGAATCCGGGCAGACCTGTTTTTGAGATTTTATTTTTAATTTATTTTTTATAACAAAGTCACTGGGAATAATTTTTTTATCTTTAATTATTTTCTTTTTAATAAATCTCTAAATTTATTTATAACATAAATAAGTAAAAATTTATTATATTCCTTTTTTATAAAAAAAGAGTTAATAATGAGATAAACTTTAGTATCTAAATAATTAAGTTATGAACCATAAAATATTATGAATTTTATTTAAATCTATAAATAGTAACTAGATCATGTTGTGGCATTTTAACATAAAGGGTAATCGTTTTTCGTTCTTTCGGAATTCTCTATCTTTCCTCGTGCGTTATCTTCAGGGAATCCTTATACGAAAAATTGTGAGTGAATCTTACAACTCCTCCCTTTTTCTTTTTATTTGTACGTTTTGGGGTGTATCATGTGTCATGTATCTTTATTCCATTTTACGAAGTTTAATTACGTGCAAGTACCATTATGTGAAGTATCTATGTTATGTGTTGTTTGGTTGTTAATCATTTGGTGCATTACATTCATTTTGGACATTTCATCATCATAGGCTCGTCTGTTCCCCATTACCTATGAGCGGAACTTGATGTCGCTAACACATGAGATTAGCTCCGTTTGATTGAGCCTAGATCTTGTAGCACACCATAATACCGTGCACATTTACATACAGTTGATCTGATTATTGTTTAAGATTGTTTATGGAGGTTTGACATATGACATACAACATATTTATTTACATTGGTTAACGCACGCTTTCTCAATAAACCAAATTTAAACATACTATTTTTCTAAAAACAATAAGGTTCACTCGCCAACTTTTGTTGACCCAAAAATTTTCTTTCTACACATGATACAGGTGAACAGGTTTGAAGGATGGATCACTTAGGATTGGGCCTTAGAAGTATACACAAGTTATTTGAATTTCTTTCGAATTATGTAGTTGATTTGTTTGGATATTGTGTTAGGGATTTTATTTAAATTGAAATAACAAATGTCGAAACTTTTAATAGTATGTCATAAGCTTTGATGAAAACCCAATCATGCCTCGGTTACCTTATCCGCTGCGAGTCGGGGTGTGAAATAGCCAACTCCCACAATATTATCAGATCAAGAAAAATACTCAAAAACTTGATTACAAATCCCTAACAATACAGTATATATAGCTAACCTAACGCTTTAAACTATAACTAGGATTGTACATATAATTATCTTAAAGATATCCAAATCTAGCTTGTTTAAAATGCTAGATAATTATTTAATCAGTTAACTAGAACATAAAATAATAATTAAAACTAATTATTAAATCATTATCATATTTAATAAGCTATAACTATCCTGCAAAATGCGTTTCCAGGTACATTTTTGTTGCTTACATTATACGGTTCGTGTTGCGAGGTATGGTATTAGGTAATAATTTATATTCATACTGTATAACGTAAGCAACAAAATATACCTGGAAAACGCATTTTACGTGATACACGCCATGATTAATGTACGAAATATGAAAGGATGTGATCGGAGGTCACAACAAGAGTTCCATTGAAACACGTCGGTGTGGTCATAGTTGATGCAGAACTCATGCGACATTGAAATTGTTGGATTTATTAGTAGCTGTTGAACTGAGATTTCGGGTTGTATGGATTGTTAAAGGCAGAGAGGGACTAGAATTCTAACATATATCAAAATCTTATCTTTGTAAAATTTAAAGAAATAGACATGGAAGACGTATGGAATAATTTTCGCCATAATTTCTCAGCATGAGCACCCATGTTGTGGATCTTGTTTCTTTCACCATTGATAGAAAAACAATCTGACCTAAAATATTTGTTTGGGATAAATAATAGAACAGATATTCGGGTACAAGGTTATTTATAATTTGTGGTTCTTTAGTTTTGAGTCGGGTATGGTATTAGATAATAATTTGTTTGGGATAATATAATAGGTATTTGGGTACAAGATTATTTATAATTTATATTTTTCAATAGCTTATCATTATAATTTGATTCATTTTACCATTGGTTTTATATATTATCGTGCCTTGTTTGTTTGCAGGGTTCCGAAAGTAAAAATGAGCTAAAACATTAAGGAAACAAGCACACAGGAGAAGGTTTGGGTTCAGTGAAGGATCTCATGGAATGGACATGGATATTTGAGAATATGAGATTATAGAGAATTGAATTATGAAGCCGTAGGCAAAAACGGTGAAGAAAACGGAGTTGAAACGAAGAAGTTATGACAAAAACGGTTTTCTCAATACAGATGCTCGTCGCGTCGCACGGGGACGAAACCTGATGAAGGTCGCGCGACTTGAGGATGGACTTGATCAACATGAAAAACTTCAGTGTTTGACCCTATTTAAGCCAGCAATTAACCCTAATCACAGGAGAGACAACCCTAGACGAATTAAGAAGTTGAAAACATAGATTTTGATGCTCAAGAGAGCTCGGGAGTGAAAAATTGAAGCGTGGGGTTGAATCCTTCGGGTGTTAAGCATCTTATTACTCGGTTTTTTCGTTTATATTCTTTCTACCATGTTTTCTAAACTCTTGAAGATGATTTTTTTTGTTTTTAAGACTATGTTAGGCTAATTTTCTTATCACTGCCTAAGTCATACGATGATTACACTTATCTGATGTTGTTTCTTTCATTCTTGGACAAATTATGTGTATTTGATTAATAAAGTTTATGACGTTGGTTTCAGTATTCTATTGTATATGAATGCTTAATCTTATTTAAATACTTATCACATGTTTCACTTACGTTCTTGTGGATGTCTTCTATGTATGAATGCTTGTTAGGTCGTGGACTGTGTGTTAGCGGCTAGTTTATCGGTTACTAGTATATGATTTCCCATAGAAACTATGATTAGGGCTTGATAAGGATGCGCTACCAATCTTCAATAGCCGTGAGGTGAGAGGTTATTGGCTGGTCTCAAGTGATTAGGTTTCTAGGTCAGATTCTTCATGAGAAGATCCCCTAGTTCCCGGTCTCAGTCTGCTAGCTAAGTTAGAGTATAAACCATAGTTTCACTAGAACTTCGTGTCGTGAGGTAGAGTGTCTAAGGGTGCTTTGTTATCACGCTAGGAGAGCATGTGAAGCAGTCCTTTAAACTGGTAGTTAAACAACCTAGTAGGTTGCCATAGGTGTCTTCTCGAGAAGGGTCGAGGAACCTGTTCGGTTATCCTTTAGGTTTATAGTATATGAAGATCCCAGGTTCCACATTAGTTCAAAAACCCATAAAAACTTGTCATGCAAGTGTTGGATTTAGACCCAGGTAGTGTGTTTCCTCATCATCTGATTTTAGTCAAAATCTTAGTTCGTGTGTCTAGTCAGTATTAGTTATTCTAGTTATTTCAGTAGTTTGTTAGAAAACCATCCAATCAACAAAACAGTTAAGTCATATCAATCAAGTAATTAGTAGTCAAGTCTAGTAAACGTAATTAGTAGTCTTGTGGGTTCGATACTCAGACTTATTTCAGTTGTACTATATTGACCGATACACTTGCCGATTGAGTGGTCTAGGTTTTAAAGAGTCTTAGTTATAAATTTAAAACTTAAAGTGTCGACTTTAAGGTTAAAATTAGTTAATTTTAATTGACCATTTTCAGTACATCAAACCATACCGTTGTTATGAGCTCTTCAGATATGTGTAAGTTCAAGTTTGTGAAGGTGTAGGATCTTATTTTAGGAGAGAATGTTTGACAACATGGTTCTTCGAGTTCTTTGTTGAGTACATAAACCAAGGGAAGTCGTGAGGGCCGGAGGAGTGTGTCTAAAGCTCCGAAAGACGTGATATGTTGGGACTCAAAAAAAGCAGGACACTTCAGGAATCAGTATTCAAAACATAAGAAAAAAAATTAACTTTGTAGTACACCACTCAGCAGATGATAATGTATTAATCTGCAGCGTGGAAAGAAGTGTAGATTCATGGTTATCAATTCCGGTGCTTTATTTCACGCTACCCACAAGAGTGAAGCACTGAGGAATCTAAAAGTTGAGGATTATGGTAACATATTGGAAAATAAAGAAATCCTAAATGTCACACGCATGGCTGATATAAGTTTCCTTATCCTTGCATCTAAGATTTTTAAATTTCTCTTGTTTAAGTAAAACAAAAACACAACCAAACCTGACAATCTCATGTGAAGTCTGAAAAAACAAACAACCTAGCTAGACACAACATAGCAAAATAATTTTTACAAGACCAATGGGAACTTCAAATTTGTTTAAGTAAACATACCCAAAGACCTTGAGTAGGAGTGCACATACGTAGGATGCTAACTTCGAAGAATCATTAACTTCAAAGAAGCGTTTAGTAAACTAGAGCAGCTCTTCCAAATCCTTTAGTTGAACTTCTTTAATGGTGGACTCCAATAGCTCTTTAGAAACCGAGACGTAAAGTGCTGTCACTTCAGTTAAGAGAAGATACAACCACTTCTCCATGCCCTAAAAAGATAGTTGTGAATTCAAAACCACTATATGTGAAGAATATGTATTATTTATATACACTATTATTTATATGTAACACAATACGTAATTTCAGTCATATGGATATGGAGAATACATATTTGTGTATTACATATTTTTCAGTATTCAATCTATGTAATACACGAGCTATTATGGCATTCAGTGTCACAAATTTACATATGACGATTTTTGTGATAAACTCAAGTTACCTGTATGAATTGTTATATGGTAATAAAAAATGTCAATTATATGAAGTTTTTTATATATATCTACTATGTAATAAATGAAAATTAAATTGGACACGTATGCCACCATATTCCACCTCACTAATTTTTCTTCGTCCAAATACATACATAACCCTAAATAAATAAGTTGTTTTACAAAATAGAAAATAATATTTTAATCCTGTTTTAATATTATTAATTTTTTTCTTTTCTCAATTATGACATATTAAATTAACCATTTTAACTTAGATTATAATTATAATTTCATAATAACTAATTTTTAATCAAACCTGCATAAAATTTATTAATGTAAATAACAAATGCAATTTATGAGATATCATCAAAATTATTATTTTATTTAAAAGCTATAATAGATGATAATAATAAAACTAATATTATTTATATACATTATTATTTGTATATAGTATGTAATTTCAATTATATGAAAAATATATATTTATGTAGTATATATTTTTTAGAATTCAATTAGTGTAATACACATGCTATTATGTTATTTTATTATTACTAATTAACATAAGCCAATTTTTGTGATAAATTCAAATTAGTTGGATGAACTATATGATAATATAAACACTCGAATTTATAGTTATGAAGCCTTTTACAGATTATATGATAATATCGTTTTTATTATAAATTACACGGGTCTATAAAATTAGCTATATAATACTAGTCAGATGCCCGCGCGATGTGGCGGGAGCGACACATCGCATTTGCGATATTTTTTTTTTTGTAGTTTTCTTATTCTTATAATATTTGTTGTAAATATACATAAAAAGCAAAGCAATCGGGTAATCCATTTCATTGTGTTGTTGGCTCGGTTATTATCCTCAACCGAAGCCGAACCCAGAGTCATCGGTTAGTCTATTTTATTAACCAATTGGTTTTCTGTTAATCACTTCGGTTTAATCGTTTAGATTAACGGTTTTTTGTTTGGTTCATTTAATTTCAATTAATAGCATAAACCAAACGTGGGCTAAAAGTTTTGCTTAGAGTTATATGAAATTGAGGTACAAATACAAGAAATGAAAGTTTAAATATATGAAATGGAGATATAAAATATGAAATTTATGAACCAGAGGTATTAAAGCTAGAAATATATGAAATATAAAATATGAATGACTCGGTATGCCTCAGCTAGTTTTGGTTAAACGAGATTACAAAAAAGTTGATAACCGGTTTTTAATTAATTTGGCTTTCAGTTAATTCAGTTTTTGGTTTATTCCGGTTTTGTTTTGTTTGTTTTTGGTTTGGTTTAGGTTAACGATCTAGTTATTGCTCACCGATAACCAGTTTTACTTAATAACCAAATAAGTGCGCGCATGATGCGGTGGGAAACACAAACATTGTCACGGTGTGCATTGTTCGGTTGGTTAGTTTATTATCCTCAACTGAAATCGAGGTCATCGATTAGTCTATTTTATTAACCAATCCGTCTACAATTAATCGGTTTGGTTTATTCGGTTAATAGCCAAGCAAAACTTGGGCTAAAACTTTTAGTTGGAAAAATGAAATTTAGGTATAAATACATGAAATGGAAGTATTAATACTTAAAATGGGGGTATAAATATGAAATATATGAACTAGAAGGTATAAAACCTCGAAATATATGAAAATATGAATGGTCTATCTAGTTCAGTTACTTTTGGTTAAATGATGATACAAAAATCGATAACCATTTTTGGTTAATCTGGGTTTCGGTTAATCAGTTTTCAGTTTTTGATAGATTTCGGTTCGGTTTCGGTAAACGATATTGTTCGGGTTCAGTAAACGATACTGGTATTACTCACAATTAGACATTGTTAATCCTGTAGCATATCATTTTTTTAATTAAACAAACTATAACGATACTATACTCAAATTAAAAAGAATAAATTACGCGTTATATGGTGTAATTTAAAAATAAATATTAATGCACCAAAAACTATGACCGTTTAAAAATCGTCGGGGGATGAGTTTTTATATAATGGGATCAATTGTAACTACTAACTAATTATCTATAATTTTGTTAAAGATGAATGTTTAAAGTGTAATCTAGATGAGAGGATTAAATTGACGTATTTAATTACTTGACATTCGGTAGATATTAAATATTATGGGATAATCACTAAGAACGTTGGGTTTTAATCACTTGTGCACTAAGGAATCATCACCTTGTACATTTTAATCTACACGTCAATACTGGCCAAGACAACTATCATTACGTTGATAAAAATGAGTAGGTCGTCATGATACTTTTGATTTTTTAAAACATTATAGTTATAAGATATGACAAGAATACGTAAAAGAATTATAAGTTTGTTGAGGAGAGGAAAAATGTAACTGATTACCAATAATTATGTTAAAACTCGGGGACTTAAGTGTTATAAGATGAGGGGCTAAAATATAATTATTGTATAAAGACCAATTTACGCTCATTTTTGGGGTGTATTTATAAATTAGAAGTAAAAAATTCTTATTTTTTAGGTATTTTAAAATGTCCCTTTCTCATCTAATTTATAATAAAGACTCCAAATAATACCAAATAACATTCTATCCTTCAACCTCAAAAATTTAATTCATATTTGTTTAATTAATATATTTCTCTTACTATTATTAATAACTAATATATAGATATCACTTATTTTTTTCCTTTTAATACATTTCTTTTAATGTTATTAATAACTAAAATATAGAGATCACTTCTCTTTATCCTTATTTTTATCTAATCTAAACTTTAATAAAAGACTTCAAATAATATCATATGACAATATCTTATTCTTTAAAATTTTAAATTTTAAATATTTGAATTATAAATAAAGTAAAAACATAATAACAAAATGTTGTTAAAACTATAATATTCGTTAATGATATAACTCTATTTAGTTTTGGAATCACCATCATTTAGAGGATAGGGATACGCATGAAATTTATTTCGGATTTGATGAAAAAAACTATGTATAATTTAAATGAAAATTCAAAATGTAAATATAGTAACCATACCATATAAGTAAATAATAATAATAATAATAATAATAAATAATAATAATAATAATAATAATAATAATAATAATAATAATAATAATAATAATAATAATATAATAATGATGATGATATATCTTATTTCTATATCTTTATTATCCTTTCTTTATTATAATTAACGATTCCAACAATGGTATATATTAGTACCAAACTCATCATCCATTATATATGAATCGTTGTCTAAATTTTAATATTATAAACCATCACCTTTACACAAATCTTATAAATAAAAAATACTGAATTTATCACATGAAAATTTTAAATAATATTATAATTTATGATACAATCCATGGCGAAGCTTTTAAGGGACGGGAGGGGGCAACCAACCCCTGAACTTTTCGCTCAGAGTTTTCGTATATAAATTTTTGGGTATTGTAACACCCAAAAACGGGTTTGGTAATCAAACCGCGTTAATATTAAAGAGCGGGTAAAATACCGTTAGTGGTAAGAGTGAACCCGCAAACAAAATAACTACGAACAAATTAATCTAGTTAATAACATGTATATAAGTAACAAGACAATGAGTTGTTGTCTCATTTATCAATAAAAAACTAAACTTGAGGGACCAAAGCTGGCAAAAAGGAATGTTTTATTAAAACATAAAATTTAACACATAACACACATTTAGTATGTGTATGTGTCGATCATCAAGAGATGAAACAAGGGCAAACCCTGTTCAACCAAGAACATCAAATTGAAAGAGAGATTGGACCTCAAAGTCTTGCATGAACATGAATTATCGATCACCTTGTGTAACACCCTGTAACGTGTCCAATAGTATAGTGACACGTGTTGTATTTTAAATATAGTCTATTAAAGACCAATAAGGACTAAAGGCGTCAACATGCTTAAACTGAGCCTCTGAGTGACGATCCGATGTCAACATGCATAAAATAACAGCCTCTGAGTTACTGATATGTCAACATGCTTAAATCATTAGCATCTGAGTGACTGATATGTCAGAATGCTTAAAACTTGGCCTCTGAGTGACTCATATGTCAACATGCCCAGCCTCTGAGTGACATCGGAGTCAATGCTTATAATAAGCCTCTGAGTGATCCTTTACGAAGTCCTAACTCTCATACGTGCCATTTGTTGGACGAGAGAGTTCAATTTTGTAAATATGTGAAAGTTGGAAAATTGAGGGATTAAAAGTGTCAACATGTTAATTTATACCTCCGACTGACCTTTTAACGAACCGAGTGCTCGACAATGTCCGGGTATAATCCCTAGTATGCCAAAATTGGCTACGGAGGGCTAAATATGCTAAAAAGGTGTTTTAGAAGGTTAAACAGAGGTTTAATAAGTTGAGGGGATAAATGTGACAAAATTTAAAATCTGACATGGGGCGCTCGCGGGGCGCGAGAGACAAAGCCTTGGCCTCTCGCGAGGCGCGAGAGGCCTGTGTCTGCATAAAGTTTGCTTGGCCTCCACACATAGTGCCAAAAACCATTTTCTCGAAACTATGGCTTCCCAAACTGCTATGCCCCGTTTTAGGACACTTGTAAGCTCCCTCTTACACCTCTAAACACCTGGCATCACCTCCTTTGAGTTCTCCAACTATAAATAGGTGTCCAAGTCCACCATTTGAACTTGCACCTTTCTTGATCATAACTCTTCTCCCTCCTCTGGAAGTTCCTAGCTTAAAGGAGCATCCAACTTAGTTCTCCTGCATTCTGGAACCTCTTGTAAGTGTCCCTTGCTCTTGCATTTTGGTTTATATGCTTTTACAGCCAAAAGTCAAGCGTTTTACGGAAAACGCTTTGACTTTCGGTTAAGACCATTATGGTCAGCCATTATTCGTAACGAACATGGCTAAGTGATCATAATAAGGTAGGTGTTAATCCCTATAAAGATACCTCCTGAAGATCACGTTTGCTACACCAATTGACGGGTCAAAGTTATGATATTAAAAAGTCAAACATGCAATTTTTCGGAAAAATCATAAATTGATCTTATATATGTTATGAAACCTGTTTTGACACTTAAACAAGTTGGTAATAATTATTAGAACATGTAAAAACATGTTCGGCTCATCAATTTCAGTTCTAGGGTCGGTTCGCAACCGAAAGTCGCGAAGTTTGACTTCTACTTTAACTTTCAATTCTGACCCGATTTAGATTAGTTACCTACTGATCTAAAGTTGCATTATGATCATAATATAATGTAGCATAACCCTTTGAGGTTATATTACATGATCATAATCAGAATCCAAGTTTATGCGCAAGTTTCGCAATTATGCCATTTTTGACTAAAATGTCCTTTTTGCATAAAACAAGGTTTTAACGATAATGAACTTGAAAATAAGTTTCCTACTGATGTAATATTATAAGTAGGATTATTTGGGATGTTAAATCAGATTATAAACTGAGTTTACAAGCAGGTCCTTAAATTATGTCGATAAATGACAATTTAGCCCTTGTGGCTTATAAAATGGTTTTAATCAAATCTTTTCAAGTTAAATCATTTACTTAATGATATGTTATATTAAATAGCATATCTAAGACATTTTAACTGGCCTTAACATCAGTTTCCATAAGACATCGCATAAGACGTCATTTTACGACATAAGCGACGTTTCGGCGCATAGTATGGTTTTAAACCATATTAATTGACCAAGACTTGTTACCTACTGAGTTTAAAACTTATTTTAAACATTTTTAAGTAGTTACATGTTATAAACTCAGAATCCCAAATAATTTATAAACTATGTGTAAAATGACCAAAATGCCCCTTCGGTGCATAGTTTGGTCATAAAAGATAAAATACACATATAATTGATATCCTACTGATATTATATCATAGATAAATATTTTTCCAGAATACTTACAATTATAACATTAAATTTTATTCAAGTTCCTTTTGTACGGTATGAAATTACCGAAATGCCCTTATGAGGCATAGTTTCATTTTAAAACCATAACGGGTATAAAAGTTTATATCCTACTGATATTACAACTTATTTAAAATATAATGGCATATAGAACTTGTCCATGACTTATCCGGTTACCTGATATCGCTGATATCCGTACGGTTAAGTATATGTAACTTGTTTACGGAAATTAACCGAAAAGGGTTTAACCTTGTCATTTAAGTCTCAAAATCCAGAATGTTTATAGTTTATCCATATTATACAAGTCAAGGTACTTGTTGGGATTAAACTACATTCTATTCAATCATCGTTTAATCTAGCGTCAACATTTTGATCAAGTACGCTAGTCGGTCTAGGTCAATGACTTAAATAAGACCGTTAGTATTTAATTGGTTAGTTTATGCCATAATCCAGACTAGAGACTTACCGGTAAATGCTACTGCACTTAGTACTTTGGTGTACGGCTGAGTTATAAAAATAAAAGAAGACTAGCTCAGGTAAATACTCTCGACTTATTTCCCCTATACGGGCTTGGGTTACGGTAAATTATTACCGCTTGGTCGGAAATGGGATCCATCGAATGCCGGATTGTGGCTAGTAATTCCGCATATTCTGTTTTAATCATTTTTGTTTGATAACTTAAACACCGGGGGTTAACTACCATGTCCTGGATATCCTCGGCTCATTACAATAGAAATGTCACACCCCGACCCGCAGTGGAAAAGGTGATCGGGGCATGATTGGGTTATCATCAAAGCTCATGACATTTATTATGCGTTTCATATTCATTAATACAATTTAATGGAAATTTACAATAAGATTTACAATATGTTCTAACTATCAATCTAAGCTTCTTTGTTCTCTTCTAAGGCATTTCCTATGTTTTCCTTGCTTCAACCTGTTAACCTGTATCATGTGTAAAAGGGTTTTTGGATCAACATAATGTTGGCGAGTGAATCCTATGGAAAACATTTGAACAAGTTTATTTAAATAGATTATGAAATATGTGCACAACCAAACATGAGTAAAAATAGATGTAAACTTATTCAACAATCATAAGATATTAAATAAAACACACATGAACAATAATGGAACATTTAGAGGCACGCGATGCTCAACTCGTCTCTCACGAGGAACTGAGGGGCCTAATGAATGAATTGCATAAACATGATAATATGAATGACACAACTACAAACAATATAAACTCAATGATACACACATGAACAATAATGAATTTGATTTGAGGCACGCGTTGTTCAACTCGTCTCCCACGAGGAACTGATGGGCTTAATGAATGAGTTTCATATAATTTGACAAAAGGAAATAAGTAATCACAACAATATAAACAATCTAAGTTTAGATCATGATGTGGTATGGCACAAGTTTAAATAAACAAGTTAATTATTTTTATGACACATGACACACCCCAAAACGTGTAATTTAAAAGGGGGAGTTGTAAGATTCACTCACAGTGGGTGCGTTCGGTTGATGATGTTGAATGCACGCGAAATGGTTTTAACCACGAGTGAGATTAACCTAGATAAATATCATTATGGTTCGGTAAGTAAACGGATTTTATTAATCTATTTTAGTAGGATTGTTGGGTGTATTTTTGTGAGTTTAAGGCTATTTTCTAACCTTAAAATGTTATTTTTAAATATTTTTAATTGATTTTTAATCAAAATAATTAAATAAAAATAATAAAAAATTTTGACTTTTTCTGACCGTTGACTTTGACTTTGACCGTTGACTGACCGTTGACCGGTTCGAGTACGAATATAAGTGCGCTGGGTGAGGCTCGAACCCGAGACCTCCCGTACGCGTGCACGCAGCTCTACCAACTGAGCTACGTGTCTAACCCGTCATATATCCGTTTTTTATTATATTTATATATTAATTAATTTAAACAGAAAATCCTTTTATTTAAAAACGATTTAATTTGAATCGGACGGTGCGCTCCACAGGTCTCGAACCCGGGACCTGTGGGTTATGATAACACACAGTCCACCGCTGGACTGTGTGTACAACTTGTTAACTTAACTGATTTTATTATACTTAAACACAAATTAATTATTTTCATTTATGACTTATTTAAAAAACTTAATAATTGTCCGGGTCGATGCAGAAGACCGGACTCGAACTCGTGTGCTTTGATTAAACATACACACAGTCCACCATTGGACTGTGTGTCTAACTTGGTTATTATTTCGATTATTAATATACTTAACATATATATCAAATGAATCCGGTTCAGTTAACAAAAAAAAACATTTTTATTTACGCAGCGTGTGTGGAACAGGATTCGAACTCGAGACCTTTGTGTGTTTATTGTGCACACAGTCCACCGCTGGACTATGTGTCTAACCCGAGTTATTTCTTGATTTAAATTATACTTATGAGTTACAGGTTCATCGTCGTCTTCGTCGGATTTTAACCAGAGTGACGACTGACTGGTTCGAAGTGTTGATTCAGGTTTCTTTAGCGTTTTATGATTAATTACAGATGAGGTATAAGTAAAAAGAAAGGAAAATAGGCGTGAGGTATACCGACTAGTTTTCCTCTGTTTTCCGGCAGAACTCCGGCGACAGCAATAGGCTCCGGCGTCAGGTGTCTTGCAGCAGCGAGCCTTCAGAAAGTTTGAAAAAGGTATGGGTGACTTCGGTATAAGCTTAGGGGGTTCAATAAGGCTCGGAAATGAAGAACCCGGTTTTCTGGTGATGAGCAGAGATATTCCGGCGAGTGAGTTTCGCCGAGAAAGGTGCGGTTTTGAGCGAAAAGGTTTGCAGAAGTTCGAGGGGGTATTTATAGGGCAAATTATCGATGAACTTGGTCTGATTTCCGACTGGATTCGTCGGTTATGAAAACTCCGGCGGTTATAACTTTGGTCGCGGACTCAGACGTCGGTTATAACCGATGTCTTAGTAAATGTTTACGTTATAACGGAAGATGTCGTTAAAACTCGCGAGATTGCCGGGATTTCCGACGACTGAACTTTTGGGCCGGTTTTGAATTCGGAACGTCATGATATGAATTAAATGATTTCAATATTTCACAAGGAACATTAGTGGCGCAGTGGTTTGTGCGCGTGTGTTAAGTTTGTTTGTGAACCGGTTACTGACCCGGGTTCGAAACCCGGCAGAACCAAAATATTTTTATTTTGCGATTTTCAACAGTTTTTCAAAAACAACTTATATAATCCCGTATAATAATTGATTATGTATCGTTTAAAATTATTTTGGGCATTTAATTCGTAACGAAAATTTTAACTGACTGTTCGGTTGATAAACGGAGCGGGTTTGGTAAATCCGTTTTTGACGGATGTTACAGTATCCCTGCTTTTTAGAAATTTCGTCCCGAAATTTAAATAGTGATATATTTGACTAAAAGAATGATGGTGTTTAGTTTGTCAGTTACTTGCTTTAGAAAAAGTAAGGGTTTAAGTTTTTGTTTGAGGCGGTATAACGTTCCTTGTAAGGGTTAAGTACCCTATTACAGGAATCGCTTTTTGTTGCCTACTGTAAAAGTGTTGATAAGCAGAATTGATTCGCTAACTGTGATATTATGCATAAGAGTTTGGATATGTTTGGAAGGGTATGGTTATATCCTAAGGCAAAACTTCTAACACTACAACCTACACGGAACATAAATAAACACAACAGCTGATATTTGACATAAATAAACACAACAGCAAATATTTGAATCTACATTCTGATAACATATATGTTTGAATAGTGGAAGTTCCTCTCTCGTTTGTTATGATGGAGAGATTAGTTTATGTAGAAATGGAACACAATTCCAATTTCTCTAAATAGCAAGATGATATAAATGTAACATAATTTCAACCAAGGCAATACCAAATCTTACATGGAACTTCTCATAACCGTCTGATAATGCCTCTGATCCTTTGGCAAGAATACTTATATATAGGAAGTACCAGCGGCGTATCCACCATATTCTTGCCAAATTTTCATTGGTTTTATCCACAAATTATGATTAGTTACCAAGAAACTAATAAATCCTACATAGAACTTCTCATAACCGTCTGACAATGCCTCTGATCCTTTGACAAGAATACTTATATATAGGAAGTACCAGCGGCGTATCCACCATATTCTTGTCAAATTCTCATTGGTTTTATCAGTGAATTATGATTAGTCCTATATAACTCTACAACCAATACAACAAACATAAAATACTGAAATGAAAAATATCTGTGCGATCAAGGCTCAATCAAACGGAGCCGATCGTATTGTATGTACTGAAAATGAAATTGTATGTGCGCTCAAGGCTCAATCAAACGGAGCCGAACGTATTGCATGTACTGAAAATGAAAATTGAACTGTGCGCTCAAGGCTCAATCAAACGGAGCCGAACGTATTGCATGTACTGAAAATGAACAACTTAATCTAAACAACAATCACACAAACAGCCTATGCATGGAACCTCTCATAACCGCCTGATAATGCCTCCGATCATTTGACAAGAATACTTATATATAGGAAGTACCAGCGGCGTATCCACCATATTCTTGTCAAATTTTCATTGACTTTATCCGCAAGTTATGGTTAGTTCTATGCGACTCTACTACAAACACCACAACCACAAGATACTGATAATGAAAATGTCTGTGCGCTCAAGGCTCAATCAAACGGAGCCGAACGTATTGCATGTACTGAAAATGAAATTGTCTGTGCGCTCAAGGCTCAATCAAACGGAGCCGAACGTATTGCATGTAATGGAAATGTAAAATGAACTGATCGATCAAGGCTCAATCAAACGGAGCCGATCGTGCGGGCACGCCACAGTTCAACCGCATAATAAAATGGGGAACAAGCTCAAAACCTCATAAAGGGGGAGCTACGGCCTCGGCAAATGCATATACTGAAAACAATAAACAATAATTACCATAATAGTCTACACATGGAACCTCTCATAACCGCCAGATAATGCTTCTGATCCTTTGACAAGAATACTTATATATAGGAAGTACCAGCGGCGTAACCACCGTATTCTCGTCAAAGTTTCATTGGCTTTATCCTTAAGTTATGATTGGTTCGATGTGATAAAGAAAAACATAAAATTAAATGATAGGAGTTGAATCTGGATCTTCGGCGAAGAGAACTAGTTAGGTATCTTCGTTTGGGTCGTCATTATCTTCGACAGGATTGGCGTTGATATTGAAGACTCTTCCTCTTGCTGGTGGCCTAGCGGTTGAGTTTCCTTGGTTTACTTGGTTAACTGGGTTTGATTGGGCTTGAGTGTTGATGACGTTAACCAATTGAGGGCATGTGTTTCTAAAGTGGGTAGGGTCGCCACAATTGAAACAAGCTCGAACATATGGGAACATGGGGTATTGGGGTTGTTGATAGGTTTGGTTTATGGTTTGAGTAGGGGAAGAGGTTTGGTTTTGAAAGGTGCGGCAAACCTTGCTCAAATGACCATAGCGTCCACAAGTTGTACATAGCCGACAAGGTAAGGTAAGGGGGATGATGATAAAAACAGTTGTTGCATTGAGGGTGAGGTCCAAGATATGGTTTCTTATTTGGGTAGGTTGAGTTGGGTGCCACTTGGGTGATTGGGATAGCTTGGATGGGTATGGCGTGTAAAACTGGTTGATTTCATTGGGTAGCAGCGAAAAGTTGCCTGTCTCTTCTTCTCTTAGGATTGGGTTGAGAAGGGGATTCGGTTTGGGTGGAGTCGGAGGTTTCAGTCGATTCTTTATCCTTCTTCTTCTCCTCCTTGAAGTCTTTGTTTCGGATTTGATTCTCGGTGAGCTCTGTTGCTAGCTCCATTGCTGCTTCCAAAGTTGCAGGCTTGGTACTTATTACAGGGTCTTGGATCTTTGACGAAAGGCCACGAATGTAGTGCTCGATCAAACGGTAGAGGGGAGTGAACATGTTGGGAACCATTTGATGTAATTCGAGGAATCTTTTGTTGTATGTGATGTGGTCTCCTTCCATTTGCTTTAACGAATAAAATTCATCTTCTAATTTCTTGATTTCGCTCCTTGGGCAAAATCGTCTGGTCATGATTTCCTTCAATTCGTTCCAAGTTAAGGTCATAGCATCGTCGACGCCTCGTTTGCCTTCTCTGTATTCCACCAAGTAAGTGCTATCCCATATAATCGACCGGTAGCATATCGCACTTTGCGATCGTCAGGGCAATCGCAATTTAGAAAAGTGTTCTCCATTTCTTCAAACCAATGGAGGAGAGCGGTGACACCTTCAGTCCCTTTGTATTTTGGAGGGTCGCATGATTTGAAGTGCTTGTAGGTGCATTTAGCGGTATTTGAGGGAGAGTTAATAATGTTTTGGTTTGCTTGATTGACAGGATTATCGGTGAGTGCTTGTTGTACTTGGATTACAATGTTGGGTATTACGGCAGCCATTTGTTGAGCGATTAAGGCAGCCATGCGTTCGCGGGCTTTTCTTGCTCTCGTCTTCCTACGGGCGGGGTTAGAAGACATCTACAAGGGATACATGTCAAGAGTATGAGTTGAATGTTTTTGGGTTCATGGGTCGCATTAGGAATGAACATTCATAAAATAATTATAGAAAAATAAATCTACTACATCCATAGGATGTCTTGGGTTTTGCTCGCCATTAGGCCCTACATGCCGCCATACTTTACCTGTGTAATCATGTGGGCCCCCATGAATACCGGTTTTTCATATGGTTCGCACGGGTTTGCCAGGTTGCGTACACAAAAACCCGGAGAAAATCGAGAAATATGTATACAACGTGTGATATTCGGAATGTGTCCAGGTGTAGACACGGTGACACCTCAAAGTAGGTTAGTTCGAACGACGTTTGGTGTGGCATGCTTTGGCCTAATAGGTCCTTCGTACTCTCATCGTTGGTCCCCAGGTAGGCAAACTGGTCCGTTACATTGGATTTATACGAATGCCAACCTAGACAGGACGTTCCGACTACCGGTACTTGTACCCTTCCAGTTACTACATGCCCGTCGCAGAACTTACTTTGATGAGATTTGAAAATTGCACAAAATCTTTGAATAATGAGAGTATGAAAATAAATTGAATACATGAAAATCGATATATGTATAATGAATATGTATATAAGCATGTATGTTTGACTGTAAATGTAAACAAATATGAAACAAATAAATATCACAAGTTTGTATGTAACCACCTAATCAATTAAAATTTAGGCAGACTATAGTATAGGCTCTAAGGGTCTAATAACCTATCCTATATCCCTATAGTCATGGCTCTGATACCAATCTATCACACCCCGACCCGCAGCGGAAAAGGTGATCGGGGCATGATTGGGTTATCATCAAAGCTCATTACATTTATTATACGTTTCATATTCATTAATACAATTTAATGGAAATTTACAATAAGATTTACAATATGTTCTAACTATCAATCTAAGCTTCTTTGTTCTCTTCTAAGGCATTTCCTATGTTTTCCTTGCTTCAACCTGTTCACCTGTATCATGTGTAAAAGGGTTTTTGGATCAACATAATGTTGGCGAGTGAATCCTATGGAAAACATTTGAACAAGTTTATTTAAATAGATTATGAAATATGTGCACAACCAAACATGAGTAAAAATAGATGTAAACTTATTCAACAATCATAAGATATTAAAAAAACACACATGAACAATAATGGAACATTTAGAGGCACGCGATGCTCAACTCGTCTCTCACGAGGAACTGAGGGGCCTAATGAATGAATTGCATAAACATGATAATATGAATGACACAACTACAAACAATATAAACTCAATGATACACACATGAACAATAATGAATTTGATTTGAGGCACGCGTTGTTCAACTCGTCTCCCACGAGGAACTGATGGGCTTAATGAATGAGTTTCATATAATTTGACAAAAGGAAATAAGTAATCACAACAATATAAACAATCTAAGTTTAGATCATGATGTGGTATGGCACAAGTTTAAATAAACAAGTTAATTATTTTTATGACACATGACACACCTCAAAACGTGTAATTTAAAAGGGGGAGTTGTAAGATTCACTCACAGTGGGTGCGTTCGGTTGATGATGTTGAATGCACGCGAAATGGTTTTAACCACGAGTGAGATTAACCTAGATAAATATCATTATGGTTCGGTAAGTAAACGGATTTTATTAATCTATTTTAGTAGGATTGTTGGGTGTATTTTTGTGAGTTTAAGGCTATTTTCTAACCTTAAAAATGTTATTTTTAAGTATTTTTAATTGATTTTTAATTAAAATAATTAAATAAAAATAATAAAAAAATTTGACTTTTTCTGACCGTGACTTTGACTTTGACCGTTGACTGACGTTGACCGGTTCGAGTATATATAGTGCTGGTGAGGCTCGAACCGAGACTCCGTACGTGCACGCAGCTCTACAACGAGCTACGTGTCTAACCCGTCAATACGTTTTTATTATATTATTATTAATATTAAACAAAAATCCTTTATTAAAACGATTAATTTGAATCGACGGTGCGCTCCACAGGTCTCGAACCCGGGACCTGTGGGTTATGATAACACACAGTCCACCGCTGGACTGTGTGTACAACTTGTTAACTTAACTGATTTTTATTATACTTAAACACAAATTAATTATTTTCATTTCTGACTTATTTAAAAAACTTAATAATTGTCCGGGTCGATGCAGAAGACCGGACTCGAACTCGTGTGCTTTGATTAAACATACACACAGTCCACCATTAGACTGTGTGTCTAACTTGGTTATTATTTCGATTATTAATATACTTAACATATATATCAAATGAATCCGGTTCAGTTAACAAAAAAACTAACATTTTTATTTACGCAGCGTGTGTGGAACAGGATTCGAACTCGAGACCTTTGTGTGTTTATTGTGCACACAGTCCACCGCTGGACTGTGTGTCTAACCCAAGTTATTTCTTGATTTAAATTATACTTATGAGTTACAGGTTCATCGTCTTCTTCGTCGGATTTTAACCAGAGTGACGACTGACTGGTTCGAAGTGTTGATTCAGGTTTCTTTAGCGTTTTATGATTAATTACAGATGAGGTATAAGTAAAAAGAAAGGAAAATAGGCGTGAGGTATACCGACTAGTTTTCCTCTGTTTTCCGGCAGAACTCCGGCGACAGCAATAGGCTCCGGCGTCAGGTGTCTTGCAGCAGCGAGCCTTCAGAAAGTTTGAAAAAGGTATGGGTGACTTCGGTATAAGCTTAGGGGGTTCAATAAGGCTCGGAAATGAAGAACCCGGTTTTCCGGTGATGAGCAGAGATATTCCGGCGAGTGAGTTTTCGCCGAGAAAGGGTGCGGTTTTGAGCGAAAAGGTTTGCAGAAGTTCGAGGGGGTATTTATAGGGCAAATTATCGATGAACTTGGTCTGATTTCCGACTGGATTCGTCGGTTATGAAAACTCCGGCGGTTATAACTTTGGTCGCGGACTCAGACGTCGGTTATAACCGATGTCTTAGTAAATGTTTACGTTATAACGGAAGATGTCGTTAAAACTCGCGAGATTGTCGGGATTTCCGACGACTGAACTTTTGGGCGCCGGTTTTGAATTCGGAACGTCATGATATGAATTAAATGATTTCAATATTTCACAAGGAACATTAGTGGCGCAGTGGTTTGTGCGCGTGTGTTAAGTTTGTTTGTGAACCGGTTACTGACCCGGGTTCGAAACCCGGCAGAACCAAAATATTTTTATTTTGCGATTTTCAACAGTTTTTCAAAAACAACTTATATAATCCCGTATAATAATTGATTATGTATCGTTTAAAATTATTTTGGGCATTTAATTCGCAACGAAAATTTTAACTGACTGTTCGATTGATAAACGGAGCGGGTTTGGTAAATCCGTTTTTGACGGATGTTACAAGAAATCGCCACGACCTTAGCGCAGGTGTAGGCATACACCCGATAGACGCTCAATAATGCATTCCCACAAGGTTGGGAGGAATTGACTCCTTCGTGAGTCCAAAGTGGTGTGTACGTTAATCATGTCTCGGTCTCCGTACTGGGCCCTATATGTATGGACAAACATGTAAATATGTTAACAAGGTTGGACGGTCAACTTTCCCAAGTTATAAAAAGATTTTGTGCTGATACGCAATTAAAATATTTTTGAAATGTTTTCAAAATGAGTCAGTTGGTTGTATTTACCAGCGAAAGCTGACGTATTTTCAAAAGGCTAAGCTTGCAAGTACAATACGAAAATAGGCTGGAAGTGCTCGGTAGTGATAGAGGATCTTGCAAATCCTAGAGCTGCCCAAAGTATGTTTTATATTCTTTCCATGTACAATTTATGATCCGCCTGTGGATCTTCTATTATGAGCATGTATATTATTTTGTATTTCGAACATTTGGTTTGTAATAGTAATTTTACTCCAACACTTCTGTTGTGCCATGTTTAATTGACAATGATGTTATCAACTGACGTCACGATACTCCCACCCGGGCCCACCGGTGTATGGATTTGGGTTGGAAATCCGGGGTGTGACAGGTTGGTATCAGAGCCAACGTTTGAGAGAATTAAACACTATCCTTTTGTGTTTAATCTCAAACTTTCATGAGCACATTCCTTAGACTTCCGAGTCTAGGCATTGACCTAGGATTACTCATTTCATTATTAAGTTATTAGTATTGTTTTGAATTGATTTTAACAGGAAAATGCCGCCAAGAGTGAGAGGACAAAGTGGAAGAGGAAAAGGTCCAATGAGGGGAGGACCATCAGGGCGCATCCCTCCTCAACCTCACAACTCAGATGCCTACCAAGAATCAGGAGATTCGTCTCCCTGGCAACCAGCGAGACACTCTGTCTCTCATAGACACTCGCCCCCGCATTCCCAAAATTCTTACCACTCTCACCACTCCTATCAGTCACACCATTCTCACCATTCCCATTCACACTCTTATCATGAAAAATTTAACCCAAACCACTACTTTAACACGCCTCCAGCCGATCAAAATCAGTTGGACCAACCAAACCCTATGGACGAGGACTTGACCCGGAGATGCCACCATCGGGATCGAATACGCATCATGTAGAAACTTCAAGCGATTCAAACTCCTATGCCGGATCGCCTTACCAAGGTCCTAATGAGTGGGACCAATATTGGAACCAATTTACCTTCGCCAACACTTCTTCCCATCACTCTCAACCACCTCCTATACAAGAAGATGTCCACATGGAACCGGTGGACCAACCTCAACCACCACCTAAACCACCAAGGAGGAAGCGTGGAGCACGTATGTCGGTACGTGTAGGACAAAGGTCGGGACCGCTGCCACCCTTGCCCAATTCATATCCCACAATTCAAGAGGACCCATAAATGGGTGGACCCTCTAACACCTCACCTGTGGTGGAACCAACACCAACACCTACAGTTCAACCACCACCATCGGGTTATAGTAACCCAATCCCCACATATCCATATACGTCTGGATATGATCCTTTTAACCCATCTACACCGGTAGACTATCAAGCATGGTCGCAAGACCCCTATATGCAAGCAGTTATGCACAACGCACTTTACCCGTCTCCTTTCCCACCTGCTTATCCACCAACTGGATATCCAACTTATGGTACCAGTATCCGGTTATGCCACAACCACAACCACAACCTCTGCCACCACTTGAGGCCATTAATGAGGCCTTGGAACGGATGAAAGAAATGCAACAACAAGTGGAGAAAACGGAGAAGAAGACAAACAAGTTCTTCAAGAAACTCTCCAAGTTGGCCAAGGGAAAGAAAGACGAGTGAATTCTCTTCTAATACTATGTAGTCTCTGCGAGGACATTGTTATTTCTTTAGTCCTTGCATGGACATTCTGTTTCAGTAGTCCTTGCATGGACAATTTATTTCAATGTTTCTAGTATTGTAATTATTATAAAAAATTTAATGGAGTATTTTGGAATTATATATATATATATGTATTCACCTCTTGAAAACGAGCGCCTCGATTTTATTCGAAATTTTATGCTTTGCTATATAATTCCAAAAGACCTTAATAGATTGATTATGCCAAGTGGCGTAGACCACATATGTCACATCCGCTCATAGGCGGAAGCGCACGGTGTGATCTGATTGGTTCTCATTGCATACAACATAAGTGAACATACTATATGAATAAAACATTCTCCACATGCCATTACTGATATTGTTTTCAAAACGCAACATAGGTTAAGTAATTGTTACAAGCCATTAAATTGTTAAATTGTTAAATATTCAAAATGCAAGATTAAATACTAAGGTTTTGACCCTTATATCACCGCAAGTAGGCTAGATATACTGGACAAATCCTTCAAAAGATGGCATAGGAGACTTGATATTCCTTGATTGAACTTCTTGCAAAGATCCACTAATTACCTGAAATACATGTTAAGTTGAAAATCAACAAAAGTTGGCGAGTTCATGTGTTTTAACTGTATGAGTTGAATCCATAAAACATACAATGTATTTGTATCAAAACCCGGTATGTAAAGCGTCAATGAAAACGTTGATCATTAATGTTTTGCAAGGACATTAATATGTGTGACGACATAGGAAGCAATCCAAACCTAGACGATTTCTGTCGATTAACTTCGACTAGGACGACAAATGCACTCTTCTGTGTGGGTCCATGACCAAGAGTGGGGCTCGCCAACACCCGCTAGATCTAACCTTTGTACCGTGGTCTTAAATAAGATTAATGGTGCTTAAGTTCCACCCTATTCGCCACATGATCTAAGTTGTTTCATTCCTTAGCTTATCATACCATTGAACATGTATTTCCCTCGACAGTTGTAAAACAGTAAAACATTTAAGATGAAAAGGGGGACATGAACTCATTGCTTTGCTTTCTGCTAACCTGATTAACTCGAATACTTTTCTCCGGTTTCGTACCACAACCTACAAACGCGTTAGGTTTTGTTAGACACTTTGGTCTTTGAATGATTCTTGTTCTTGTTTCTTGTCTTAATTATTTACTAAGACTTGTTCAGTTTTGATTTTGTTTAGATATACATCTCAATGTATGATAACTATAGATATACTTCATTAAGTATATGTGTATCCTTGCAGCGCATGTGTTGCTAGCACGGGCCAGCCCGCTAGACTCCGTGCCTCACACGAGTAATACGAATGTGTTTCATGACACTTCATGGACGGGTTCCACCCGTTTGCCTCGACGAATCCATCATCGGATATATTCCATATATAATTCTTCTTAATTATATATAATTCCAAGTTCGATGCGTCACTTAAAATATTATATTCTTAACTTGTATTATTTGTATGCACGTCTTTATATATATAATTTTGTTTACGATGGGTTGGTTAAAAATAATCTATTTTAACATGTATTGATATATAATTATTTCATGTGCATGTTTCATAATATATATATGACCAACTATTGAAATTGTTCAGTATTATACCAATGTATTTCCCCCATGTATAGGTATACTTGTATTGGGTGCATTTGTGTATTTACCTTCGTATTCTTAGGGCTAAGTATAATACTTGTTTATTGATATTTTCACCGATATTAATGGTATATATATTGGCATGTATTTGTATGTATAGGAATACGTATATTTCTTGTATTTATTACCCCCTCATTTTTGTGTATTCTTAAATTATATAATTCTAAGATATATTTAAATTAGTATATGTATTATAATGCTTGGTAGGTGTATATATCTAAATAATATATATATTTTGCGATTACTTCTAGAAAAATATATATTTTAGTTTCCACCAAAAATAATATATTTTTAGGGGGTTTATGAAATATATATTTTTACACACTTCGAAAATAATATATTTTTAGTATCGACAAAATACGATATAATGTATATACTTGTAAAAATATATATTTTGTCACTTGTTCGGTTTTGAAAATAATATTTACCAAGCTTCGATATATTATATATTTTTAGTCCATAATTCATATATAGTCAAAACGTCCGAATAGTCCATATTTACTTCCATGTATGGTATTGGATATGTATATATATGCTTTGTAATTATTTGTTTGTCAATTATTATGTATTTATTTGTATGATTTATTTTTAAGTTCCTAACTATATATATATGTAATACAAATAACAAGCACATAAATTGTGATTCTTATGATTACTAAATGTATATTTTTCCAAAAATATATATTTATGCCAATTTTTATCTTTATAAAAATCATGTCTTCTTGAACTTATATTTTATACAACAACATGGGAGTTTTTATGTTTATGGTTTTTGAACAAGTTTACTTGTAAGGACTTTAAACCATATATTTTTCTAAGTGTTTAATTTTTATAAAAATTTTGCCATAGTTTCCCCTAGATTTAGGAGGTTTCCCATGTTTTTAGAACATGTTTTAAGCTTCAAAAATCGTCAATTTATTCCCGATCTTTTCAACAAGTAATCCATGTACACATATATGTATTTTTAGGTCATGATGAACATGGAACTTTACCAAAACATATAGTCTTTTAACCATGTGTTTAAGATGTTCATACATCTTTAAAAATGGGTTTAGTTTCTAATATACACTAACTTTGTTAAAAATCATTTTTAACAACTTACTTATATATATTCTTAGAAAATATTACTAGTAATTTATTTTAATGACATTTTCAAGATCATCCTTAATGTTAAAATATATTCATCAAGTTTTTTATTATTTTTAACCATATGATCATCCAACATCTCAAGAGTCTTACCACCCTTTTTATCCACTTTAAAAGCCCATTTATTATATATATCATGTTCATCACTTCTTTGATCATGGATCTTGTAAGATCCATGAGTATACTTGTTAGATCATGTTTTTAATCATCATCTAACAAGTTCACATATGATGGTTATGATCCATAGCACAAAATAAACATCTACATCTTTATTACAACTTCAAGATAGCTTTGTTTCCTTTAGATTATGTTACTTGTTAATATGTTCATCTTTTAAAGTTGATGTTCTTGCATGGTGTAACTTATATATTCTCAAAATACTAGTATTAAGATATCAAATGAAAGATAGAAAGCTCACTACTAGCTCTTGTGGCTAGGTAAGTGGCAAGATGAACACTTGAAGAAGATGATGCAAAATAGGTGGATAAAAGCTCCCAAGAGAGGTCCTTGAACTTCCAAAGCTTGAACCTTCCTTAGTTAGGCTTGAGACACCCTTGGATATGCTTGGATTGGCTTGGAAATAACTTGAATATTGATGTGATATGATGACTATAGTGGTCGTGAGTTTTGGGGTTCAAAGAAAGAGATGGAGTTTGAATTTTTGATGTTGGGATAAGGTGCTAGTTGGTTCTTCTTATGTTGGCAAGAGAACACATGATCCTTTAGGTAATTACATGTTATTTCCAACATGTTTAGTATTAGGGGACAAAGACGTTTGGAGTAAAAGGGGACCCCCTTGTTGGTCGTCCATATGCATGCTTCCTTTTCTTAACTTGGTTAGTTTTATAGTTTAGGTAATTAGTTAGGAAATTAGGGCTTAGTTAGGGGGTATTTATGTATTAGTGATTTTTGATGTATTTTAAGGTATAAATTGCCATGTACTAGTTTAATATTGTTAAATAATATTAACTAGTTTATATTTTATGTCTAGTTCGTGTTCGGTTGTTTGACGGGCGCTCGGTTCGTTAACAGGTCCTCAAACTGGAGTTTAAGAAACTTGTATGGAATTTACGGCTTTTAAATGAAAACAATGTGTTTAAAGATTTTAACTAGTTGTATGATGTAAAAATATTGTTAGCTAGTTCATATGATATTTCAGATTGTGTCCGGGTGTTCGTTTCGTTGCCGGTTCGTTAAAACGTTAACTTTCAAGACTTATGTGATATGATATGTTATTGCGCCAAACAATACTTTCAATGTCTTTTAAGAAATGCAGGATGTTTAACAATAATTCTGCATATTATTTAAGCTTGTATTTGCTGGATTTTGCTGAATTGTTGTTTAGTGTATAGTTCCTGCAGTTTTTAGTGCATGTATTGTTTTCGGAAAGTGTTAGCATTTATCCTTGCTTTCCCACATGGGGTTTAACATACAGTTTGCATTGGACTCTCATCTAAGTCCTCTGCAGTTTAACTGCGTGCTGACCCTGTGCAACCCCAGCTAGTCTAATAGTCGTTTTCGATGCACTATTTCAGGCAGTTTTTAGATGGTAACCACTAAATAAATAATATGCATCATATAACATATTCAGTGCACTTTCTAGATTGATGTCATGCAATTCAAGCATTTCAGTCATTCAAAACACATATTTATATCACATACTTTATTGTTTAATTGTACAAAATTTATCCATGGTGAGAGTTGTCACTATATTGGCCAAGAAATGATAGTTAAGTACCAAGGGGTCTTCTATCAGGGTAGTTAAAGGAAGTTATCCTTCTATCCAGAGGTGGGGACTAGGTCCAAACCTCCAAGGTCATTAAGGTCAAAGGTGATCGGGACCATTAATCAATCATTAAGGTACTCTTATGTTAACATTAAGAAATATTTATACTCATGGTAGTGTGACTTGAGAAATCACACTAGCCATCAATGTGACAGGCTGATATGCCATGAATTACATCTGTTATGATGTAGGCCAATGTGCCCAATTTATGTCCAATGTGACAGGCCAAAGTGACCAATTTATGTCCAATGTGACAGGCTGATATGCCATGAATTACATCTATTATGATGTAGGTCAATGTGCCCAATTTATGTCCAATGTGACAGGCTGATATGCCATAAATTACATCTGTTATGATATAGGCCAATGTGCCTAATTTATGTTCAATGTGACAGGCTAAGGTGCCCAATTTATGTCCAATGTGACAGGCTGATATGCCATGAATTACATAGTTATGATGTAGGCCAATGTGCCCAATTTATGTCCAATGTGACAGGCCAAGGTGCCCAATTTAGGTCCAATATGACAGGCTGATATGCCATGAATTACATATGTTATGATGTAGGCCAATGTGCCCAATTTATGTCCAAGGTGACAGGCTGATATGCCATATGTATTATGTCCTAAGTGACAGGCTGATATGCCATATATATATATATTATATATATATATATATATATATATATTATGTCCAATATGACCGGCCAATGTGCCCAATTATTATGTCCATGAGTGACAAGCCTATGAGCTATATAATTGTCAATTATGACAATGACAGTTGTGACAATGCGATCCACTGTCCAATAATATATGGACTACGTCCAGATTTTAATTTGCCTTTGATGGTCCTATTAAGACCTAGGCCAAATATAGATATGTTAAGCCTAAGAGTTGTGATGTTATTCACACTAGTTTAGGCAATGGATTGTTATATCCAATGTTTAAAGCCAATATGGTTGATATACCATGGATAAATGAAGTTTTATTGGTATATAAAACCAAAGCTCAAGGGATAGCTAACTCAAATGAGGCACAAAGTAGCCACCAGATTGTTGATTCTAACAAAGCCGAAAACAGAGATATCGATAATGATAACTTTAAGCTCGCATTGATGCGGCTGTTGAAAAGGCCATGGGAAAGGCCATAGAAAAGCTTAGAGAGTCGAGTGCTACTCGCTCTAGACCATTATCGATTACCGCATCCTCGGCTCATAAGGAGAGCTCCGTTCACTCTTTGAATGCGAAGAGTGAACCAAAGAAAATAGATTTTGTTGATAGGTCCCGTTTGCTAAAGACGGATGTACCTATAAGCATTTCGTCTCAATGCAAGCCTCAAGACCTTAATGGGGAAAAAGGAGCTGTGGAAGCCCTAAAGTGGCTGGACGAGATGGAGACGATCGTAGAAATCAGCGGTTGTGCTCATAAGGATGTGGTCAAATATGTATCACAATCCTTTAAGGGCGTGCCCTAATATGGTGGAAGGCAATGATCCAATCTACGGGTAAAGTCCACCTGTATAATTTGGGATGGTCCCAGTTTGTGGACCTTGTTAAGGAAACTTACTGCCCACCCCATGAGTAGAGAAATTAGAGACAGACTTTTTGTCTCTTTCAATGAAGAACCTAGATTGTCGAAAGTATGTTTCTGACTTTAACTCCCTATCTAGGTTAGTTTCCTATTTGAACACCCCCGAATCCAAATGCATTGCGCGTTTTATAAATGGGTTGGCGCCCGAGATAAAGGGCATGGTAAAGACTGCTCAGCCTAGTACTTATAGGTCCGATGTAGACCTATCTCTCTCCCTCACTTTAGATTTAGTGAGGCAAAAGTCAGTAAGGACTAAAACTGATGAAAAGAGAAAACGGGAGGATAATAACTCCCAAAGATTCAAAAAGAAAGGGAATTTTGGGTTCAAGAAAAACCAGCACGCGTTCATGACAAACCTCTGTGCAAGAACTGTAAATATAGACATTGGGGACAGTGTAGTATAAATCCACAGACCAAACCATATGGTATCTGCAAAAGAAAAGGGCATAAGACCCTAGATTGCAAGGATCTTAAGGATGCAGTTTGCTACAACTACAATGAAAAAGGGCATATTAGATTCAATTGCCCCAAGAACCCCAAAAACAATGATACAAAGCCAGGAGAGGTTAAGAAGGGGAACGCTCGTGCTTTCTAGATGACTGCAAGAGAGGCTGTTAATGAAATAACGTCATAATAGGTACATTCCTCATTAACAATTACGCTAGAGTTCTTTTCGATTCGGGTGCGGATAAATCATTTGTTGACCACAAGTTTAGTAAACTATTAAACTTACCCATAAGAACTCTAGATATAACATATGAAGTAGAACTCGCTGATGGAACGTTAGAAATAGCATCTTCCATTCTTGATGGATGCTCTATATCCATTAAGAATCATTCTATCCCCGTCACTCTTTTGCCAATGAAATTGGTAGGATTCGATGTAGTTTTAGGCATGGATTGGTTATCTCATAACCAAGGCCGCATTGCCTGCGATAAGAAACTCATCGAAATTAAAACCCCATCTGCTGAAATGATCACCATCCCTGGAGATTCAAACTATGGATTACCAGACAAGGTGTCGTTATTTAAAGCATCCAAGTGTTTGGGGAGAGGTTGTGTCATTTACATGGCACAAGTGACTATTAATGAGCCTAAGCCAAACAAAGAAGACCTCCCCATTATTTCGGAGTATTCCGATGTCTTTCCCGAAGAACTACCAGGTTTACCTCGAGACAGGCAAGTAGAATTTAGAATTGATATCCTGCCAGGATCAGCACCTGTTGCCAGAGCTCCATATAGGCTAGCACCGACAGAAATGAAGGAGTTGAGGACACAATTAGATGAACTCTTAAAGAAAGGCCTTATACAGCCTAGTTCCTCACCTTGGGGAGCTCCTATCCTCTTCGTTAAAAAGAAAGACGGTTCAATGCGGATGTGCATTGATTAGCGAGAGCTGAACAAGATAACAATCAAGAACCGTTATCCATTGCCCAGGATCGACGATTTATTCGACCAACTTCAAGGGGCTAGTTACTTCTCCAAGATTGATTTAAGATCTGGATATCATCATCTGAATGTTAGAAGTGAAGACATTCCTAAGACTGCCTTTAGGACCCGATATGGTCATTTTGAATTTTTGGTAATGCCTTTTGGGCTCACAAATGCACTTGCAGCATTCATGGATCTCATGAATAGAGTCTGCAAGCCATATCTGGATAAGTTTGTCATTGTCTTCATAGACGACATACTTATTTACTCTCGTAATCAAGTGGATCACGAGAAACATCTTCGGTGCATCTTAGAATTGCTAAGACAAGAGAAGCTTTATGCAAAATTTTCTTAATGTGAGTTTTGGCTTAGAGAAGTCCAATTTCTTGGACATATGGTAAGTGAGCGTGGTATCCAAGTGGATCCCACCAAAATAGAGGCCATAATGAATTGGGAAGTGCCCAAGGCCCCATCAGAGATTCGTAGTTTCCTAGGATTTGCGGGATACTACAAGAGGTTCATTGAGAACTTTTCAAGAATAGCCACTCCTTTAACTACCTTGACCCGTAAGAATGTTAAGTATAACTGGGGTCCAAAGCAACAAGAATCTTTTGAGGTTCTTAAACATAGGTTGAGCAGTTCTCCTGTGTTATCTCTACCTGAGGGTATTGAAGAATTTGTAGTCTATTGTGATGCATCGCACACTGGCATGGGCTGTGTGCTAATACAAAAAAGACAAAGTGATTGCCTATGCATCACGACAACTAAAGGTGCATGAAAGGAATTACACCACCCATGATTTGGAATTGGGTGCCATTGTATTCGCACTAAAGTTATGGAGACATTACTTGTATGGCACAAAGTGTATTATATATACTGACCATAAAAGTCTCCAACATTTGTTCAATCAGAAGGAATTGAACATGCGACAACGCCGGTGGATGGTAACACTTAATGACTATGATTGCGAGATTCGCTACCATTCAGGCAAGGCAAATGTAGTAGCTGATGTCTTAAGTTGCAAGGAACGGGTTAAACCTATAAGGATTAATGCCAAGAGCATTAAGCTCAGAAATAGCTTGAATGAGAAGCTATTAGATGCGCAAAAGCAAGCCCTATTAGAGGCTAATATCCCTAATGAGGATTAGGCGAAACTGTTGATCAGTTAGCGCCTGGGAAAGATGGAATCCTTAGATTTAATGATAGAATCTGGGTTTCGATCTTTGGGGGACTTAGAGATATAATCCTCCAAAAAGCGCACAACACAAGATACTCAGTTCACCCGGGAGGTGACAAAATGTATCAAGATTTGAAGAAGAATTATTGGTGGATGGGTTTGAAGAAATCCATAGCCACTTATGTAGCCAAATGTCTGACGTGTTCGCAAGTTAAGGCCGAACATTAAAAACCATCAGGACTACTACAACAATTAGAAATTCCCACATGGAAATTGGAAATGGTAACTATGGACTTGATTACCAAGTTACCTAAGACCAAAAGTGGAAATGACACTATTTGGGTCATAGTGGATAGGCTGACCAAGTCAGCACATTTCTTGCCAATCAAATAAACATATAATTCAGACAATTTAGCTAAATTGTATGTGGACAAGATTGTGTCCCTACACGGTGTGCCGGTATCTATTGTATCTGACAGAGATACTAGATACACACCTCACTTTTGGAAAAGTTTCCAACAATCTTTAGGCACACGATTAAACTTTAGTACGGCGTACCATCCGTAGACTGATGGTCAAAGTGAGCGTACTATCCAGACACTGGAAGACATGCTTAGGGCATGTGTGATTGATTTAGGTGGAAGTTGGGATGACCACTTACTCCTGATAGAATTCTCCTACAATAATAGTTATCATACGAGCATCAAGGTTGCTCCTTTTGAGGTCTTGTATGGGAGAAAATGTAGAACGTCCGTGTGTTGGGCAGAAGTTGGGGAAGCCCAACTATCAGGACCGGAGATTGTCCAGGAGACCATGGAAAAGATTGTGCAAATCCGTGATCGTCTCAAAGCTGCCAGGGATAGGCAGAAGAGCTATGCTGACAAGAGGCGTAAACCTCTTAAGTTCCAAGTAGGGGACAAAGTCATGTTAAAAGTGTCACCCTGGAAAGGTGTGATGCACTTTGGGAAGAAGGGCAAGTTAAGCCCAAGATATATTGTACCATTCGAGATAGTCGAATGTGTCGGCACTGTAGCTTATAAGCTCAGATTGCAAGAGGAGCTTAGTGGAATCCATGATGTGTTCCAGAACAGTAACCTTAAGAAATGTCTACCCGATGAGTCGCTAGCAATGTCACACAAGGATGTGCAAATTGATGAAACCTGAGGTTCGTTGAGAAACCAATTTCGATTGAGGATCGACAGGTTAAGAAGCTCAAAAGAAAAATGATACCTATAGTAAAGATTAAGTGGGATGCTTTTAGAGGTCCCGAGTATACATGGGAGGTTGAGTCCACTATGCGACAAAAGTACCCCCATCTTGTTGAATAAAATCTCGAGGTCGAGATTTCTTTAAGGGGGTGAGGATGTAACACCCTGTAAAATCGTGTCCAATAGTATAGTGACACATGTCGTATTTTAAATATAGTCTATTAAAGACCAATAAGGACTAAAGGCATCAACATGCTCAAACTGAGCCTCTGAGTGACGATCCAATGTCAACATGCATAAAATAACAGCCTCTGAGTGACTGATATGTCAACATGCTTAAATCATTAGCCTCTGAGTGACTGATATGTCAACATGCTTAAAATTTGGCCTCTTAGTGACTGATATGTCAACATGCCCAACCTCTGATTGACATCAGAGTCAACATGCTTATAATAAGCCTCTGAGTGATCCTTTACGAAGTCCTAACTCTCATACGTGCCATTTGTTAGACGAGAGGGTTCAATTCTGTAAATATGTGAAAATTGGACAATGGAGGGATTAAAAGTTTCAACATGTTAATTTATACCTCTGAGTGACCTTTTAACGAACCGAGAGCTCGACAATGTCCGGGCATAATCCCGGGTATGCCAAAAATTGGCTACGGAGGGCTAAATATGCTAAAAAGGTGTTTTAGAAGGTTAAAAAGGGGTTTAATAAGTTGAGGGGCTAAATGTGACAAAATTTAAAATCTGACATGGGGCGCTCGCGGGGTGCGAGAGGCAAGGCTTTGGCCTCTCGCGGGGGCGAGAGGCCTGTGTCTACAGAAAGTTTGCTTGGCCTCCACACATAAGTGCCAAAAACCATTTTCTCAAAACTATCTGTGTCTACAGAAAGTTTGCTTGGCCTCCACACATAAGTGCCAAAAACCATTTTCTCGAAACTATGGCTTCCTAAACTGCTATGCCACGTTTTAGGACACTTGTAAGCTCCCTCTTACACCCCTAAACACCTGGCATCACCTCCTTTGAGTTCTCCAACTATAAATAGGTGTTCAAGTCCACCATTTGAACTTGCACCTTTCTTGATCATAACTCTTCTCCCTCCTCTGGAAGTTCCTAGCTTAAAGGAGCATCCAACTTAGTTCTCTTGCATTCTAGGAACCTCTTGTAAGTGTTCCTTGCTCTTGCATTTTCGTTTATATGCTTTTACAGCCAAAAGTAAAGCGTTTTACGGAAAAGCTTTGACTTTCGGTTAAGACCATTATGGTCCAGCCATTATTCGTAACGAACATGGCTAAGTGATCATAATAAGGTAGGTGTTAATCCCTATAAAGATACCTCCTGAAGATCACGTTTGCTACACCAATTGACGGGTCAAAGTTATGATATTAAAAAGTCAAACATGCAATTTTTCAGAAAAATCATAAATTGATCTTATATATGTTATGAAACCTATTTTGACACTTAAACAAGTTGGTAATAATTATTAGAACATGTAAAAACATGTTCGGCTCATCAATTTCAGTTCTAGGGTCGGTTCGCAACCGAAAGTCGTGAAGTTTGACTTCTACTTTAACTTTCAATTCTGACCCGATTTAGATTAGTTACCTACTGATCTAAAGTTGCATTATGATCATAATATAATGTAGCATAACCCTTTGAGGTTATATTACATGATCATAATCAGAATCCAAGTTTATGCGCAAGTTTCGCAATTATGTCATTTTTGACTAAAATGTCATTTTTGCATAAAACAAGGTTTTAACGATACTAAACTTGAAAATAAGTTTCCTACTGATGTAATATTATAAGTAGGATTATTTGGGATGTTAAATCAGATTATAAACTAAGTTTACAAGCAGGTCCTTATATTATGTCGATAAATGACGATTTAGCCCTTGTGGCTCATAAAATGGTTTTAATCAAATATTTCAAGGTAAATCATTTACTTAATGATATGTTATATTAAATAGAATATCTAAGACATTTTAATCTGGCCTTAACATCAGTTTTCATAAGACATCGCATAAGACGTCATTTTACGACATAAGCGACGTTTCGGGGCATAGTATGGTTTTAAACCATATTAATTGACTAAGACTTGTTACCTACTGAGTTTAAAACTTATTTTAAACATTTTTACAGTAGGTACATGTTATAAACTCAGAATCCCAAATAATTTATAAACTATGTGTAAAATGACCAAAATGCCAATTCGGTGCATAGTTTGGTCATAAAAGATAAAATACACATATAATTGATATCCTACTGATATTATATCATAAATAAATATTTTTCCATAATACTTATAATTATAACATTAAGTTTTATTCAAGTTCCTTTTGTATGGTATGAAATTACCGAAATGCCCTTATGAGGCATAGTTTCATTTTAAAACCATAACGGGTATAAAAGTTGAAATCCTACTGATATTACAACTTATTTAAAATATAATGGCATATAGAACTTGTCCATGACTTATCTGGTTACCCGATATCGCTGATATTATGTAACTTGTTTACGGAAATTAACCGAAACGGGTTTAACCTTGTCATTTAAGTCTCAAAATCAGAATGTTTATAGTTTATCCATATTATACAAGTCAAGGTACTTGTTGGGATTAAACTACATTCTATCCAATCATCGTTTAATCTAGCGTCAAACGTTTTGATCAAGTACGCTAGTCGGTCTAGGTCAATGACTTAAATAAGACCATTAGTATTTAATTGGTTAGTTTATGCCATAATCCAGACTAGAGACTTGCCGGTAAATGCTACTGCACTTAGTACTTTGGTGTACAGCTGAGTTATAAAAATAAAAGAAGACTAGCTCAGGTAAATACTCTCGACTTATTTCCCCTGTACGGGCTTGGGTTACGGTAAATTATTACCGCTTAGTCGGAAATGGGATCCATCGAATGCTGGATTGTGGCTAGTAAATCCGCATATTCTGTTTTAATCAGTTTTGTTTGATAACCTAAACATCAGGGGTTAACTATCGTGTCCTGGATATCCTCGGCTCATTACAATAGAAATGGCCATGACCTTAGCGCGGGTGTAGGCATACACCCGATAGACGCTCAATAATGCATTCCCACAAGGTTGGGAGGAAATGACTCCTTCGTGAGTCCAAAGTGGTGTGTACGTTAATTATGTCTCGGTCTCCGTATCAGGCCCTGTATGTATGGACAAACATGTAAATCTGTTAAAAAGGTTGGACGGTCAACTTTCCCAAGTTATGAAAAGATTTTGTGCTGATACGCACTTAAAACATTTTTGAAATGTTTTCAAAATGAGTCAGTTGGGTGTATTTACCAACGAAAGCTGACATATTTTCAAAAGACTAAGCTTGCAGGTACAATACGAAAATAGGCTGGAAGTGCTCGGTAGTGATAGAGGATCTTGCAAATCCTAGAGCTGCCCAAAGTCTGTTTTATATTCTTTCATGTACAATTTATGATCCGCCTGTGGATCTTCTATTACGAGCCTGTATATTATTTTGTATTTCGAACATTTGGTTTGTAATAGTAATTTTACTCCAAGACTTCCGTTGTGCCATGTTTAATTGACAATGATGTTATCAACTGACGTCACGATACTCCCCACCGGGCCCACCGGTGTATGGATTTGGGTTGGAAATCCGGGGTGTGACACCTTGATTAGGGGATCATAAGGTATGTCTAAAAACATAGATTGGTGAAAGTTATAATTTAAGTCTAGTAGATTACTTGCAATCGGTTGTTGGATTATGATCCAAAGATGAAATTAAGTGTATGGGTATGCTTGATTTCGTTAGACATAAAGAAATTATGCACTATTTGATGTAAGATTACTTGTTAGTGATTAACAAGTAGATTATGAAATGGGTTTTGATAATATGATGAAGTAGATGACATACATGTGCTTAGAATCATCATACATGATTGTAATAGCAAGATACTTGAATAATCTATGAGTTCGAGTATATGTTCATACTCACCATAGAATAGGTTTTGTATGATATAACGAAATAGATGTCATATTTAAAGGTTAGCATACAATGAATGAGATTATGCTAATCCAATGTTAACGATTGAAATTGGTTGAGAAAAGTAGTTAAAATGGTAGCCTAAGAATAATGACTACCGAGTATTTGACGAATTGCTTAAGTGAGATGTTTAACTTAATTGTACACTTGCAAACGCTAATAGGCAGTTGACTTTTAAAAGTCAAACTGACCTATAACAGGATCAAATAATAATTCTGATATAAAGTCCGTAAGGTGGGATAGTCTTGATAAATAATGACTAATCTAACCATCTTTCGAAATGATAAAAGGTAGTTTGACGCTTGACAAGCTAGGAGGAAGCTTGGAGAGAAGCGGATTCGAATACGCATGGAAAACACAATCGGATTTCAAGGTAAGTAAATCTTACATCTTTAAGTAGAACACATACTTGTTGTATAGGTTAAGAAAAAGGTAGATTAGTTTTTTAAATATGATGTTCCGATGCGAAGTGATTCGGGTCGGAACAAGTGAAAATGGTATGAAACCATGATTCATGGTATAAAGGGTAAAACGGCAAATTAGTCATGTGATGACGAATAAATAAAGAGTTTAGAAACATTACCTTATGGTGCAAACCATAATAGGTAATAAGGGGTAAAATAGTAATCCGGTCACGAGTCGATGGATAAATAAAGAGTTTCGAAAAAAAAGACACCATATGGCGTAAGTCAAATGGGTCAAGCGAATTAAAAAACAATTTTTTTAAGTAATATGATCACACAGTATAAAATGAAATGGGTGAAATGGCATATAAGTGTTATCTCATAATGATAAATGGTCATTTAGGCCAAACGGGTCAAATGGTTGCTTGTTGAGTTTTGTGCTCATAGGAAGAATAGAGTATGACTTGCATCACTATTACAAAGCAACTAACAGTGCAAAGTATTTAAATGGGTCAATACTTTGATCCGCGCCAGGTATGTGTAGTTGTCATGCTCTCGATGAGGGTTTGCGGTACGACTAAAGTTAGTCAAGTTACGGGTGGACACTAGATCACCACAAGTGAGGTATATCTAGTGTTTGGGTAAAACGGCCATTAGAGCCGAAGACATGTTTAAAGCGAAAAATGTATTTAAGCGAGTTTATGATATTAAACGATGGGAGACTTTTATGTTTTTAAGAACATAATAAAGATTAAAAAGGAATACGGGTTAAAGGTGCCCGCTTGGTTGGAAAATGCTTTTAAAAGTCCTTAGTCGTTAAAAGGACTAAAGTTGACCAAAACACCCTCAAATTACAAATCGGGCAAACGACCCTTAAGACTAGTATAAATATGAGTTTAATAATCCGGTCAAACCTTCTGGTAGTGTAAAGTGGAAGGCTCAAACCATTTGGGTTTAAAGCTACATAATGGGTTGTTTTAGTAAAATGCCAAACTCGAGGGTAAAATGGAAATATAACGATTTTACTATATTAATCCATCACATCTGAAGACATGATGATATATAGATAAAGATTATAAAGCGGGAATGAGAAATAAACGAAGGGATATGGATAATTTAAGTTTAAGTGCTTAAATTCCATAACGGGTCAAAATGAATATGTGTATAAACCGGGTAATGGTTGCGTAATTCATAAAGGTTATGAATCCGAGATAAGGGTTTTTGGTTAAATTTGTAGGTAAACATTTTACGGACATTTAGAAACAAGTTTCATGGGAAACGGATAAAATTTAATAAGTTATGGAAGTTTTCGTAACAAATAATAAAAAAGGGGCAAGACGGAAATATCTTGCGGCAGCTATCTTAAGCTACGGTGGCCAGTCGTAGCTTACGGCAGGCAACTGCTGAATGAAAACAGGAAATAGTGTTATACGAATACGTCTCCGTAAGTCCCGAGTCGTGTTTAAATGTGCGGGACTTGAAACGGGTCGAACGGACAACCAAAAACAATGCAGCAGCAAAACTGCTGCAGTAGGAAGAGTCGCCGACGCAACTTGGTTGTCCGACGCCTTAAGTTACTGCCTGCGACAGTAAAAGTCCGACGAAATATTGGAAGAGCCGTCGCCGACGCCACCTCGATGATTCAAAATTTTTCTTGATAAATTTTGTTGAAATTAGTTAGGTGGTGTCAACTCTTATCCAGTACATTATTAACTAATTTGTAAATTTCTAGTTGAAGGTATTTGATAGCACTCTGGGATGACGATCAAGCTCAATGAAAAACCGAACACGATCAAAGCTCAAGTTTCCGCACTTGGTTTTATTGTTACGGAACTAATCAATGACGATATGTCAAAATGTTTAATGTTGATAAAGTTTTTAATAAAGCTGAAAATATGTGTGACGTATATTCGCATTTACTCGTTTAAATGCGAAATTTTTAATAGAAATTTAAATATTTTAAGATAGGGTCTTACAGGTATATACGGTTTTGACCCCCGATTTTATAGAAATTTTTTGATTCGGTGACTTCCGCCCTCTGGTCGGAAATCTCAAGCTTCGCCACTGCACCCATCAACAATACACAATATTCAACCGTGTGATTACATTATAATACTATTACATTTATTAACCATGTTACACATTTTATAAGATTATAGTTTATAATTCCTGAACACGTATGATTAAAATTCATAAATTATAAATGTATAAGATTATAATATTATCACATTTTTAACAATATGATAAGGATTATATAGAAGTTTATGATTTATATGTTTTTCAATATTCACTCCGTTGTAATACACGGGTTTATAACACCTATAATTAAAATAATATTTATTATTTTTTAAAATTTAACCGATAAAACATACAGGTTTGTAAGCTAGTGAATTATAGAATAGTATGAATATCGTTTCTGTTATACAAAGCAAGCAGCATAATATATGAGTATAGAAAATTGTAATATATAACTCGGTAGAAAATAATATTATTTAATTCATAAAATAAAAGTATAGGAGATTGTACAAAACAGAAAAATGAAAGTGTCTACCCTGTCAACCCCCAAACGTTGATCTAGGAAGTTTATCTTTAGTTATTCTCGTTTGGATGTTTACGCTTTCATCAGCAAATTCTCTCGATTCAATCGTCCAATTTCACCATTCTTCCTTTAATCATTTCGGATTCAACCGTTGTTTAATCGCCACAAGGTAATTTATCGACATCACCATCAAATCAGGTCTTAATTAGTTAACAATTTGCGTTACATGTTGTTAGGTCGATTCCTATATATGTTCTTATAATCGCTGTGATCTAATTGCACTATAATTTACGAACTTTGAGATAATTTGTTAATATTAGGTTTTTTTTGTTTAGGTTTCAGGCATGTAGTTAAATTTACTGATTGAAATGCTTAGAGTAAGTTTAATTAGCAGAATGTTGTTACAAGTAATTATTTCCTAATTTTCTATTGTTTGGATCTAGTCAAGATTACTTTAAGCCTATTTCACATTCCAATTTGTTGATAATATTCATTTGCTTTCTATACTAAGACAGAGCCTTATATATACTTATTTGCTTTGTCATGCGTTGTATGCAATTATTCCATTTATGTTTCAAACCACGCCTTTATAAGTGGCTATGCCGCTACACGAAACACTGATAATCGCATAGTTAATGTGCCTGTTGATAATATATTTGATGTACTTGTAATGTTTCAACTTGATACCAGTTTATGCAAAAAGTGAAACTTGGTCTTACAAAAATGCTACTAAGTTTTTGTTTTTTGTGTAAATTGGTAACCGTTCCACTTAGTTGCAATAGTTGGTGAAACAAAACTGGAACTTGGTTGCATTTGTAAGCCAATGGCCGTTTCATCTGTATCTTGATGTCTCTTTGGCGAATAGTTTTACTGATTTTGAATAAAGAAATACTTTAGCTAACCTTTGTATTAATCTTGATTCAGACCGTAGGTTCTTTCACTCAGGAATACGAACCTTAATGCAATCATAAACACCTAAAGCAGGGTTCATCATGAGATAATGGACTCATCTGGTTAGCCCCTTTATTATTTTTCCAGCTTTGCTATAACTTTTATTAGCTTCATTCATTTGCTCAATTCACGTGTACTTTATTGTAAATACATATTACAGCTGGCAGATTGAGGAATACGTCGGTGTTGGTTACTACACTTGATACCAGTGAAGCATATATTATTGTTAGCCTGTGCTCTAGGACCGACACTCAAGTTATATACATTGATTCAACAAGTGGGTCCCTTCAACATGACAAAAAGCTGGGATACGACGTTTTCCACACCCAAGATGAAGCACTAAACTATATTACCGATGGTTCAAAGTTAGTTTGTAAGAGTACGGTTCATGCAAAAGCTATATTGGGTTATGTTGTACTTGGGAGCACTGCATTGCTGCTTGTTGCAACAAAGTTAGACGCTAGCATTCCGTATTTGCCAGGTGGAGGGTGTGTATACACCATTAGTGAGAGTAAATGGATCAAAATTATGCTTCAAAACCCTCAACCTCAAGGGAAAGGAGAGGTGAAGAATATTCAAGAACTGACTGAACTTGAGATTGATGGAAAACACTATTTTTGTGAGACGAGAGATATTACCCGCCCGTTTCCTAGTCGTTTTTCGTTACAGAATCCTGATGATGAATTTGTTTGGAATGGATGGCTCTCGCTTGCTTTTAGAAGGATTGGGCTGGAGCATCACTGTGTCGTTTTGCTGCAGGTATCCGTTTAGTTACGTTCATGCCTTTTTAGATAGGGTAAACTCATGTCTCTTTTATAAGTTCATATTTTGGAACCCAAATGATTTGTGTGTGTAACTGCATAAATAGGTAACAAACTTCTCTAGTTAATATTCGAGTAACATAGTATTTTCCGACTCAAAAGGTACTAGAAAATAATTGAATAGTAGTTACCAAACCATAGTTGTTAATAGCGAATGATAGTGACCTATACGCTACGTAGCAATAGCGATGAAATAGCGGGCGTTATTTTATGTTTAGCGATACGCTAGAAGAAAAATTTAGAAATATTTAACACGTATATTATATCCAAATACGGTATTTCTATACATATATTTAACAAAAAACCTGAAATCCAGCTATTGTATATGTATATCTTATCGCAATTTATATTAAAACAAAAAAAAAACAAAATACCTAAAATCCCGCTATTTACTCGCTATGGAGGCGCCAAAATCAGATAGCGATGAATGAGCACTTCGTTCACGCTATAGCGCTCGCTATGAGGGCTATTAACAACTATGTACCGAAACATAGAATCATTTTGAAGTTTCTTACCTCAATAAGAACTTTTTAAAGCTAGTATAATTCTGAGTAAAGTTGGTATACCATAAACCATAATAGAAACAAATCTAAAGTTCCTTACCTTAAGATAAGAACTTTTGAAAGTTTATTTCTTTTTAGGAGCGAGATAATATGTTATTACACTCAATAGAGATTTGAATAAAGTTATTTACCTTTGTATGCAATTAGTAGTCCCTTCTAAAATCTGTTGACTTTATGCTTGTTATTAGTAATCCGTGTAAACTTACAGGGATTTGCAGACTATCGAACATTTGGAAGCTCAGGCCAGCAAGAAGGAAACGTTGCTCTTATAGCTCGTCGTAGTAGGTTACATCCTGGCACTCGTTACTTAGCAAGGGGCCTAAATTCTTGTTACAGTACAGGTACGTCAACATCTTTAATTTTCACACATTTATTTTCTTATTATTATGTTCCTTGTACTAACCAAAAAAGCTGAAAGAAAATCAAAATAAAATAAGACCAATTTAAGATCAAAGTTTACCTTTTGCATTAGAGGTCCTCTTATGAGGTGAGCAACCTTGATAGTGTTGGGCTAGTGAAGACTTCATTGGGTTGGTTGTTTAATAAATAAGGCCCATTATGGTTTCTTATTAGCCCTAGTTTATTTCTATAAATACCCCCCATTGTAATTGTAATCATGTGCCTTTGAGCTTAATGAAATAACCCAGTTGCAGCCCGTGGACCACTGGGACTGAACCACGTAAAATTCTTGTGTCGTGTTTATTTTCTGCCTGCTTGTGTGTTGGTTCCGTTGTGCCACTTGATACCTAACATATAGGCCCTGAGGCTATTCTGTGGAAAAAATGTTGAGAAGCTCAAGGTTCTTTGTACTTGCATATGTTGTATAGATATTAAAGCATTTATCTTATTTCTGATTTTATTCTTTTAATTAGCATATGCATTTGACAGGAAACGAAATCGAGTGTGAGCAACTTGTATGGGTTCCAAAAAGATCCGGTGAAAACGTGCCTTTCAACATGTACATATGGAGACGAGGCACTATTCCTATATGGTGGGGTGCAGAACTAAAGATGACCGCTGCGGAAGCAGCGATTTACGTTTCCGATCGTGATCCGTATAAAGGAAGTGCACGGTATTACCAAAGATTAACCAAAAGATACGATACACGAAACTTAGGTGTAGCCGGTGCAAATCAAAATAAAAGTGGTTCAGTTCCTATTGTGTGTGTCAATTTGCTTAGAAACGGAGAAGGGAAATCTGAATCCGTTTTAGTTCAACATTTTGAGGAATCATTGAATCATATCCGGTCAACTGGTCAACTTCCTGACACTCGGTTTCACTTGATACATTACGATTGGCATACAAGTATCCGATTGAAAGGCGAACAACAAACCATCGAAGGACTTTGGTACCATCTAAAAGCTCCCACAATATCAATCGGCATTTCCGAAGGTGATTATCAACATTGCCGTATGCAAATAGACGATTGCAAGGTGAAAAAATATATAACGATGACATCACCGGTTTCTTCTGCTTACGCGTACTTCAAAACGGAGTGATCCGGTATAACTGTGCGGATTCGTTAGATCGTACAAACGCTGCTAGTTATTTTGGTGCACTTCAAGTTTTCACAGAACAATGTAGACGGCTTGGGATATTTCTCGATAATGACGTGGCGTACGATCAGAGTACTCGGAAACATTCGTTCTCCGACAAGCCTTGGAAGCGTTTTGACATGACGTTTGAGGAATTCAAACGGTCAACTATTTTATCGCCAATATGTCATTTGGCTGACCTTTTTTTGATTGCTGGTGATATCCATGCGACACTGTACACCGGATCGAAAGCTATGCATAGTCATATTCTTAGCATATTTGGTGAGGAAGCGACAAAGGCCAAACAATTCTCTGTGGCGCAAAATATGAAAATAACTCTGCAGAGAAGATATAACAACGCGGTTATAGATAGCTCTCGTCAGAAGCAGTTAGAAATGTTCCTTGGGCTAAGGCTTTTCAAGCATCTCCCGTCAGTATCAATTCAGCCTTTGCATGTATGTACACTAGGGGTTAATAGTTGTTTTTATGTTTAGATTTACACATACGTTTTCCAGTTGACCACAATTTTGAACTATTGGAACATCTAGTATTATAGTAATTAGGATTTATTAGTATCGGGCCCACGGGCCCGGTTTATCTATATATATTGTAATCGCTATTGAATGGAAAATGGAATGAATTAATTGAGTCTTTTACCATATATATAGATAAACCGGGCCCGTGGGACTGATACTGTTAAACCCTAATTACTATAACACTATATGTTCTAATATGAACATGCTAATGAACATAAGCTTTTATACATAGTCTTGATGGTTTCTTGAAGTACAAGCTACCTCTGTTTTGAGGTCTTGTTTTATATTAATTGATATCTCTTCTTTTCTGGGTAGGTGCTTAGTAGACGATTTAGCTTCCTTCTTAAGCCGATAGCCAGCATTGACCAGGACCCTGAAGACGGAGATAATCTTCTTAGCTTTAAGCAAAAAAACCACATATGGGTAATTATGTGTTTTTCTCTAAAATGTTATATTCTAAACCAACACTCTTGTTTTTCTCCGGATGGGAGCCGGTATTAGTTTTTCAAGATGTTAAAAATTTGAATATCTAACATAATGTGGATTAATTGTTGTACAGATATCCCAACAGGCGTCGGACATAATACAACTTTTTATCTACCTTGGAGAGCCTTGTCATGTTTGTCAACTTCTTCTCACAGTATCACATGGTGCAGACGATTCAACATATCCATCAACAGTTGATGTGAGAACAGGACGTGATCTCGACGTGCTTAAACTTGTTTTAGAGGTTAGATTATAAACTTAGCATGTTGAATCCCAAATCAAGCCTATTATACTATTATAGGCATTTAGCAAGAATTTGATGTAATATATAACAATGTGTTTACAGGGGGCGTCCATTCCTCGGTGTCCTAAGGGTACCAACATCGTGATACCCATACCGGGTGCTGTTAGTAATGACGACATGGGTTTAAAAAGTAGGGAAACCGTACATACCTCTCAAACCAACCCTTCGTTTCTATATAATTTTGAAGGACGAGAGGGCGAATTGGACTTTCTTACTCGTGTTGTCGTACTCACATTCTATCCAGCTGAGTCAACCAGTTCCCCCGTCACTCTGGGTGAGGTACATCGAACAATAAATATATGTTATTCTACACTTTCTAGTGAATTCTTGTATTTTGTAATTTCGTTTAACTGTATTTTGTTCAAGTGTGCGTATCATGTTCTTATAGGACTATTTTCAAAATAAATAGGACGTTTTTATTTAAAGGTAAAAAAGAAAATTAAAAAGTGTGTATATATAAATGTGTGTGTATATGATACGTATCCAGGAAGCCCAGGTCCAGATCATGTGGGGCTTTGTAATGGGTCAAAGGAGTTATTGGCAAAGTGGGCTAGCGGGTAACAGGGTAGCTGAAGTTTATGTTCTAGTTTTTAGAGTAGTCGATGTTTATTCTAAAAAAATTTGGGTTCTTAAACCTTGTATTTGGAGACCTAATCCTTCTCGAATTGGATTCTCTATCTTGTTTGTTCTTGTTTCAATCAAATCTGAATTTCAGATTCTATCAGTATATGTGTGTGTATATATATAATATTATATTTATAGGGGGGGCTTAATATTCCTTAAGAAACGTGCGTATGATATGAAATTACGCACGTTATAAAACTAAAAACCCTAATCACGCATGTTGAAAAACCAAAATCATGCATGTTGACAAAACATAATCACGCATGTTGAAAACCAAAATCACGCATGTTGAAAAACCAAAATCACGCATGTTGACAAAACATATCACACATGTTATGATTTTTCGACATGCGTGATTATGATTTTTCGACATGCGTGATTATTGTTTTTCAACATGCGTGATTAGGGTTTTGAGTTTTATGACGTGCGTAACTTTCATGTCATACGCTCGTACGTTAAGGAATCTTGTATTTTACACTTTCACTATATTTATAATTTTTTTTGTTTTTTATTCAAAGATAAAAAGAAAATTAAAAATTAAAAGACAGAAAAATAAATGGGTAAATTGCCAAAATCGTTCCCGAGTTAACGAAATTGCCAAAATCGTCCCGGAGTTAACGATACATTTTAACTAGGTTTGTGATTTGGATGGAAATGGCAACAAAAATGAAACGTTAGGGGTCCAGTTACCAAAAATTCTTATTTCGGATGCAACAGACAAAAGTGCCCAAACCTCAGGGACGATTTTGGCATTTTACTTAATTTCTATAATATGAAGTACAAGTCTACAAGATACACTTCCATTAAAAGTTTACTGGTAAATCTGGTTTCTGGTTAGCATTACATCTTAATCATTACTATCTGCTTGTTCATGTGTATGTGTCACAGGTAGAGGTACTCGGCATATCTCTTCCATGGAGAGACATCTTTCTTCCGAAGGTCCCAGCCTAAAGTTACGCGAACACGTTGCTAATATCAAAGATAACACCAACTCTTTACCTTCTAAATCCGGCAGCAATCCTGATACTTTCGGTTTAACAAATGATGTGTTGCCACCTGTAAAATGTGATACATCTATAAATAACACTCAGGTAGACTTTTTGTCAGGTGAAGATGTTATGTCAAGACCCGATTCACAACCGATGATGGAAATTAGTTTGCATGATGCATCTCTCGACATGTGTAGTGTCACAAGGAAGAGAATGAGTCTCAAAGAATTTCAGTGCAAGATAAAACGCCAACCAAAACGGGTGCACAGCACTATATAAGTTGCTTTGAAATTTTGACCGCCTTGGTATGCTATATTCTTTATATTATATATATCCTTAAAAACAAAGCCACCGACCCATTTAACCCTCAAACTTTTGTGTAATGTCAAAAGCAACCTTCTAATTTTGTAAATGTCACTTTGACCCCCTCAAGTTTCTATAGTTCGAGTTTATCCTAAAACTAATTTCTTACGTTTTTATTTTTATGTACGTGTCAGTATAAATTCAAGTTCGTCTATGCTTTAATATAATTTTTGTTTGGAAACAAGTCATGTCAGTTACAAAATGGTTTATTTTATGTACATTTTGAGTTGGACTATGTTTTGACGTAAAATCTGTTTGGAAACAAATCGGGTCAAATATAATACGTTTTCATTCGACGGTATAAATTTGAGTTACTAAACATTTCGACGTAAATTTAGTTGGGAAACGAGTCGGGTTGATTGTAGTCCATATGTTATCACAATTCGTACGACGCCATTACACGTGTTTATTTTATATATGTTTTGACTTGGTCTACGTTTCGACGTAAAGTTTTTTTGGCAACAAGTCGGGTCAAATATAATACATTTTTATTCAACGGTATGAATTCGAATTACTCTAGTTTCAATGTAAATTTAGTTTGGAAACGAGTCGGGTTGATTGTAGTCTATAATTTATCACGACGCGTATGCCGCCGCCGCAACGCGGTGGCGGGTAAAAGAAAACTAGTTAGTCTAATGTTGCATTATTGTTTTTACTATATAAGGCATATATAGATACAAAAATAACTGACTATGAAGTTTTGCAGGATAAAAAATTAGGGTTTGCAGAAGCAATGAAACTCGAAATCGAACGTCTTCGCCTCAAACTATCAACTGCAGAACGGGATAAAGCGTTATCATCCATTGGCATTGATCCAGCTACGATAAATCCCAATACAATAATAGAAGAATCTTATATAAATTCATTATGCAAAACGGCAAACACCCTTGCAAGTCTTGGTCAAACTTTACTGGAAGACAAAACTGCCGGTTGTATCGGTCTCGATCCTCTTGACGACGAGATGATATAGATTTCTGGAATATTAACAGAATCGGCGAGGGTTGTTGCGGTGAATCATGTCAAGTTCACGCAGAACCTTTGACTATGACTTTGAATTCAACTTGTTCGTTAGAGCCAACGTTTATATGCTCTGTGTGTAAACGTAGGGTTTGCAGGGTTTGTTGTGCGGGTAAAGGTGCTATCGTTCTCCGAAACAACGCCAGTGGATCGAGTCATAATGACGTGGATGGGGTTATTTGTAAATTGTGTTGCCAAGATAGTGTTCTTGATGCGTTGACTTTGGATTATCTTAGAGTTGTAATTAGTCAACTGAGAAATAGTCAAGCAGAAACCGCTACATTTAAAGCTTTTGCTCGAGTGGTCGGGGAGAGTTATATTTTTGGTAAAAAGGAGTCGTTTAATAAGTTTGAAACCAGCAACACCCTTCGACTGTTTCATAATGAAGAGGAATCGTTAGCTGAATTCCCATTTGGAAGCTATTTGCACTCGGTATTTCTGATTCTTTGATTTTCTTACATGCTAAATTTATTTATTAAACACTTTTTTAGTAGCTCAATACACGTAATAGAACCATGTAAACCCATTTTATAAGCTCAAACTAGAGGTGGCAAAATGGGCATGTTGGGTAACGGGTCGAAACGTATACAAGTCAAAATGAGTGAATTTTAGTGCCAGCCAAAATGGGCTGGTTGGGTTGAACCGACCAAAAACAATATTAAACATGACTTTCTTAAATAGCTAAGTAATTAACTTGTTAAACATCACTGCAAAAACAATATTATCGTTACAGTAATCCGACCTTTCTAATAGAGGAATTTCAAGATTTATGCATTTGTATACACGCGGAATGACTTTTGTCCCTTTTACCCATTTCCTCTTTAGCTACATATAGTAAACCGACCCATTTGACCCATTAGAGGTAAATCGTAACCCAAATCCATGTATGTGTTTCCAACTAAGTTAGCTAAAGTTAACCAGAATATATATTAATTCACTTTTCATTACAACGATATACACTTTATGGTGTAATTCTCACTTTTTTTATATATTTTGTTAATAGATTGAATCAGCTTCAGGTTCAGCGCCACCTTTGTCGTTGCTTGCACCATTGAATAGTGGATTACAACAGTCGTACTGGAGAGCTCCCGCTAGTACCTCTAGTGTTGAGCTTGTTATTGTTCTCGGCAATCTTTCCGATGTCTCCGGAGTTGTTCTTCTTGTTAGTCCATGTGGCTATTCTATGTCTGATGCTCCTACCGTAAGTACCAAATGGATCGTAACCCAACGGGGGTCCTGCAATCACTTTTTTGTTGCTTTTAATATTCTTAGTAATAGTAATTTCTTTCCTGATAAGTTCAAATATTATTCTTCGTATCTCCTTATGCACTAATAGAAGCTTTTATGTAAGAAACCTTATATACAATTAGGGCCGCAAACGAGCCGAGCCCTCAGGCTCGAGCTCGAGTTCGTTTAACTTATGAAAGCTTGAGCTCGGCTCGATTTGAGCTTTGTTTCTGAAGCGGAGTTTGGCTCATAGGTAATTTTCAAGCTCGCGCTCGGCTCGGGTTCGGCTCGTTAATTATTAGTAATTAATTTATATTTATATTAATTGTAATTATTATTTTATATATAATTAAGTTATCTTTTCATAGTTTTATAGGTATTAATTATTGTTATTTAAATATATATTTCATATATTAATAAAAATTATATAAACAGTAGGCTCGTTTAGACCTGCGAGCCGGCTCAAGCTCGATAAGCGGAGCTTGGGCTCCTTTACTAAACGACCTTATTTTTAGGCTCGGCTTGTGCTCGAGCTCGTTTTGCTCGGCTCGTTCGAGCTTTTTTTCAAGCCGAGCTCGAGTATTTCGCGAGTAGCTCGGCTCGTTTGGACACCTACTTATATCCTTAAAAGTATAAATGAATTGTGTTTCTTATTGCATGTAACTCGTCTAATTTCCCCTTATTATTCAGGTGCAAATATGGACAAGCAATAACATACACCAGGAAGAAAGATCATGCGTTGGAAAATGGGACGTTAGATCACTTATCACATCTTCTCCGCAACTTGTGGGCCAGAGCAACCGGTAACAAGGATCAAACTCCTCGCCACATCAGATTTGACTTTCGAAACACTGTTCGTTGTCGCTTGATATGGGTAAAACTAAGTATTCAGAAAGTTGTTTCAAGTTCCGTTAGTTTCGGGAAAGATTTCAATCTTTTATCCTTCGATGAAGACCCGCCTTTTGGGCCCGGTAGGCGGGCCTCTATAGGAGGGACATCTGAAAGCGATCCGTGTGTTCATGCGAAACGAATTCTTGTTGTTGGATGCCCCGTGAAATCAGATATTGGGCGAAGTTTTGAGCATGCTAGTAGCATAAGAAATTGGTTGGAAAAAGCTCCGTTATTGAACAGATACAAGGTATGGTCAATGAGCAACCTTTTCTAATAAGCTAATTTCTCATGTTCAAAAGAAAATGTCAGTATGATCAAACGCGACTGACACGCTAGTTGCCACATCATCTTTTGGCCTGTTAGCAGGCAGATTACCGTAATCAATTTTTGTTCATGCTTAGCAAGTAAAATTTAGAACTTTATGGTTTTTAAAAATAACTTATAAGTGGGTAAACAGTATATTTGCAGGGTAATAGTCATACAAGTGAGAGCAAAGGGGTTGTCTAAGCATGGGACGCAAGTAATCATAAGTTGGGGACGGCGGAACGTTTGACGTACCAATTAATTTCAAATGACCAGTATGACTTTGGGGAGAACCATGAAGTAAGAAATATAGGAGATATATTGAATGAAAAGACAGGGCTTTTCAGCATGTATTAGAGTATTAGGGAGATGAAGTATGTATTTTACATGTTAGCTGGTCTATAACGTTTCACTGATTTTGACATTTATCCGTTCTATTTCCTGTTTTAAAACTTGTAAAATTTACATAAAAAGTGTTAAATTAATTTGTGACATGTTAACATTTAACCCCCATTATTTTCACTAGTTTACATTTGGTCCTTAAGTTTATAAATTTATACATAAAAAATATAAATTTTTATATTTTTTTTGCCGTACCTTCGCCGACCCATATCGTCCCCGTACCCGTTTCCGTGCTACATAGGTTGATGTTGACAAAAGTTGTGGGGCTAAACATGTCTTTATTAAAGTTGAGGGGCTAAGTATGTCATTATCAAAGTGGAGGGGCCAATATGTCATTAAAAAAGTTGAGAGACCAAAGTTGGTTGATGTTGTCAAAAGTTGAGGGGCTAAACATATCATTATTAAAGTTGAGGGGTTAGATATGACATTACAAAAGTTGAGGGGTCAAAGTTGATTGATGCCAAAGTAGAGGGGCCAAAGTTTGTTGATGTTGACAAAATAGCATTTTAAGTAATATAGGATTACCTATAATAGGATTTTGAACAAAGGAAGTTACATTTATATACTCTTTTGAATGCGTAGCCCATTTGACCTGTTATAGACCAAATATAAGTATATAACACGACCCATTTATCTTGGATGTCTCAGGTTCCGGTTGACTCTGAGAAATTGATCGACAATGATCTCGTGTTGGAACAAAACATTTCCCCATCTTCACCCCTTTCAGCAGGGTTTCGGCTTGACGGTTTTAGTGCGATAAAACTTCAACTAACACATTCACCTTATTCTGATGTAAATCCGTTGGACACGTCATCTATCGTTTTTGAGCATAGATTCATATCTCCAGCGGTACTGCATATTCAAGTATCTGCATTACAGGTACTTCCAAGTCCCAACCCCAAAAATGTCATGTATATGTAACATAAAAGTAAGCGTAAAATGCTATTTTCGGCCCTGAGGTTTGGCCAGTTTTGCGACTTTCATCCAAAGGTATATTTTTCCACATCTGGATCCAAAGGGTTTAAAATTTTGCCAATTTCATCCGGCTTGTTAACTCCATCCATTTTTCTCCGTTAATTCAGGGGTATTTCCGTCTTTTTTGTAAACTTAAAGGGCGATTTGGTCTTTTTCACTTTATGTAAAAAGACCGAATACCTATGAAAAAGACCAAATTGCCCTTAAAGTTAACAAAAAAGACGGAAATACGTCTTACTTAAACGGAGAAAAATTGATGGAGTTAACGAGCCGGATGAAAATGACAGTATTTCAAACCTTTTGGATCCAGATGCGGAAAAACAAACCTTTGGATGAAAGTCGCAAAATTGGCCAAACCTCAGGGACGAAAATGGCATCCTACTCTAAATATTATAATAACTTTTATTTAATATAACAAATATTTACTGCATATTAAAATAACTATTTATACAAGAATAATATTTTACTTTAATAATAACTAGCCGAGCGCGAGCTTAGGGAGCTCCGGCTCGGCTTGTTTACACCCGTAGTTAATAGGAGTCTGGGAAAGTTTGTATGAATATTTATTGTTATGATGTCTGCTCACAGGGATCACCCGAGGAGATGGTGCTGGTTGCAGAATACCGTATTCCAGAGGTGAAGGGCGGCACCGCCATGTACTTTGATTTTCCTAGAGTAATGAACAGCAAGAAAATGTTTTTAGGCTGGTCGGAGATGTTACCGGGTTTGCTGATGACCCAGAAGACGGTGGTGATACAGGGCGGCCGGTGGCTGCAGGACTGTGTTTGTTAAATCGGATCAAGTTATATTATTATGCCCACCCCGCTGACCTTGGGAGATGGGCTAGCCTTTCTGGTATATGATTTATTTTGTTTATAGCGATTTTTTAATTTAATTATTGTATTCTTTTGGTTCAAAATAATCAATTTCATTTTATTTCAGGGTTGTTTGCAGATATTAACAAATTGTGATTTATTTGTTAAGGTCAAAATAATATGTTTTTAAAAAGCATGTACAGAGCAAACTGGGTTTTGACTGTATAATAAAAATTACGTATCATTTTTACCATTGACCATTTTGTTGACTTTAGTGATGTGATTTTGATTCTTAAAGTTCAGAATGGTCCATTTTATTTAGCATGTTACCCTAATGAGGAGTCAGTCAGTAGAGGTTATTAGGGGTTCATATTGTGTTACACTGTATCATAAACCCTTAATAAGCTCTAGTTGACTGACTGGCTCCTTTATGGTGACTTAAAAAGTTTCCAAACCTCCGCTATAACTGTGTTCGTCCCTGCCACTGCACGTAACGCGTTGCCTTGTGCTTCTAAAATCACATGCAGTTTACCCTTTTGATGTAAATTATGTTCGGGAACGAGTCAGGTAAATGTAATGCGTTTTCATTATTAGAGGTACAAATTCGAGTGACTTTACGTTTCAAGACCACCACAATGCTCTACCATTCTTCCTTTGAATTTATCATTGGGTATTATGTACATACACTTTTACGACATATATTTTCGTGCTTTTCATATATATAGTTGAGTGCTTTTTTTCTACGTTTAAATTTTATAAATAATCAACATAATGCGCAACTAAAAGAAGCGTTATCCCGTCAGAAAGCGCGGCTATAACTGCTAGTTTATAAGTAAATAGATCAAAATGTCATATACCATACTACTTCACTTTTTTCAATGAATTTGACATAATTTCTCCTCTTTTGGTTTTGGGAGGGTAACTGACTTTTCTTGAAGGTAGAGATGGACATATCGGGTTTTTTTATACCCGGAACCGGTTACTAACCGTATCCAGTTTTTGAATGAGTGTAAATGGAACCGGTTCTTGTAGGAATCGGTTCTTTTAGGAATCGTTCCAGTTTCTACCGGTTTTAGACCATTAATAATAGAACCGATACTAACCGATTCCGGGTAGGGTTGTAACCGGTTCCTCGGAAGAACCGGTTCCTTCAGGTAATTCAATGAAAAAGCTGCAAAAACAGTAGGAATCCGGTATGAGGAGAAGGAAACTCATCAAACGTAATCGTACACTTCATCATTTGCCATGTATCGGGATCAACCCAATGAGTGGTGACAAAATGTATGATTCAGTATACTGTTGGAGCCAACCACACATCACTAGTTAAGTTAACACTAGTTTTTTAATTTTAAAAAAAAAATCAATTAAGTCTTTTCTTGCATTTTCCAATAAATTTTAACAATGGCGTTTTAAAGTATGACGACTTAGATGTTTGTAGCGTGGTTGAAGCGTCTCCCTAATAACCTTAGTTAATAGAGGGTTGTCGAAGTGTCCAAACGGCAATGCTTGTTGAATCACCAACTTAGCCATCCTATCCCGAGCTAACATATAATCGTAATGGGATATTGAACCATCTTTAGATAGTTGCACTTGACCGGGTGTTACTTCTTTCAAAGCTTTACAATACTTGTTCTTAATATGCTTCGTCAATGTTGAATTCGAGTCCTTGCTAACAAAGCTCCACAGTGTTTGCATTGAACCTTTTGAGAACCGTCACTCATTTCCACCAAATCCCAATTGCTCCTTACCTCTATATTGCAATTATGTGATAGTATCCAACAACATATGGAGCGGATTGAGGACAGTTGTTGACGAATGGAGAATTTGTTGTTTTGAAATTCTTGGATGCCTAGTAGAGTCATTGAGTAGAAAAAAATCAAGAAGATTGTGCAATGATCAAATGAATAATGTGCAATATTTATACTGTCCGGAATCGATTTCAATGGTAACAAATCGATTAATACGGCTAGGAATCGATTCCAATGGTAACAAAATCATTAAATGCTTGGTTGCAACGGCTAGGAACTGATTCCAACGGTAACATTATCAAGAATTTAATGCACCTGGTCGGAATTGGTTACGGAGGAACCGGTTCCAGGGTAGGAACCGGGTACGAATCGATTTTTTTATAAAAAGTGGAACCGGGTAAGAACCTACGGGTTTTTTAAACCCAAATGATTCTTTAATAAAGTGGGTAGAAACTAAAACTGGTTTCGGATTAGCTCTACTGGGTCAGGTTTGGAACTGATTATTATGCCATCCTACTTGAAGTTCTTTCAATGGCTTGTATATGTCCAGGTCCAATGTATAGTGAGCATTTATTCAATTTAACGCAATGATTTAATTAACATTTCTTGCCATTTGTGACCCATATATTATGTTTAGCCTATTTTCGTTTGAGCTAAACATTTTTTTTATCTACTTGATTCGTTAGAGACGAGGGTACGTTAATGAATCAAAGATAGCCTGCGTGACATGAAGGGAAAGAAGAACATGCTATTATTTTAGTTGGGGGTTGTTTGTTTAGCTCTTAACAAGGCTCTTAATGGTTCAAATCTCTTACTCGTTCAACACTTAATGGTTCAGACTGTTTGTTTCATAAGCAGATGTTTGAATAATTCAGACATTTGCCTCTAAATGGTTAAACATTATACTAAAGTTTGAATGGCTAAGACCTCTTATCTAAATTGATCGGACATTTGCCTCTGAACGGTTAACCATTATACTAGCTATTAATAGTTCAAATCTCTTACTTATTCAGTACTTAAACATTTAGAAGTTATCAAACAACCCTTTAATTTATTGAGTTTGGTTTTGTATACCCAGTACAGGATTATGTGGGTTGGGTAGGGTTTAAATCTATATTTCATCAAATTATTGACATAGTCCAATCTGGCAGTTGTTGACATGAAAGCCAACTCATAATTTCTAGTTAACTACATAAAAGGGTTCTACCAACCGGAGGTTGGAACTATTTATTCCAACTAAACACAAAAGCCATCTTTAGTGTGTGTATATATATATATATATATATATATATATATATATATATATATATATATATATATATATATATAAGGTAGAGCTATCTTGATAACGCTAAATATTGCGAGAACTGTGAGAACGAACGAGAAAATCAATCAAAACCATTTTTTTAATACACTCGTCATTGTAATTAAAATACAACATCAAAAAAAGAAATTACAACATCAAATAATTCATTTCTCCTCTCAAAATCACTCTTATTAGATTTTTTACACATGTGTAAATATAACAAATTTACACATGTGTAAATGGCAACTTAGACATGTGTAAATATTCTTTATTTCCGAATTCACGTAAATTTAAATGTGTAAATTAAATTTTTAGAATTGTATTCGAATAATAATGACAAGTGTAAAAAGAAATTTTGAATTTCACTTGTTTTTGACCAACTTCTAGTAGTTTTTTCATTCGTTCTCACGGTTCTCGTAATATTTAGCGTTCTCATTTAGGAGGGTTTCAATGAGAACACCCATTTTTTGTAAGTCAATCAATTTTGTTTTCTTTTATTTAAATGAAAAGGTAACCTGGTAATATACAATCTTCCAATTCATTCACGACACCTTCTCCAATTTTGAAAGCTCCATACGACATTAACCCCAATCTTCTCTTGATTCAATTACAATTTGTGCAACTCCAAGTGCTCTGAAGCCAGATCGATTCCATATGTTCTTAGTCCAAGTCAATTTACTATGGTCTCTTTCATATTTTGAATCGCCATTGTTAGGGTTTGTAGAGCTAGTGAAATTAGGGAACATTGTAGAGGAGATTCGTTCGATTGTAGCAATGTTGTAGCCTGTGTAGCAACCGATTGGTTACAGGTTACAAACTTCCCTTGCACTAAATTTGTATGGTATGATAGCTGATCCAAAAACAATTATTTGCTTCTTCCTATTGTTTGTTTAAATGGCTACGATTGAAATTGTCACAAATTGCAGGTTTTAGTGAGTTAATTGAACTTTGCTGTATGAAATTTACTTAAGTTTGTGTGCATTTTGGAAGTGTGTAACATGTTGAATGGGATGAGTCTCTATAGGATATGATTTTCATACGATGATTTTCATACGACATAATTGTTTTCTGAAAGAATTTCAAACTGATGTGTTATATCTTGTTGTGATATGCCAATAAACATACATATTTTATGTGGCTGCTAGTTAAAAAAAGCTTTTATTTATTTAGTTTAGTATGTATATTTATGCTATTGCTATAAAAGCTTTAATGTCAGTGTTTCAAGGGATTTTGTTATTCTTAAAATGGTCATAATTCGTCCTCCCCTTTTAATTAACGTTTGCCATTTGTTTGTGATTGACCATAAGTAAATGTGTGGGAAAGACTGATTATAAAATGTATTACTTGATTAGTTGATAAAAAGTTGATTCTACTCGTGTAATTTGATTTGTTCAGTTGAGACTTAATTGACCATATGTTTGTTCTGTTCGTTTGTCTTACACGTGTGTAATGTTCAATCAATGTCCAGGATATGCTAGTGCGCTAGTTAGCGACATTTGATAATGCGAGGAGGCGACAAGTGCTTATGACGTTGTGGCGACGCGATTAAGAGGAAAAACATGACCGACTTTGAGATACCATTGGTGTTCCATTGTTTACAACACAGACCACGAAAGTAAAATAAGAAGAAAACCAACGGTTGTAGCATTAACACTAGCAAAAAGTGTCACATGGTGACTTTAGTGGGTTAACTCTTAGTTACCAGTATTCAAATTTAGATGGCGGTAAGGATGAAGATGAAGCCTAGTAATACTACCAATCAAGCAACTAAACGTAGTGACGTATAAGCCGATTTGAATCTTGGTATTCCTTTGATGAATATGAGAAAAACCGTGTACACGTCATTAATTCGATTAGTTACTTCTTACGTCTTTTGTTATTCTATTGGTTGATTGCACATCCTTTTGTATTTTATATGTATAAGTTTGTTTTAAATCGTGTCAATTAAAATCCATTTGTGTAGCTAATTTAGACATGTGTAATTTGTTAGTGTCACATGTCTATGTATGTTTTACATATGAACAGTTGAATTACACATGTCTAAACAGTGTTCTGTTACATATTGTATCTATTTTACATACCTGCAGCTCAATTACACGCTTAAAGTGTTCAATGTTACATATTTGTGCTTGTTTTACATACGTGCAGGTTATTTACATGTGTAAATTGTTTAGTGTCACATATAATGTATTTGTCATAGTTCACATGTTGTAATACACATGTGCAATATTGTACATATATACAATACTTCAAATACAGACATAGGTAATATAACATTATAAAGACAAAATTAATATACAAAGTCTATAAATTTCAAGGCCAAAATTTATGTAAATATGAGCATTTCAAACACCGGATGTAAATTGTCGAACAAGATGATTTACACATTGTAACCAAGTTATAATCCTTGGCATACGGTAACCACAATTACATAAAAACAAAAGTCGTAACATTGATGTACCCTAAACACGGTAACATTTATCCATAATATCATCTAGTCTCTTTTTTTGTCTGCCCTCAATCTCTATTGCTTTCTTGATCATATCTTCTTGGTGAATACTCGATTTCCAAAGTACAATCTTCATGTCATTTTCTTGGCTTATAATTGATACTCAAAGTTCTCTTTGTCATTTTCCATCCAACTAGAATGTATCATTTTTCTGAAATGTGCCTAATCAAAGTGACAAAGGTACAAAACCACTAAACTGTTTTTTTACTAGCAACTCTAAACAAACAATCCGGCTCACTTAAACAAGTGTAAATGAGCAAAACTGGTCACTTACACATGTGTAAACAACATATTTACACATGTGTAAATTACATAATTACACCTATTTAATCATACTTATATTTCAAACGCAAAACTAGTGGTTGGAACCGAATAGATCTATGCTAGATTCAAAGGTATAAATGTGATATGGCTATTTTCTTTAACTAGTATAATTAACACATGTGTAAACTTTCATACTTATGCTTATTTTTTAACTATCATGATCTACACATGTGTAAATCTTTGAAACTATGTTGTTTTTTTAACTATAATGCTTTACACGTGTGTAAACCTTCGTATCTATTCTTTTTTTTAACCTATTATGATTTACACATATGTAAACCTTCATATCTAAGCTTATTCTTTTAATTACAATAATTTACACATGTGTAAACCTTCGTCTATTCTTATTTTATGCTATTATGATTTACACATGTGTAAACTACATATCTATGCCTAGTTTTATTTAAACAATTATGATTTACACATGTGTAACCCTCCATATATGTTTATTTTTTAGAACTATTATGATTTACGCATGTGTAAACGTTAATAACTTTGATGAAAAACAAAAAAAAAAATTGATCTTTGAAATTACTCAATTGGTGAAAACTTACCAAATACCAATCATACATAATAACATACATCTTTCAATCAAGACTTCTTTGTTTTCCACATTCATCTTCTCTAAAACTATGTTTCACACTTGCATTCACTGCACATTTCTTCTTACTGATATGGGTGTTTAGATTTTCATGTTATTTGCAGTTGTGGTTGCTGGATGTGATTCTAAACCCTAAAAAACAAAATGATTTTTCAAATAACTCAACTGGTGAACACTTACCACATACCAATCATGCATGATAACAAACATCTCTGAATCACTGCCAGCATAATTCCAACGATTTCAATAGTTGTCGTATCCTGAGGAACATAAAGCTCAGCGGCCTCTTTGCGAAATAATATCAATATACGAAATGAAAATCATACCGGATCAAGAAGATAAGGCTCAGCGCCTCTTTACGTTCACCACCAGTTAGCTTGTCAATCATTCTTCCTTCTTCTTCCACAAAGCATTCGATAACCTTTGATCTGCAGTTTGATTTCATGAGGAAAATAGTGGATTTAGGATTTTTGAAGATGCGATTTGATTTCCTGAGGAAGAAGATGAATTCTGGAAGATGTAATTTGGGTTATTGAAATGTAATTTTACGATGTTTCCCTTTTAAGTCTTATCTTATGGTCCCTTTCTCATTTAAACACCCATTTAATCTTGGCCCTAGATTGAGGATGATCTATGGATAAAAATAGTTCTTAGTGTTCTCACAAAAATCCATGTATCCATGTTCTCAAGATAACCATATATATATATATATATATATATATATATATATATATAGGGTTATCTTAAGAACATGCATTTTTCTGAAAACACTAAGAACCAATCTCATCCGTTGATCAATTTCAATTAAAGACTAAGATTAAAAAGGGGGTATAAATTTAAAGTGAGTAATAAAATACCCATTAACATAAACGAGAAGGGCAACCTTGTAAAAATGCATATAATCACGTTCCAATAGACCCAAACTCAATAATGTCAGAAAACACCGACTTAATAGTACCGGAGAAGACCACCGGCCAATCAATAGCGGAATTATCTGGCAACATGATAGCTATCCAGATCCGACTATTGATACTCCTATGATAACTTACATCTTTTCTCTCGTATATCTAATCCTACTATGGTCGATCGACATCACTTTTTTTGTTATTTGTGTTTATTGACTTCCGTTGGAGTTTATGTTTTGATGGATTATTTATTTTGAGATAGATTACAGATTTACATGTAATATGTGTTTGGAAGAATGCATTTATTTTCCTATCCTTACATATAACGGTTGGATTTTGATGTATTTGTCTTCTTCTTGAGAGTGCAGACTACAAAGAAAATTGATTTAAAAATAGACTTTCTCAACATTAGAGAAGGAAATCTTCAACCTTGTAGTTGCATTTGTTTGCAGAAAAGTATGCCATCTGTCTTATTATCATTAAGAAATGTTATATGTCAGTTTTCCTATATTTTCTTGATTATCTAGAAATTTGTTGTTAATAATAGAACTTTATTAATGACTGAATTACATTCTCACAAGCATTTTAAGGTGCATAGTTGATTCAAAATGAGATCTCTGTTGTTCCACTATTTTTTTTCACTTGACTTAACCGTTTGAACTGTTATTTAATACATACGTACAAATCATAATAGTTAAAAATAATAAGCACATAAAGGTTTTCACATGTGTAAATCGTAATAGATATAAAAATAAGCATAGATATAAATTTACACATGTAATCATAGATAAATGAAGGTTTACATATGTAATCATAGATAAATGAGGTTTACATATGTGTAATCATAAATATAAATTTACACATGTGTATGTTAGTTGTATTTTTAGGCACATTTTTATAGCATATTAATATTATATTTGATCACATATCATGCATATTTCATATCCAAAACTTGGGTCCGCCCTTGATCATTGATATAAAGGTTTAAACATGATGAAAGTTTACACATGTGTAAATCATAATATTAAAAAAATAGATATGAAGATTTACATATGTTTAAATCATAATAGTTTTAAAAAAAATAAGCTTAGATATGAATGTTTACACATGTGTAAATCATGGATATGAAGGTTTATAATGTATAAATCATAGTAGTTAGAAAAAAACGTGGACATGATAGTTTACACATGTGTAAATTATAATATTTTATTTATAAAGAATAGATATGAAGGTTTACACATATGTAAATCATAACAGTTTTAAAAAATAAGCATGGATATAAAGGTTTACACACGTGTAAATTATAATAGTAAAACAAGCATAAATATAAAGGTTGACACATGTGGTAGATCATAATAGTTTATGAAAAAAACATAGATATAAAGGTTTACACATGTGTAAATCAGAATAGGAAAAAAATGTACGCATGTGTAGTTCAGCTGCATATGTGTAAAACATTCACAAATATGTGATAGTGAATAGTTTACACATGTGTAATTCAGTTGCACACATGTAAAACAGACATGAGTATGTGATAAATCGTTTACACATGTATAAAACATATTACATAAAAATAAACGACATTTACACATATGTAAAACACACATTTATGCATATGTAAAACTTAAGGAAAAATTAAGAATCAAAACCCGAAGGCACATATCATAACCATTGTTCCACACTTGAATATCTGAAAGAGGAATGTACAGACCTAGGATTGGACAATTAGATCTCGATTCTTACTCATAACATGAACTAGTCTCTAGTAAAATAAATCAAAAGTAATATTAATAAAGGATCGGCCACAAGTACATGACTTATAAAACGAGGAACAAGGTTCCTCACGGCATGAAATAAATGACAACTACTATTATTCTTTTACGATATTTTGAAAATAAATATAAAGACCGCTAATAATTTTGATGAATAATATAATAAACTTTAGTTTATCAGGATCACATTTCATTAATAATAAACTTGTAAATACATTTATATCATAAATTATAATATTATATTGTATATTTCAAAAATTTGAGAGAGTAATTAATAATTATGTATCTATATTATAGTATATTTTACAATAACAACAAATACATGAAAGGTAAGCTGTGAAATTAGCAGATGCGGTTGAAGAAACAATCACCCTCAAAATGTATGATACAACTTATGCCTTCAAATGTGCGATGAAATTTAGCAAGTAAACAACAAACATTCAAATTTCATCCTGTGTTTCTGTCATAACAAACACCAGATGATTAGTAATAATGGTGAGATAGCAACAAAGCATTATGGATTACAATTTTTTTTCCAACCAGGTTCCTTAATTTCGTTGCCGGATCCATTTCGTGAATATGTGCAGAGATTTTTTGATGAATGCAGTGAGCTTCACTATTGCAATATCAAATGCATATTATGATGAACAACAACAACAAATAAACTGGCTCCTAGATCTTTTTAACCCTAAATAGTACAATGGTGTTTAAAGGTAGCTTTTTTTTTCAAAAAAATCATCAGGCACTTCTCCAACTGTCCTAGATCAATTGGCTCTAATTCCAGTTCTCCTATCAGATCCGAAACTAAGAAACCAAATTCCGCAACGAAAGATGACTGTCATCCGCCGATCTCCCCTTGTTCTTCATTCATCAAACTAAAGTTAAAGATGGTTCAACATAAACATTTAGTTTAACTTAAACCAAAAATATTATAATAAGAAAAAGGATGTTACTATGGGGGCTGAATTGAAAACTTCAGTTGGCGTAAGAGCTAATTTAGGAGCATAATCATCCAAATCAGTGCAAAATCTACGACAGAAGTTTCTCCGGTGGCTTCCCCTACCCTCATCACTTTGATTGAATTTAGCTTGTAAAATTACCTATTTACCCTTCACCTCAAAAAATGTAATGAAATTGATTTGTCGAGGAGTGTTCTCACAATTCTCACAAAAAAATTGGTGATCTCATTCAAACCCTCCACGTTTTTTTGTAAGAATAAAAAAGAAGAAATTTCAATCAATAAGAATGCTTCATTTATTTAATTTAATTTTTGTATTCAATATTATTGTAAGGTTATATTGGTAAACTTAGATAGATCATTAATTGGTAGTCTTCCTTTTTATTAATTGGTAGTCTTCCTTTTTAATAACTAAGTACATTAAATTTGTAACTAATTTAAAAAAACATATTTTTTCAAAAAAGAAAAAATAATAATTTAAAGTGTATGATAAATTAGGAGGTGTGTAGGATGAATTAAAAGTTGTGAAAGATAAATTTAAAAAATGTGTAGGATAAAGGTTCATGTGTGTATGCAAAATTTTAGTGTAGAGGATGAGAGTCTTTATGACTAATCATTAGTCAAAGATAATAAATAAATGAGATAAGAGAAAAACTATTTAATGTTTTACAATTGTACTATTTGTTCTTTTTCTTCTCAAATGAACCTCCCCATATATATATATACACACACACATATATAGAGCTCGGTTCAAATGAGATCACCACGAGTTTAGAGAACTGTGAGAACCTTTTGTTCACGCGCGAGTTAGGCCAAATTTTTTTGCACAAACGTAGATGAAAATATTATAAATACATCTGTAAAAAATAAAAAAAATTGTCCGAGTCGGTAGTTTTGACTGATACAAGTTTTCTCACGCACTGGCGTAAATTTTGTATGAAGATAGATATTTTTACGCCTCATGTAAATGTGGATATGCAACATTTCTTTTTATTTTTTTTTAACTGAAACAAGTGATCTTTTTATGACTTTTGAGAAAAAAAAATTTGAAAAACCTTTTGGATGACTTAGTTCTCACGGTTCTCACAACTCAAGGTGGTTCTCATTTTAACCCATCGCTATATACATACACATATATATATAGTAAAATTATCATACAAATAACTTTAACGTACGAAAGGCATGAAAAAGCTAAAAAAATGCGATGGCATTTTCATATTTATTTTCCCGTAGGGTAATTATCAAAATTACTCTACAAGTGTATCAAAATTACTCTGCAAGTTTATCAAACAACATACAATTCAAAATTACTCTGCAAAATCATTTCTAGAGTAATTATGATACTCTACAAAATTACCTTACAAGTTCCAAATTACCATAGAAGATTATTTGTAGAGTAATTATGATACTCTACAAGATCAAAATTTAGCCTACAAGAACATTTTACAACATTACTCTAGAAGATCATTTGTAGAGTAATTTTGATAATTACCCTTGTTGATACACTTTTGTGTCTGTCACTTGTTCTTAGTTACATCTGTAATTGTACGGTCTTTGTTTATTGAGTTTGTATAGTTGGTCGCGTCAGCCAAATCAAGATATCCTCCTATCTTGATTTAGTACGACGTATCTTTTGGCTGTGTTGTAAAACAGCTGCATGTGTGCATACTGTTCAGTCTTGTGTACGTCAAGTCTGTTGGCACATTCTCCGAAGAACACTTCCAAGTACGAGTGAAAGGTGTTTCGTACGAGCAAGTTGTTGCTCGTACGAGCCACTTGCTTATTCGTACGAGTAATACTATAGTCGTACGAGTGGTCCCTTTCAACATAGCTCATTGCTTTGCTCGTGTGAGCCAGTTCCTGCTCGTACGAACCAGGATGGTCCTGGTTCGTACGAGCAACCAATGATGAATGTTCTTCATGACTTATAGTGTTTCGTACGACCAGCAACATTTTTCGTACTGTTGCTAGGTGTTGGCACTATATAAACAGACATGCACTTCTCAGTAATGTGTGGATAAGAGTCGATACGTGTGACACTAGAGAGAGACAATGAAGCACAAGAGAGAGAGAGCACAAAGAGTGTATCCTGAGTCTGTATGAACATTGTTTATATACGAGTTCTCTTCTATTAATCAAGATAGTGAATCTTTGGTTATCTTGTGTTTCTTACTTTGCTTTGGTTTGCATACTTACATAACAGGGAAGTAGGTTAATCTTGATCCTTCAAGTGGACCTACAAGTAGTATCAGAGCTTTGGCTCTCTTCCTTGTTTAAAACCAAGCTTAGTGTTGTGCCTAAGCTAGTTGTGAGGGTTTCTGGAAGTGTTCTTGAATTCATAACAAGAAACTTAAGTTTTTAAAAGATAACTTGCTTAAAACTTAGTTAAAGCTTGTTGTACCCAGAAAATTTTCATAAAAACCTCATTAGGATACAGGGAGACATGTTAGGATCTGTTTTTTTTTTTTTTTCTATCAAAGTTTAGTTGAACATATTTCAGGTGAAACATCTGCCAGAAAACTCACCGGAATATTCTTGTAGGGTTGACCAAATCTCCGGACTTGACTATTTGGACTGAAAAGCTGATATTGGAATGTTTGTCTTTTTAGCCGAAATTGTGTAGACAACTGACCACTTTTGAACAAACTGTTAGAAAAGGAAATTTTCACCAACTAACCCTGCAAAAAGATTCCTCTCTGCGAAAAACTAAACTTCAGCGAAAAACATCCGGGCGAATAACCATCCGCACGAAGAACAAGACTGTTCGTGCGAAAGACCAAATCATCCGCACATGAATCTTGTTTGTGCGAAGCAGAAGTTGCTCACACGAAAGACTCTTGTTCATACGAACAACCTGGTTCGTATGAAGAACTGTGACTTGTACGAATCACTAATCCGTGCGAAGATCAAAGATTCTTTGTGATCTGTTTTTCGTGTTTCAGTTTTTCAAAACTTTGTGGTTTTTAAAATTGTGAACTTTAAAAGTAGACTGCTATTTTAAAAGTTTTAATCTTTAAACCTTTTAATTTTCATAAACAAGAAAACAAAATGGGTACTAATCCTTGGGATTGGGGAAGTGGTTCAAGCACAAACCAAGACTTATCACAATGCTCCGCAATCTCATGGGTTAAATCTCTGATGCCTCAACACACAGCCATGATAATCGCTAATAAATGGGCGTGTGTAGCAAATCAAAATCAGAGCATTCAAACTCTTCTTATAAGCGAGAGTGAAACAGGAAGTAATAACCGTCCACCGAAAATTGAACCATATGAATGATTATCCTTCATGGAAAAGTTGTTTCCATACATATGTTCTCGGTCAAAATACATAATTGTGGACATGTTTTACTACACCATATAAGGAATCTCTCTAAGAACCAGGATCAAATCCTACCTCCTTAGCCAACTTAGATGAAAATGATAAAAAGGCCTATGATTTAGAGAAGAAGGCGTTTGTTATCCTTACACAAGCACTTCATAAGGATATTTACCATCAGTTTGTGTACTGTACGACCACCAAGAATTTGTGGGATACTTTGGAAGCAAGAGGAGAAGGAAATGCTGCAACAAGAAAGATAAGACATGATCTGCTGAAGAAAGAGTTTGAAGGTTTCATGTTCATGGAGAATGAAACACTAAGCGACATGATAACATGTTTCTACCATCTGCTTAATGAAATGTATTCATACAAAATATTAGCATCCCCACAAGAAATCGTGATGCGTTTTGCTGACCCCTTACCGCCAAAATGGAGTCAATTTATTGACTTACTAAGGCATACATGTGTTCTGGATGTGATTATATTTATGAATTTGTTCCTGGAGAACAACAATGAAGAAGAAATCCGGAAAGCAAAACGAGTTTTTGTTCCACAAAACCCTGAAATGTACTTTGGAGGTATTAACACAGGTGTTAGTACAACTCAACAACCAAAACTTCAAACCGCGTTTGTGTCAAATGTTAACCCCTTTCTACCACCACCAGTTCAAGCAAATCAATCTACCAGCTCAAGTACTCAAACCTATGGACAATCGATCCTAAAGCCTTTCTACCACAACCTCAAGTTGTTACACCTCAAGTCCCACAACAAGCTTCTCAAAAAGCTTTCTATGGTAACAACTTTCAACCTGCAAATCCTAATACCGTCAAACTTGACACATCACATCTTTCCAAGGTCGATGTAGAAGTTGCTCAGAAACACATGGAACTTCTAAACACCATGGTTAGTTCTTACTATGGACTAGTCGTTGGTCAAATTGGAAACATCAATTTGACTAATGAGGACTATCAACAAATAGACAGAGATGAGATGGAGTTAAATGGATATTAAATAGGCATTTGCAAGTGCAATCAGAAGAGCTAAGGATTACATGAGTAGAACTGGAAGAACAAGTCTTGAAACCAAGAAAGATACGAAGTATGGTTTTGATAAGATTGTTATTTGCTTCAACTGTGAGGTCAAAAAGGTCACTTCAAACATGAATGTACTCGACCCAGCAAACAAGGAAATCCCAACCCTTTCCAATCAATCACGAACATCCAACACAACTCAAGTTAACAATGAACAAAGAATAGTAGCTGTTAACAACCCAAACAACACCAACCAGTCTGGGCCTTCAAACAACACAAACAGAGCTTTAGTAGCACAAGCAAATAAGGATGCGATTGGTCAGTACAATTGGGAAACGAGAATCAAGGAGGAACTGCATGTTATGCCAAGATTATCAATCGGATCAAACATGTTCACAGTATTGACACCTCTGATGATGATGATAGTTCTGGGTACAATGGGAGTTCTGACGAGGAAAGCTCGAGTGTAGGTGGTTATGATCTGATTCAGATGTTAGGGAAATGATTGATACTGAGGTCAATAAGTTGCTGAAAGAGCAGAAAATTTGAAAAGTCAAAAGGCTGGTTTGATAAGGAAAGAAGAAGTTGCATCGAAAGAAATGGAGAAAATCTTTACAAACAATGCATCCTTTTCTCATCATACTGTCTTCATGGCTAATGTTGCTGTTTCAACAAGTCAGGTAAACTCCGACTCTCCTAAAATATGCAGTGATTGTGCTGAATTAAAAACTAAATTTGAAATAATAAACAGTCACAATCAAAGCCTAGTAGTTGAACTTGTCAAAATGCAAAGAGGCAAATCTGGCTTTAACTCGAAATGAAAAAGAATTCAAATATGTAATCGAGACCCTTAGAAAAGCGTTTCTGAATTAACAGAAACAGTTTTGAACAAGCAAAACAGGTATTAATAACTACATTAATATCCTTGAAGAAATGGAAAAGGAGTTAGCCATTGCCAAATGCGAACATGATGCAATTAAGTTAAAACTGGAGAGTTATTCTAACTCCGATATGTCTTGATCATATCATTGACGTTCAAAAACTGAAGGGAGATGTCAAATGCATTGGGTATAAATCGTATCCACCTCCATTAAAACACAATTATACCAAATTGCCTAACGAAGAGGAAATGCACGCTTTGAACCATCTGTACCTCTTAATCCTGAAGATTTTCAGCACGATTAGGGTTTAAGCTGGACAATTCCACAAAAAAATCCAGAAAAACAGAGAACTCATCATCTTTTGTTGATCAAAATTCATCTATAATAGAGGAAGATGATGAGTCAGATGATGAGTCAGATAAAAGTGATCATGATAAATTTCTTGATGAAGAGAAAGGGGTTGAAATTTCTCTACACCCAATGTGAAATCTGTTACAAATCAAGAGAATGATCACTAGAAATCTGTCAAGATGACTGGATCTGCATCTGAAAATATAATGTGTTGTATACTTTGATTGGGGATGAGGAAATTTACTCAAACAAGACTTTCCGATCAAAATGTAAATCCAACTTCAATTGATCAAGTTTTTGAAAATACAACAACCAAATTTTTGGAAAAGAAGAATCCATCAAGTCACAATCATTATTCATTTCAAAAAAAAACAACAAGAAAAGCGAGCTGAAAAACCTTAGTTATCACAACCAAAGGTTGAAGCTAAAGGAGCTCGCTACAAGAAGAAATTGAAGAATGTTAAATTGTGGGTTCAACTGGTCACTGATAAAATTGAGACTTTTGAAAGCATGTCTAATATTGATTTTGTAAATCGAGTCAAGATTTTAAAACATAACAGTCAAACAATTACACTCAACATACAAATGGGTGTGAAGATGAACCTAGTACCTCTAGACCCACAAGTTCAACATCAAGTCATCAAACAGGATCTCCTAAATTTGTTGAAAGGAGAACATGTTTTAAGTGTGGAGAGTTTGGCCACATAACAAAAAGTGTACCAACCCAGCAAAACTGAAGTTTGTTGAAAAAGCCCTTCTGAAACAACTTGCCAATGTCGATCTGTGTCACCTAAACAAGACAAACGTATGTTAAGGAACAAGAAAAAAACAGAGACGTAAACAAGTTAAAATAATTGAGAAAACATTAAAATCGGATGTTTTTGAAAGGAAACCAAGTTCATCAAGTTTAATAAAACCAGAAGTATTTAAATCTGTAAATAATAGTCAATATGGTAAACATAAGCAATCTTGGAAACCTAAAACCGTAATGTTTCAGGGGGAGGCACAAAGTTTCCAAATCATCAAGAAATAGAAATCACTATTTCTTGATTATAAGGGTCGACCCAAGACCACTAAGGCTTGGGTCTCCATCTCAAAACTAATTGGGTAATGTGATGTGCAGGGTGTTCCAGGAGGAACCGTGAATAGTCATTGGATTGTTGACAGTGGATCATCAAGGCACATGACAGGCGACTCTTTATGATGTGAAAAGCATTAGGGGTGGTTATGTTGCCTTTGCTGAATAAGGGTGGATACATCACTGGAGAAGGAATGGTTTCCAATGGTGTTGTTAGTTTTGACAAGATCAATTATGTTAGTCAAATTAATCACAATCTTCTGAGTGTTTCTCAAATCTACGACAAGAAGTTCACGGTTCATTTTGATGATGCGGTTGCTATGTGCTTAAACCCGGTTTCATGATTCCCAAAGAATGGATTCTCTTGTCGGCTCCAAGAACTAAATGACTTGTATATTCTTGACATGAGCCAAGCTATTACCACGTCTGCACAAAGTTACCTGTTTTGTCTCAAAGGCCACTGAAAAGGAATCAATCTCTTGCATAAACGAATGGGACACATTCACTTGAGGAAAATGAATTATTTGGTGAAAAATAATCTTGTGAGTAGTGTACAGTGAAGAACTTTCATTTACAAGACGTCTGTGTATCGTGCCAAAAGGGAAAACAAGCTCGAAAGTCTCATCCTGTGAAAGAAAATTAACACTGTTAATATGCCTCTGCAACGTCTTCATATGGACCTCTTTGGACCTATGAAACACAAGACTACCTGTGGTGATTCATATTGTTTATTGTTATGATGACTATTCAAGATTTCCATGGGTGAATGTTTTGGCACACAAGAGTGAAGTTTCTGAAATCCTCAAGAATCTCATCAGCTACTTGAAAATTTGTACAATTTGAAGATAAGGAGAATCAGAAGCGACAATGGCACCGAATTCAAGAATCATGTTATGGATGAGTTTTGTTCTTCTAAAGACATTTCACATGAATACAGTTCTCGTTACACTCCATAACAAAACGGTGTCTGCTGAGAGGAAAAATAGAACTCTATTGAAACAATAAGAACTATGCTAGTAGAATCAGAACTTCTGTTCAGTTTTGGGGGGAGGCTGTGGCTACTTCATGTTATACGATGAATAGAGTTGTTACGGTGAAAAGGCATGGAAAAACATGTTTCGAATTATTACATAAAAGGAAACCGGATGTGTCTTTCTTAGAACCTTTTGGAGCTCCATGCACTATGATTGATCCACATGGTAAGTTTGGACCAAAGGCTATCGAAGTTTCTTTCTTGGATATGCTACTCCTAATTTCAGAGTGTGGAATTTGTCAACGAAAAGGATTGAAGAATGGGGAGAAGTTAAGGTTCAAAGATACACTGAATCAGTGAGAGCTCCGGGTGCTCCTTGGATATTTGACTATGATGGACTATTTGATCCTTTAATTTGCCAACTTTTGATGATGCATCTGCAACTGCTCAAATTCTACTAGAAAGTGATACTGCAGTTGACTCGTCATTAGTACGCCAATTATTGTTAACCTCAAGTGTCTACTTCAGTTAACAATCTTGTTCATAATGAGGAATTCGAAGGTGCTGCTGATTATAATGTTTCGTCAGAAGATGATGAGTTCCATGATGCAAATGAAGCTACTTCTGGTCCTGTTCCTGGAATTTCGATGTCACGTCAAATGTGCAAAATCAAGGGACGACTGAAAGGTCATGCGTCTACATCTCGTCAAATCCAGCAATCGACTTGGCTGTTGATATGAATATCAACAATTTGGGTATAAATTCTCGAGTTCCCGATGTTCCCAAAACTCAAATCCATAATACCCATCCACATCAGAATATTATAGGAGATGTCCAAAGTGGTGTGCAACACGTAATCAGCTAAGGAATAACTAGAATGCTGGTTTGTATAAGGCTATTCAAGAATCTGGGGAACAGAATGATTGGTCTTTTGCCTGATATGTTTGCCAAGTTGAAAACCCAAATCTTGGAAGGAGGCAATGAAAGAAGACTCATGGGTTGAAACAATGCAATAAGAACTTCAGCAGTTTCAGAAGTTGGGCATGTGAAATTGGTTGACAGGCCTAACAACTACAAGAAGATTGGTACTAGATGGGTTTACAAGTGTAAGAAGGATGACCAAGGTGTTGTTGTGAGAAACAAAGCAAGAATGGTTGTCCAGGGCTTTAATCAGGTAGAAGGCAGTGATTACAATGAAGTTTATGCACCAGTAGCACGTCTTGAGGCCATAAGAATTTTCTTGGCTTGTGCTCCTACTAGAAGTTTACAGTTTATCAAATGGATGTGAAAAGTGCATTTCTTCATGGTGTGGTTGAAGAAGAAGTATATGTTGAGCAACCGCCTGTTTGAAGATCCAATCCATCCTAACAAGGTTTGGCTTCTCAATAAGGCGTTATATGGTCTTTATCAAGCTCCACAGGCTTGGTATGAAACGTTGTCTTCCTATTTTCTCAAGAATGGTTTTCGACGTGGATTGATCGACTATACTCTCTTCATCAAGGAAAAGAATGAGACTTATTGCTGGTACAAGTATATGTTGATGATATTATTTTTGGGTCTGCAAACGAGAAAATGTGCAAAGAATTCGAGCAGGTGATGCAAGATAAGTTCGAGTTGAGCGCAATGGGAGAAATGACTTTCTTGTTAGGTTTGTAGGTTCTTCAATCTAAGGAAGGATTTTCATTCATCAAACCAAGTACGTTGGGGATATTCTCAAACGATTCTAATGGAAGACACAAAGCCTTTGGGAACTCCATTAGCTCAAATTCATGGGATTACTCCTGATGGAATGAGTGACCATGTGGAACCATCTCTTTATCGTGCTATGATCGGATCTCTTATGTATCTTACTTCTTCAAGACCGATATAATGTACCCAACATGTGTCTTAGCTCGCTACCAGTCAAGTCCAAAAGTTTCTCATTTGATTGCTGTGAAAAGAATCTTTCGTTATTTGAAGGGTCCCCCGGACACTGGTCTCTGGTACCCTATGGATGATAAGTTTGATTTGACAACATTCAGTGATTTTGATCATGGTGGCTGCAAGATCGATGCAAAGTCAACATCAGCAGGACGTCAGTTCTTGGGAAATCACCTAGTCACGTGGCAGTGCAAAAAGCAGACTTACGTAGCTACGTCAATCTGTGAGGTGAGTATATTTCAGCTTCCAGTTGCTGCTCTCGGGTTCTATGGATCCAACAGCAAATGCGCGACTACGGTTTTGAATTTCTAACTACTCCTATTTATGTGATAACGAAGCTGCTTTACAGATCACTCGAAATCCTGTACAGCACTCAAAAACCAAACACATTGAGATTAAGTATCATTTCATACGAGATTGTTATGAAAAGAAACTTATCAATGTTGGTAAAATCCACACCGATCACCAACGTGCCGACCTGCTTACAAAAGCTTTTGATAAATCATGTTTTAATTATCTTCTTTGGTCAATGGCATAAGGTGAAACCCAACTAAATCATCCTTGGCTAATCACTTTTTGTAAATATTTTCTTAAAAGCTAAAAATACAAAAAGATTTTATATTTTCTCTTAGTTTTGTATTTTAGGGAGAGAAAATTTCAAGAAAATACAAAAACATGAGAAAATACAAAAATATGTGTTTTATTTAGTTAAGTATTTATTTATTTACCTTCTGTATTTAAGGGAGAAAAAATTTAGAAAAATACAAAAACAATAGAAAATCCAAAAAATGAGTTTCTTGAAAAGATAAGGGAGGATGATGATACACCGGTGATCTGTCAAAAAATGGTCAAAAAATAAAACGAAAATTGATAAGTAGCTTTACTAAGATGCATCGGTAGGTTCACAATCAGATTAAAATGTGCAGGTTGATATAAACATAACGGTCTGAAGGCCATGTGGGAACCATTCATTGGCATATGGTCTTGGTACCGAAATTTTGTTTGATAGTATGCCGAGGTTCTGAGATATGCGGTCTTTATGCTTGCTTACCATCTGGGTATCATGGTTGAATCTTTTATCGAAAAAATAACGGGGATGCAAGTCTAGAACTTCCATGATACCATACATACGTGTAAAGACTACATACGACCATCAATAAGTGATAAAAATATCACATCCACCAAAAAAAGTGATAAAATATCACGCTCTATGCGGGAGCTAAGTTCGTCTCTTTGTCGGTACAATGGTACTAACCTGTTCACAGACTTACTCCTGTGCCCTGCATGCATATGAAAATCAAGTTCCTCATCAATAAGGGATTTAATCACATATGGCTTGTTTTCAATCAAAATAAGTGAGTATCTCATATCATATACGTCAAAACAGATGATAAGCAGTATACTCACCCGTAAGATTTTCTCTCGTGCATGTCTTGATACAGGAATGTGTCGTGAAGTGGTTGAACACCGGCTAGCAAGTATAATTCATACATTAATCATATCTCCTAATCATGATTACATCTGATAACCTGAGCTTATGTGGACAACAATACCGATAATTATAGTAGAATACATATTTATTTATTTAATTTGATGTTTTTAAACAAAAACTCGTTTTTGGCAAGATTATAAGCTGGTATGATTCTCTTAACTTGACACTCTAAAAAGATTGCCTAGTAAATATAGAGTTTTTTATCTGTTAGTAGTTATTTTTAGTTTACTCTGTTTTAAGTTAAAAGTATTTTTGATTTAGCCAACGATGGAAGCTCAAAAGTTTTCTACCAAGATACGCCCCTAAAAACCATTCGCTTTGTCATCATAACTTCACAAAGTAATTTCTTACAACATGTAAACTCATTTCAAAGAACAAAATCTGTTTAATGAGCACTTTTCCTAACATAAATTGTGAATTTGTGTGGATATGTGCAAAGATCTAAACAGGTCAACGAAAAACCTAAGTTCAACGAAGAACTGAAAGTCCAGTTTTGAAAAACTTGGACTCGTACGAATCAGAGGTCACTCGTACGAGTGATTATGCCTCGTACGAATGAACCACTGGTGTCATTTACGAGTGGCAGTACTTCGTACGAACTAAGGTGCTTCGTGCGAGTATAAGCATGTGGTATAAAGGGTGATGTAGTTCTTTGGCACAACTTTATTTTCACCGTGCTCACGTCATCCTTTCACTCCTCTTTAAGTTGTTTATGATATCTTTAAGGTATGATTGACAATGAAGGCATACCTTGAAGATAAACAATTTTAACATTATATGACCATATGACATTGCCTAACATGAACAACAAACTTTAAGCGAAGAACTTTATAACGAAAAACAAATTGTTCATGAATAATCTTCACTTGTAGTTCTGTGTGCGAACAGTTAACTTTACTTCGTACGAGTGAACTATCACTTGCACGGGTAACCTGTCGCTCGTACGAGCCTGTTACTCATACGAGTGAATCATTTGTTTAACTAAGTCAGTTGTTCGTACAAATCAGTTGTTCTTCATAAGAATGAGTCAATAGTTCTTCGTCCAAGGAATACATACATACAGAAAGTTGGAATAAATTTTTTTGTATATTCCCTAATGAATCTATGTTCTTATTCTTATTATCTTTTGTGTACAGAATGGAACAAAAAGAACATAAAAGAAAACCCGCAACAAAGAGAACTGACAAGTCAGAAGTGGAAATTATGTCGGAATCAAGACATAACATGGTGGCCTACTTGGATCCGAAAGACAAATTTGCTGAGTCCAACGGTATAATGAAGTTCTTGCGCAACTCAAGGATACATTATGCTATCACGCACAAGATTACAGTATACAAGACGTTGATCAAGGAATTTTGGGATTCAGCTAAAGTTGTTGAAGTGAATGGGCAGGAACTTATCCACGGAAGAGTAAATGACTTAGAGGTAGATAACTCTGTTAAAATCATTAACTCCGTATTACAACTTAGCGATGATCCTGAAGCTCCATTCTCAGTTCCGTTGAAGTATCAACGTGGATGTTTGCTACGAATGAAATGTGTTGGAGATTTTCTCGTAGGACAACTAAACAAAGCATGGTTGCCACTTCGATACAAGTTCTTTCTACATGTTTTAATTCAATGTTTAAGATATAGACGAAGTGGTTATGACATGGCTAATAATGACTTAGTTGGTATGATGATAGCTTTGACATTGAACAAACCGTTCAGTGTTTCAAAGTATATTTTTGCAAAAATGAAGGAAAACCTGAGAAGGACCGGATATAGTGGAAACAAGTTTTGGATGTATCCTCGTTTTCTCCAAATGATCTTGAATGTGCAACATCTGAATCTTCCGAAGAATGACAACCATGTTCTAAAAGTTGAGGTTATGATGGAACATTCATTGAAGATATTCAGAGGAGTAGCAGCAAAACGTTACAAGGAAAGCACACCTCATCGTAAATTGTTCGGTTTTCTGGCAAATGATGAATATGTTGCACCAGAAAACGATAAGTAGCGCCATGAAGATAGTGAGTCAGATAATGAAGAACCATCTTTGAAGAAAATGATCAAAGATAAGTTTGGTCGTCAAAAGGGAAAAGGTGATAATGATGATAATGATGGTAATGATGGTGCAAATGATGTAGGTACTGCAGGTGGTGATAAGGGTAGAAAGAAATAAAGCAAAAAGTCTATGGAAACATCATCAACACAACCTGAAATCACACAACCTACAACCTCACATCAAGAAACTGTACTGGAACCAATTGTAGAACCCCAGTCTACCTTTACAATTGAGGAGACTGAACCTGTAATGACGGAACCCTCTATAATCTTTGAACCACAACCTTCAAATACCACATCAGCTGAAACACCTTCGGCTGAAGATACTCCAGTTCAATCACCACCTACTATTTCATTTGTTCAACAATCCCGGTCCACAACTCATCAACAAAATACAAAATGAAATAGTCATTTATTTTCCAGAAATGAAACAGAATGAGAAAGTGGATTTTCTGTTCACTCAGTTGCAAGCTGCGACAATTCAGATTAACAAGCATTCAGAGTTTATGTCTTCAAATTGAAACACAGTTGTCAAACAACAGTTGGAGATAAATTCTTTGAAGGAAACTGTTAGAAAACAGGTTTCTGAGATTGCGCAGTTAAGAAAACAAAATGAGCGGTTGAAGGTTGCTGATGTTGAAAGGGAACTCGGCTACTATACATGAGAGCAGCTGATAACTCTCGTGGGATTGAGTTGAATAGGCTCAAAGAACGTAGTGCGGTTGTACAATGATCTGCCGAACCATTAACTGCTAAGCATAACGACTTGAGAGAATGGTCTCATTCTTGAAATTTTACACTGGTTGAAGGCTTTAATGGTATAAAAGACGTATTTGAAATGAGCAGAAAGCGAGTGAACATTCTATGGAATAAAAGATGCAAAGCACAGGAGATCAAAAGTAAACGTGATCAGGATAGTGAAGACCCTGGTAATCCTGATACTTCAGCCTCATCCTCGTAACCAAAAGTTTCTGCTTCAACTCCAGTAGTAGAGTCTAATGTACAGCAGATCGTGACCGATCCAGTTACCTCTAGTGGCACTCAAGACAAAACAGGAAAGGTTTGATGATTCTGGAAAATATTGATGACCTGGACACTCAATCAACTTTGGATTGAAAATTTTCAGGGGGAAATTTGTTGATACAAAAGGCAAGTTGGAATGAAGAATGAAGACCAAGCAACAGCCAAGGGGGAGTTTGTTGATACACTTTTGTGTCTGTCGCTTGTTCTTAGTTATGTCTGTAATTGTACGGTCTTTGTTTATTGAGTCTGTATAGTTTGGTCGCGTCAGCCAAATCAAGATATCCTCCTATCCGACGTTGTAACATCCGTCGAAAAACGGGTTTTCAAAACCCGCTTCGTTTATTAATCGAATAGTCAGTTTCAAATTTTTCGTTTCTTATTTAATGCTCATTTTAATTTTAAACAATACATAACCAATAAACATTTTAGAATATGGAAACTAAAATTGTTAAAAAGTAAAAAAATAAGTAAATAAAAATGAAAATGGGCTGCCGGGTTTCGAACCCGGGTCAGCCGGAAGACACAATCATCAAACACTTAACCACTCCGCCACTTGGTGTTTTTGTGTAATCAAGGAAACAAATAAAACCTTAAGTTCACCCGTGAATCTATCTGTTTGCGCCAAAACTGAAACCGATCATCGGCTTTCAACTATCCAAAGACGTTTGAGTGATCGTGGGTTACTGATTATAACCGATAAAACCATTACAACCCACGTTCTTAATCAATTCAGTCTTTATTGAACTCGATTCTTATGATTTTCGAGTTTAATAACCGAAATCATTTACCTCCAATTTACACTGGTAATATCATTGTCTCGCAACTCAGAAACACTCACAGAACCTTCAATTTCATTTGCGCTCTAATTTCTGTTCATCGGAATCGTTATCTGATATCGCCGGACTTTCGTCGGAAAACCGTGACATTCATCGAATCGGTAAATTTCTCAATTCTTTCATCTTCTATCTATTGTTAGACTTATACTAACTCAAATCCTTCAACCAAAATCGGTCCCAGACGACGATACCAGATAATCTGCACCCGCCGGAAAATCTCTGAAAATTTCAAAATCACGCTGTGAATCGGTACGAGCATCTAAACTCTCTGATAATTCTTGTTTAGTCACTTAATTTCACAATTAATTAATCAAAACTGTTAAATGGTCCGCTCAGACGGAATTCATAAACAGAGCCGACGACCTTTGCCGGAGTTCTGAGAAAATCATCTTTCCGGTACATTCATTTCCAAAACCTTCTTTATCCATTTCATTTTAATCATTTATATGTCCGTTAATCGAATTAAACAAGAACAATCGAATAATTGTTGTTCTGTGTCTTTGAACGAAGAAGATGAAGTCTGATCAGTCTATGAATATAATTAAAATCGGTGTTTTAAACGAGTTAGACACAGAGTCCAGCGGTGGACTGTGTGCATTTCATGCTATTGATACCGAGTTCGATTCTTACACATAAACGGTTCCTGCGATAAATCCCGATTTTTTTTAAAGGCCCAAGAACACCTTCCTGTTAGTATATAAGATTAATAAAAACAAGTATTTTAACCAGGTTAGACACACAGTCCAGCGGTGGACTGTGTGCAAAGTTAAACCACAGGTCACGGGTTCGAAACACATCATGCGCACCGGTTCGACTAGTTTAAAAACCTTTTTAATTAAATTAAATTCTGAATAATCTAAGTAGTATATAAATATAATTAAAAACAGAAATATTTCGGGTTAGACACGTAGCTCAGTTGGTAGAGCTGCGTGCACACGTACGGGAGGTCACAAGTTCGAACCTCACTCAGCGCAAACAAACACAAGTCCGAACCGGTCAACAGTCAAAGTCAATGGTCAACGGTCAACGGTCAACCCAAAAAATCAACATTTTTTTATATTTTTATTTATTTATTGAATTTAAAAATCAATTAAAAATACTTAAAAATAATATTTGTAAAGTTAGAAAATGACCTTAAACTCACAAAAATAAATCTAAAAACCCTATTAAAATTGTTAATAAAATCCACTTATTTACCGTACATTTTCGTTATTATTTAGGTTAGTTATTCTTCGTCGATCAACCCTCTAAACTCGTGCGCATTCAACATCATCAATAGAACGCACCCAATGTGAGTGAATCTCTACAAATTCCCCGTTTTAATCACATTTTGGGGTGTATCATGTGTCTTATTATTTATTACATTTAAACACTTGTGCATCCATCATATCCATGATCAAATGTGTATTCAATATGTATCAACTGTTTGTGTGGTTAATGTTTAGATTAAATTTATCATTTTCAGTACATACATCATCATAGGCCGTCTGTTCCCCATTATCTATGAGCGGAACCGTTTCCCATTACCTATGAGCGGAACGTGGCGTTGCCAACATACGATCGGCTCCGTTTGATTGAGCCTTGATCGCACATACATCATCATAGGCCGTCCGTTCCCCATTACCTATGAGCGGAACGTGACGTTGCCAACATATACATTATCATTCATGTCATATACTCATGCAAGGTGGTTTGTTATTGTATGTTTATTTCCGTTTGCTCACATATGATTATTGCACAATTTTTCCATATTAAATATAACAAGAAATCAATAATAAATGTTTTCTAACAAGGTTCACTCGCCAACTTTTGTTGACCCAAAAACCCCCATTTTTACACATGATACAGGTGATTCAGTTGCAGCAAGAAACATATAGGACGGCTTAGAAGAATAAATCGGTTTAGGCTTTGGATTGTTTATTTAGTTACTTTTTCCTTGTAATTGTATGAACTTGTTTGGAATATTGAAGTTGTAATTTTGAATTTAATAAATATGAAACATATTAGTAAACATCATGAGCTTTGGTGATAACCCAATTATGCCCCGACTCTTATTCCGCTGCGGGTCGGGGTGTGACAGATTGGTATCAGAGCCATGACTATAGGGATATAGGATAGTTTATTAGACCCCTAGAGCCTATACTATAGTTGAATAGAATTATTTAATTGTTTATGTGTTACATACAAAATTCATGATGTTTATATGCTTTATGTTTAGTGTTACATTCAAAGTTATGCAAGCATGTTCATAAGTACATATTACTATACAATGCTCATCATGAATCATATACTCATAACGTATCATATCCATGAGAGCACACACCACACAATTTCCATGATTTTTACAACGATTTTTGTATTTTTTTTTCAATCACATCAAAGTGAGTTCTCATGACGGGCATGTAGTAACTGGAAGGGTACAAGTACCGGTAGTCGGAACGTCCTGTCTAGGCTTGGCATTCGTATAAATCCAAAATAAAGGACCAGTTTGCCTACCTGGGGACTAACGATGAGAGTACGAAGGACCTATTAGGCCAATGCATGCTATACCAAACGTCGTGTGAGCTAACCCCACTTTGAGTTGTCATTGTGTCTACACCTGGACACCCTCCGACCATACATCTCGCAAACATATTTCCTGGTTTTCATTCGGGTGATGCAAGTGTTAAATCGCCAACACCAATGTAAATCCTACTAAGCCAATAGTCATGGGGGCCCACATGACTATACAGGCGATGGTATGGGGACATTGGAGGCCCAAACATAAGCAAACCCAAGACATCCTATGGATGTAGTTGCATTATTGATGTTTATGTTATTTTTTTTTACGACGCATGACACCTAAAAAGACTCCTTAAACTCACAATCTTCTTATGTATGTTCCTATAGATGTCGGCTAGGCAGCAACGTGGGGGTAGAAGGTCAGGAAGGTCAAACGAACGCTTGGCCACCCAAATCGCAAAACAAATGGCCGCGGTGCTTCCTGACATCGTAATTCAAGTCCAACAAGCTCTCGCCGCAAATCCCATCAATCCTCCCCATCAAGAAGACCAGAACGTCGACAACCCTCCCTCCAAAAAGTGCTCTTACAAACACTTCAAGTCTTGTGATCCCCCGAAATTTGAAGGGACCGAAGGTGTCACTGCTCTCCTCCACTGGTTTGAGGAAATGGAAAACACTTTCCTCAATTGCGATTGTCCCGAGGATCGCAAGGTACGTTACGCAACCGGGAGACTATTTGGAGTAGCTCTTACCTGGTGGAATACAGAAAAAGGTAAAAGAGGAATCGAAGATGCAATGGCCTTAACATGGGAGGAGTTAAGGGAAATCATGACGAGACGCTTCTGTCCAAGAAGCGAGATCAAAAAGTTAGAGGATGAATTCCACTCGTTAAAGCAAAAGGAAGGAGATCATACTTCCTACAACAAAAGGTTTCTAGAGTTGAACCAAATGATCCCCAACTTGTTCACCCCAGTATACCGCTTAATCGAACACTATATTCGAGGCCTCCCCTCGAAAATTCAAGACTCAGTTCTAAGCACTTCGCCTGCAACACTTGAAGCTGCTATGGAACTAGCTACCGAGCTTACCGAGAATCGTATTCGTAACGGCAAATTTAAGGACGAGAAAAAGAAAGCCCCCATTGAGGGCCAAACTTCAAACCATTCCACCTCCTCCTCAAAGTTTGCTAATAAGAGGAAACGAAACACCAGAAACTTTGCTGTCACACAAACAAATTTCCCTATCCCTGCTGCACCCATCACTCAAGTTGCCCCCTCATCTGAACCATATAAAAAGCCATACTCCGGCCCATACCCAAAATGCAACCGTTGCCAATACCATCACTTTCCTGATCATCCCTGCCAACATTGCACTGGTTGTGGCCGCGTAGGTCACACCATTCAAACCTGTCGCGCACTTCAGCGAACGAACCGCCATCAGCCCTCAACCCAAACCCACCATCAGATAGCGGGTCAAGCCCAACAACCTTTACTCCTACCACCTGCCCAACATGTAGCCCAATCCTACTATCAACCCAACTATCCCATGGTGCAACCTATGCGGGCTTGTTACAACTGTGGAGACCTGAACCACTTCAGGAACACCTGTCCACGCCTGGTGAATATCATCCATGCCCAAGCTCAAGCTAATCCAGTAAACCAGGCTAACCAAGCTCCTCCACCTGCAAGAGGAAGAGCTTTCAACATCAACGCCAATCAAGCTAGGGCTGACAACAATGTGGTTAACGGTACGTTTCTCATCAATGGTAGTTATGCATCCATGTTATTTGATACTGGCGCGGATAAGGGTTTTGTGTCCTTAGAATTTGAACCAATCCTCAACCAAACTCGTGATAAACTCATGGAATCCATAACGGTAGAAGTTGCTGACGGAAAACCGGTCTCATTAAACTCTATTATACGCAATTGTACTCTCACCCTAAACGATCACGATTTTCCAGTTGACCTCATTCCTATGAAGTTGGGAAGTTTCGACATTATAATTGGTATGGACTGGCTCAGCCAACATCATGCTGAAGTTGTATGCCGCGAAAAGTTCATTCGCATTCCTCTTGCAAACGGTCAGACTCTACGAATCTTTGGAGAAACCCCTTCGAAGGGACTCAAATTAATGTCCTGTCTTCAAGCCCGAATATATCTCCGCAAGAATTATGTCGCATTCCTAACTCATGTCGTCAAAAAGGGAACCAAGGAGAAGAAACTCGAAGACATCCCAGTAGTAAAAGATTTTCCGCAAGTTTTTCCTGACGACATTTCAGGACTTCCTCCCGTGAGAGAAGTCGAATTCCGCATTGATCTTATTCCTGGAGCTACACCAGTTGCAAAATCTCCTTATAGGTTAGCCCCATCCGAGATGCAAGAGCTGGCCAGTCAATTGCAAGAGCTGACTGACAAAGGATTCATACGTCCTAGCTCATCGCTTTGGGGTGCACCTGTCCTTTTTGTGAAGAAGAAAGATGGAACGTTTCGCATGTGTATCGACTACAGAGAACTCAACAAGTTAACGGTAAAGAACCGCTACCCATTACCTCGCATCGATGATCTTCTTGACCAACTTCAAGGCGCCACCTGTTTTTCAAAAATCGACCTTCGTTCTGGTTATCATCAACTCAGAGTACATGAAGAAAACGTCCCAAAGACCGCTTTGCGAACTTGTTATGGTCGTTACGAATTCATGGTCATGCCATTTGGTTTAACCAACGCTCCAGCAGTATTTATGGATTTAATGAATAGGGTATGCAAACTCTACCTTGACCGCTTTGTCATAGTCTTCATCGACGACATCCTCATCTACTCAAAGTCTAAGTCTGATCATGAACGACACCTTCGACTCATCCTTACACTCTTAAGGACAGAAAAGTTGTACGCTAAGTTTTCGAAATGTGAATTCTGGTTAAGGGAAGTACAATTCCTTGGACACGTCATCAATGACAAGGGAATTCATGTTGATCCCTCAAAAATCAAGGCAGTACAGGAATGGCAAGCGCCACGTACACCTACCGAAGTAAGATCATTTCTTGGTTTGGCTGGTTATTATCGCCGTTTCATTGCAAATTTCTCCCATATCGCTGTACCACTCACGGCTTTAACACATAAAGGAAAACCCTTCATATGGGGACCCAAACAAGAAGAAGCCTTCCAAACCCTTAAACAAAAACTCTGTGACGCACCTATCCTCACACTTCCTGAAGGTTGTGATGACTTGGTGGTTTATTGCGACGCGTCATGGCAGGGACTAGGCTGTGTACTGATGCAAAGAGGAAAGGTGATAGCTTATGCTTCTAGACAACTCAAAACTCATGAAAAGAACTACACCACCCACGACCTAGAACTTGGAGCCGTTGTGTTCGCTCTTAAGATATGGAGACATTACCTCTACGGTACCAAGTGTGAAATATACACTGACCACAAGAGCCTCCAACATATCTTCAACCAAAAGGAGTTAAACATGAGGCAACGGAGATGGGTCGAACTTCTTAATGACTACGACTGTGAAATTCGGTATCATCCTGGCAAGGCAAACGTGGTGGCCGATGCGCTCAGTCGAAAGGGTTATGCGAACTCCATTCGTCTTCTATGTTCGCAAATCATAACCGACATCAAAGATCAAATCCGAGAAGCCCAACATGTTTCAGTAACGGAAAACGACGTACGCAAGGAGCTGTCTTGTGGAGCTGAACTTAAAATCGAAACTAAATCCGACGGTATTCTGTACTATCTAGATCGCATATGGATTCCCGATCACAATAACCTTCGTGATTTCCTTATGAATGAGGCGCACAAAACACGGTACTCTGTACACCTAGGAGCCGACAAGATGTATCAAGACCTCGATACACCTACTGGTGGCCTGGCATGAAGAAGGATATTGCTGTTTTTGTTTCCAAGTGCCTTACATGTTCCAAAGTAAAAGCTGAACATCAAAGACCCTCAGGACTTCTAGTCCAACCTGAAATACCTGTGTGGAAGTGGGAAAACATAACCATGGACTTCATTACCGGGTTACCTCGCACCTCCAGTGGGTATGACACTATATGGGTAATCATTGATCGTCTTACAAAATCAGCTCACTTCATTCCGATCCGCGAGGACTTCAAGAACGAGAAGTTAGCTCGTATCTACATCAGCGAGATCGTAAGCCGTCATGGTGTACCGTTAAGCATTTTTTCAGATCGTGATGGTCGTTTCACTTCACGAACATGGCAAGCCGTACAAGCCGCTTTGGGTACACGATTAGACCTCAGTACCGCTTATCATCCTCAAACTGATGGACAATCTGAACGCACCATCCAAACACTTGAAGACATGCTTCGAGCATGTGTCATAGACTTCAAGGGAAATTGGGACGCTCATCTACCATTAGTTGAATTTTCGTACAACAACAGCTATCATTCAAGTATCAGCATGGCACCTTTCGAAGCTTTATATGGTCGTAAGTGCCGATCTCCAGTATGTTGGCATGAAATTGGAGAAGCTCAAATCACCGGTCCAGAGTTGATTCAAGAAACAACAGACAAGATCCATCAAATTCGAAACAATCTTCTAGCGGCACAAAGTCGTCAAAAGAGTTATGCAGACAAACGACGAAAGCCTTTGGAGTTTAACATTGGTGATCATGTACTTTTAAAAGTATCACCGTGGAAGGGAGTAGTTCGTTTTGGTCAGAAGGGCAAGCTAACACCACGCTACGTAGGACCTTTCAAGATACTCGAAAGAGTAGGACCTCTTGCATACAAGCTTGACTTACCAGAAGAACTCAACAGAATTCACCCCACGTTCCACGTATCAAACTTAAAGAAGTGCCTCGCCGATGAAAACCTCCATATTCCCCTAGAAGATATTCAGATCGATGAATCTATGCACTTCATTGAAAGACCAGTAGAGATCATGGACTTCGGAGAAAAACATTTAAGACGGAGTCGTATTCCAATTGTTAGGGTACGCTGGGAGTCGAAACGAGGACCTGGGTTTACTTGGGAACGTGAAGACTCAATGCGCGAAAAACACCCGCATCTTTTTCCTGTTACCACTACTACTTAAATTTCGGGACGAAATTTCTAAAAGTAGGGGATACTGTAACATCCGTCGAAAAACGGGTTTTCAAAACCCGCTTCGTTTATTAATCGGATAGTCAGTTTCAAATTTTTCGTTTCTTATTTAATGCTCAATTTAATTTTAAACAATACATAACCAATAAACATTTTAGAATATGGAAACTAAAATTGTTAAAAAGTAAAAAATAAGTAAATAAAAATGAAAATGGGCTGCCGGGTTTCGAAACCGGGTCTGCCGGAAGACACAATCATCAAACACTTAACCACTCCGCCACTTGGTGTTTTTGTGTAATCAAGGAAAAAAATAAAACCTTAAGTTCACCCGTGAATCTATCTGTTTGCGCCAAAACTGAAACCGATCATCGGCTTTCAACTATCCAAAGACGTTTGAGTGATCGTGGGTTACTGATTATAACCGATAAAACCATTACAACCCACGTTCTTAATCAATTCAGTCTTTATTGAACTCGATTCTTATGATTTTCGAGTTTAATAACCGAAATCATTTACCTCCAATTTACACCGGTAATATCATTGTCTCGCAACTCAGAAACACTCACAGAACCTTCAATTTCATTTGCGCTCTAATTTCTGTTCGTCGGAATCGTTATCTGATATCGCCGGACTTTCGCCGGAAAACCGTGACATTCATCGAATCGGTAAATTTCCCAATTCTTTCATCTTCTATCTATTGTTAGACTTATACTAACTCAAATCCTTCAACCAAAATCGGTCCCAGACGACTATACCGGATAATCTGCACCCGCCGGAAAATCTCTGAAAATTTCGAAATCACGCTGTGAATCCGTACGAGCATCTAAACTCTCTGATAATTCTTGTTTAGTCACTTAATTTCACAATTAGTTAATCAAAACTGTTAATTGGTCCGCTCAGACGGAATTCATAAACAAAGCCGACGACCTTTGCCGGAGTTCTGAGAAAATCTTCTTTCCGGTACATTCATTTCCAAAACCTTCTTTATCCATTTCATTTTAATCATTTATATGTCCGTTAATCGAATTAAACAAGAACAGTCGAATAATTGTTGTTCGGTGTCTTTGAACGAAGAAGATGAAGTCTGATCAGTCTATGAATATAATTAAAATCGGTGTTTTAAACGAGTTAGACACACAGTCCAGCGGTGGACTGTGTGCATTTCATGCTATTGATACCGAGTTCGATTCTTATACATAAACGGTTCCTGCGATAAATCCCGATTTTTTTAAAGGCCCAAGAACACCTTCCAGTTAGTATATAAGATTAATAAAAACAAGTATTTTAACCAGGTTAGACACACAGTCCAGCGGTGGACTGTGTGCAAAGTTAAACCACAGGTCACGGGTTCGAAACACATCATGCGCACCGGTTCGACTAGTTTAAAAACCTTTTTAATTAAATTAAATTCTGAATAATCTAAGTAGTATATAAATATAATTAAAAACAGAAATATTTCGGGTTAGACACGTAGCTCAGTTGGTAGAGCTGCGTGCACACGTACGGGAGGTCACAAGTTCGAACCTCACTCAGCGCAAACAAACACAAGTCCGAACCGGTCAACAGTCAAAGTCAATGGTCAACGGTCAACGGTCAACCCAAAAAAATCAACATTTTTTTTATATTTTTATTTATTTATTTAATTTAAAAATCAATTAAAAATACTTAAAAATAATATTTGCAAAGTTAGAAAATGACCTTAAACTCACAAAAATAAATCTAAAAACCCTATTAAAATTGTTAATAAAATCCACTTATTTACCGTACCTTTTCGTTATTATTTAGGTTAGTTATTCCTCGTCGATCAACCCTCTAAACTCGTGCGCATTCAACATCATCAATAGAACGCACCCAATGTGAGTGAATCTCTACAAATTCCCCGTTTTAATCACATTTTGGGGTGTATCATGTGTCTTATTATTTATTACATTTAAACACTTGTGCATCCATCATATCCATGATCAAATGTGTATTCAATATGTATCAACTGTTTGTGTGGTTAATGTTTAGATTAAATTTATCATTTTCAGTACATACATCATCATAGGCCGTCTGTTCCCCATTACCTATGAGCGGAACCGTTCCCCATTACCTATGAGCGGAACGTGGCGTTGCCAACATACGATCGGCTCCGTTTGATTGAGCCTTGATCGCACATACATCATCATAGGCCGTCCGTTCCCCATTACCTATGAGCGGAACGTGACGTTGCCAACATATACATTATCATTCATGTCATATACTCATGCAAGGTGGTTTGTTATTGTATGTTTATTTCCGTTTGCTCACATATGATTATTGTACAATTTTTCCATATTAAATATAACAAGAAATCAATAATAAATGTTTTCTAACAAGGTTCACTCGCCAACTTTTGTTGACCCAAAAACCCCCATTTTTACACATGATACAGGTGATTCAGTTGCAGCAAGAAACATATAGGACGGCTTAGAAGAATAAATCGGTTTAGGCTTTGGATTGTTTATTTAGTTACTTTTTCCTTGTAATTGTATGAACTTGTTTGGAATATTGAAGTTGTAATTTTGAATTTAATAAATATGAAACATATTAGTAAACATCATGAGCTTTGGTGATAACCCAATTATGCCCCGACTCATATTCCGCTGCGGGTCGGGGTGTGACAGGCGTTTAGTTTGTCTGTGTTGTAAAACAGCTGCATGTGTGCATACCGTTCAGTCTTGTTTACGTCATGTCTGTTGGCACGTTCTCCGAAGAACACTTACAAGTACGAGTGAAAGGTGTTTCGTACGAGCAAATTGTTGCTCGTACGAGGCACTTGCTTATTCGTACGAGTAATACTATAGTCGTATTAGTGGCCCCTTTCAACATAGCTCATTGCTTGCTCGTGCGAGCCATTTCCTGCTCGTACGAACCAGGATGGTTCGTACGAGCAACCAATGCTGAATGTTCTTCGTGACTTATAGTGTTTCGTACGACCAGCAACATTTTTCGTACTGTTTCTAGGTGTTGGCACTATATAACAGACATGCACTTCTCAGTAATGTGTGGACAAGAGTCGATACGTGTGATACTAGAGAGAGACACTGAAGCACAAGAGAGAGAGCACAGAGAGTGTATCCTGAGTCTGTATGAACATTGTTTGTATATGTTTGTACTAGTTCTCTTCTATTAATCAAGATAGTGAATCTTTAGTTATCTTGTGTTTCTTACTTTGCTTTGGTTTGCATAGTTACGTGGATTTCGCACTCGTATGTGTGTTACATAAACAGGGGAGTAGGTTAATCTTGATCCTCCAAGTGGACCTACAACCCTACGAGTAATTAACTACGAAAATGCCACTGCATTTTTTCAGCAAAGCCTTTAGTTCATACGTTAAAGTTATTTGTATTTGATCTTTTGTCTATATATATAACAACAATTATAAAATTATATATAACAAATTATTAAATGCATTTCAATTATATATGTAAGTTCTTTACAAGGGAAAGAGTTATTAGATGTAAAGTCGATGAGGTTTATAGAAAGTATCAAGGTTAGATATTATCCCCTTTCAACTACCCTAGAATCTTCTAGTTTTATAAGGAATAATGAATTTTAATAATCTCAACTATTATCCGTTGGCCGGAAACGGTCCCAACTTAAAAAAATAACTAGTGGTGGTACCACATTTTCACATATTGTAAACCAATGGACCTTTACTAACAAAAAAGCAAACGGAACAAAAAGAAATTAAGGTTCTGTTAGTAAAAGTCCATTGGTTTACAATATGTGAAAAGTTATGACCACTACTGGTTATTTTTCAAGTTGGGACTGTTGCCAACCAACGGCTAATAGTTAAGATTATTAAAATCAAGTATTCCTTTTTTATATAAAGAATACATTCAACAATAAAAATGGCTAAATTAGAGTTTCATTAAAAATAATAAGTAACTAAACTAAAAATAAACAAAATACGAAAATTTAATAAAAAAGAAAACTTCATGTGTTCGAGAATTCCCGAACCGCCACCTTAAGATTTCGAACCGCCCCCTCGTGTGTGCTAACCACCCCTCTTTTGTTTGAACTGATTACTCGGGATTTAGTGGGGTTTTTTTGCTTGAACAACACATGATTTTCGTTTGTCCATCGATAAATTTGAATATTATTTGTTTGGGAATTGTTTTTTATATTTGAGTGTAAAAAAATATTTGAAAAAGGTTGTGTATATAGGTTCTTTAGTTTTTAAAAACATTTTTTTTACCCCCAAAGGTCTTGAACGGATATATTCATCGTTTTCCAATGGTCATATATCAATTGTTTCACGCGACTTTGTAAACCTGGGCACCGTACCTGCTTGCCTAACCCGAGGGGGTGACAACGGTGTAGTCGAATCGAGTTACAACCCGCCAGGTTTACCCGAGGGGTGCAAGCGCCTCTTCCACCTTTGAAGTAACAATCTAGGGTATTAACTTTTGATTTTGTAACATCATAAGGTATTAAGGTTAACATCAGATAAAAACTACCTAAGAACCAAGGTTAATTTTGTCATTTCACATCTTAGTATGTATCAACGTAAGATGGACTTATTGTGTAAATAACTCTTATGATTTAAAAAACAATTCTTTTCTTTTATTATTTAATTACACTTTCCATAATTATTTAACTTAATAATTTTTGAAGTGGTAAGTTTAGTTCCATGTCACACAACGAAATATAGATAAAGTGATACGTCGTGAGTTCGGCTACAATGTATATAAAAATACATCATGACGTAGATAAAAAATACGCCACGACATAGATACAATCTTTTAGAATATATAACTGTTCATACAACGAAACGTAGATAGAAAGTTTTGTTGTGAGTACAGCCCGGTTTCATACAATAATACCACAAGAACCAGCCGTGTAATAAACTCAATGGAAATTTGTATATATGTTTTAGATATATTTATATGGCTGTATAAATAATTTACTTTAAATATCTAAAACTAGATTTAACCATCGCGTTGTGGGGCGTAGGTTGTGAAACTGTGCTAGCTAGTAAGCAAACAACAACCAAAGTGGGGAAAGTCATAAAACAAAAATGTGATTCTATACGATGCCGTCAAACGTAGGCAAAGATAAAGACGATCTTATGTCGTGAGTTGACGTAGGCAAAGATAAAGACGATCTTATGTCGTGAGTTGACGTAGACAAACATGGAATTAAAGCTAAAAAAATTTAATTTAAATACACTAAAGAAGGATAAAACTTGCTGGATAAAAATGAAGATACAAATATAAGAAACTGAAATGTAAATTACAATAAAAGAAAAAAAAATCACTACAAGAAAATACAAAAAGAAGAAAAAAAACATCCTCCCCCATCCTAGTTCCCTATTGAAAATAGAAAATTTAAAGACATGATAATTTAGTAATTAAATTTCAAATAAAGGCTTGATTTCTATTGTAGCCAAGCTCTCAAGAGGCTAATCAAGATATTATCATTGGCTACACAAAATGTTATAATAGTAATGTGTAAATAACTATCAAGGGAAGAATCGTACCATAAATGTTTGGAAATATACTAGTATGATTTATTTTTCAGAATATACACTTGACAACACAAGATCCACGTGTGCAACAAATATACTTTAATTTTCAACAATAAAGAATAATGTACTCAAGGAGAACTTCCTATATAAATAAAAAAAAGTGGGTTGTATATTGAATTTTGTTAATATTTATATGTATAACAATTCTTAAAATCTTTTATGAATAATAGTTTCTTTTGTCTTTTATGGTTCTTGTTTGTAGTGTTTTTTTGTTTTTCATTCTTTTTGTCTGGAGTGAGTTGGCGTGTTTTTTAAGCCAGCTTGAGGCATAAGTTTGTGTTTGTCTTTCCTATGTTTTACGTTACATAGTGGTATAATAATTCTTTTTGTCTTTTATGGTTCTTGTCTTGTAGTGTTTTTTCTTGTCTTTCATTCTTTTTGCATGGTAATGAGTTTATCTGCATTTTACATCAGCTTGCGATGTAAGTTCGTGTTTGCCTTTGCTATATTCTACGTCATGTGGTGGTATAAATTTGTGTTTTTGTTTTACGATTTTTCTCAGTTTTGATCGTCGTTTGCATACTACTTAGCATGGCTTTACAACCACAGCGTCTAACACACGGAGGTCAACATCGGTACATCTTATTCGTTTTTATGGTTTTTCTCAAACATGTCGGTATAAAATTTGTTGAACACGAAGTTGCATTCGCAATAAAATATTTTTTTTTGTATTGTAAGCTATATCGAGAGTGGAGATGCATACTGGTACTGTAACAAACCAAACAAACCTATACCAACCGCACTGGTACTAGTATATATATTCGTTTTTATGGTTTTCAGTTGATGTAAATACATGTGCCTATTAGTATACCAACCGCACTGGTACTAGTACATATATTCGTTTTTTGGTTTTCAATTGATGTAAACACATGTGCCTATTAGTATGTCGAATGTCAGTAGTATCATGTCGATAATATAATGAACCAAATCAATATTGACCGAAATCATGCCGCGAAGCATGAGGGAATTCCACTAGTTATTTTATGTAATTTTACAACTAAGAGGTAAAAAGGTATTTTGAGTCTTTTGTGTACTCATTCTTTTGTATAAAGTGATTCAAGTAATTGATATAAAGTCAAGGGTGTTGTGTGGTATTTTGAGTCTTTTGTGTACTCATTCTATTAAGTAATCCCATGTTTTGAAGAGGGATTTTTTCTAATATATACATATATGTATAATCATATATACATATTTGTACATTATCAAACCTAGATATATAATACTTATGTTTCAATTTAAACACGTATATACATATATATAAAGTTAATGATTGGCAATATACACATTTGTAGTATCAACTACATATATGTATATATTTTTTGCATTTTGTTAGGATTTGACCAATCCTTGCTCACAACTACTACATTTAAAAATGACCTCTCTAGTGAATCCCAAACTTGTTGTCAACAAACCAATCCATTCCCCTTTATCTGTGGTTTCCTCCACCATTTAAACCGTTAATATGCCTCTTATCTTGCACCATTGATCTTTGCTTCCACTATTTTCCTAGCCACTAGTGATTCTTTAGCCATCAGGACCACTGACGTGCAACATTAAGTTTTTTACCGTCTCCGATTGACGCTTATGCACAATTGGATCTTTATGTCAAACCACTGGAATATTGTTGTAATATCATCCGAATTTCCCAAGAATTAAACAATTTCTGAAATTTTATTCCCCTTTATTTTTGATAAATTCACACATCTTCAAACTTCAAATGCGAAATATTTGACGTTTTAGCTTCAAATGCGAAAAATTTAATGTTTTGGCTTAAAATGCGGAAAATATTATGATTTAGCTCTAATGTGGAAAATTTGATGTTTTGGTCTATAATAGTCACATCATCAAATTTGATGTATTCTTCGGTTACTATGACAAGTCAGTAATCTTTAATAACATACATCTTCACTATCACGAACCGAGCTTGAACTAATCCAACGCATTCCCGAACAACCATATTCGATGCTAAAAGGCGAATGCGTAATGTCCCGAAAAACATGTTTCCATAATTTTTCACTATCATCATCCTGAAAAATTGATCCAACGATGGAAACATGTTTCCAAAAGTTTTCACATTCGTTATCCTGAGAAACTAATCCAACTATGGAACACATGTCGAAACGAATCAACTTAAAATACCAAACATCTTCACTAAATCATCTAAACTCAATTGATGTTGATGTTCTAGAATTCTTTTCAATGTGGATTTGGGAATTCAATTAGGCTGTTGTATGTGATGTGATTTTTGAGGAGAACCTGATTTTGGATCACTTCTAGGTTATAGATAACTCACTTGATGTCTTTAATAAGTTATGATATGTATTTCTATTCATTTTCATATGTGGATATGTGAATTCGGTGTACTTGTTATTTGTCATGTTAATTTTGAGGAGAAAGGCTATTTTGGGAAAATTGGTTTATCAGCTAGCAGCCTCAATTGTAAAGGTTTGGATGTTTTAGAAAAAAAAAACCCTACAGTTTCTTATGACTTTTTATTCACTCTGAATCGATGGTATATGTTTCGATTCAGTTTTGTTATTTGGGAAATTTGATTCACTTGTTGTTTGTGAATTGTATTTGTGATGTGATTCTTTTAGGGGAAATTAACTTTGTATTAATTGTGATGTGATTCTTTTAGGGAAATTAACTTGTATTACTTTTAGGTTGATTTGAATTCAATTTATATGAATTTCAAATATGTAGATTTCAATTGTTGTTTTTAACGGAAATTGATTTTGTATTACTTTTATGTTACATATCTAAACTCTATTGATGTTGATGTGAACTTCAATTTGTTTTAATACTTGGATCTGAGATTTCAATTTTTATTGTCTAAATACTTTAATTTTTAGGAGAATTTAATTTTGGATTACTTTTGATTATAGATTTATAAATTCAAGATTCAATTTTTTATTATTTACAAAATTAAAGTATTGTTCAATGAAGAAAGTAACATGCGACGGATAAAAGTTGAAAGTGTGGGCTGACGTGTTCGAGTGTGGTTATAATTTTTGTTATATTTTAAGCATTTTTTACTCGTGGATCGAGCTTTAAATTTATCGGACACGATACAATAGAATACTATCACTCTACACATATGGGCAAGTGCACCCATCCTAGACGTAGTACAATGATGGTAAGATACCGAGGTCGTCCAAGAACATAAGAGCTTTTAGTACCGTATCACACCCCGAATTCCAACCAAATGTGGGTCTGGGTGGGGAATATTGTAACATCCGTCAAAAACCGGATTTACCAAACCCGCTTTGTTTGATAACCGAACAATCAGTTAAAAATTTCGTTGCGTAATTAATGCTCAAATTAATTTTAAACGATACATAACTAATAAGTATATTGGAATATATAATTTATATTTGAAAATTCATTAAAAATAATGAAATAAAAATATATTGCTGATGCCGGGTTACGAACCCGGGTCAGCCGGGAATCCAAAGCCTTAACTCCAATCCATCCAACCACTCCGCCACTTGTGTTCTTTAGTTACATATCAAAACAATTAATTCAAATATCACAATCTCAATTTCAAATCGGCGCGCCCAATCGCAGTCGTCGGAAATCCCGACGATTTCGCCGAGATTGGACGGTTTCTTCTGATTTAACCGAAGCATTAACCTTAACATCGGTTATAACCGATGTCCAGTCCGCGACATCAGTCATAACCACCGGAGAATTCTTGACCAACGAATCAAGACGGTAATCAGACCAAATTCGTCGATGTTCTTCCCTATAAATGCACCCTCTAACCTCTGATAACCTTTTCGCTCACAATCACACCCTTTCTCGACGTAATTTCACTCGCCGGAAACTTTCTGCAACTCGTCGGAAAACCGAACCCCTTCACCTCTGTGCCTTACTCTAAAAACAGAACACCTAGAGCTCATACCGAAGCCACCCACACTCACCTCAAGCTTCCTGAAGACCCTCTGCCGCAAGATACACGTCGCCGGAATAACCTGCTGTAATCGGAAACTCGCCGGCGAAACAGGGGATCTTTTTCGGTATATCTTATACCTAATCTCTCTCATTCTTTTTATTAATCTCATATGTAATTAATCACAACACACTAAAGAACTTGATTAAATCGTCGAACCAGACGGACATTGGTTCTGGATTAAGCTTAACGAAGAAGATGAAGTTTTCAGTAATATATATATATAATTTAAATCAAGTTATATCTCGGGTTAGACACACAGTCCAGCGGTGGATTGTGTGCAAATAAACATGCATACGTCCCGAGTTCGATTCTTGTCACACGCACACTCGCCTTAATAAAAATGTTCCTTTTTAAAACTGAAACGGATTCACTCGCAAATAGATTTTAAGTTTAATGAAAACCGGAATAATAACCAAGATAGACACACAGTCCAGTGGTGGACTGTGTGCGCGTTTAAATCATACGTCGCGGGTTCGAGTCCAGACTACCGCACCGGTTCTGGCAATTATCAAACTTTTTATAAGGACAGAAATGAATTTATCCAGTTTGTATATAAGTATAATAAAAACCAGATTATTTACCAAGTTAGACACACAGTCCAGCGGTGGACTGTGTGCCAAACTAACCCACAGGTCCCGGGTTCGAGTCCTGTGGAAGAGCACCGAGCGATACATTAAAAATCGTTTTTAAAATAAATGATTTTCGGATTAATTCAATTAGTATATAAATATAATTAAAAACAAAATATTTCGGGTTAGACACGTAGCTCAGTTGGTAGAGCTGCGTGCACGCGTACGGGTGGTCACCAGTTCGAGTCTCACCCAGCGCATATCACATACACGACCGAACCGGTCAACAAGTCAACAAGTCAACGGTCAAACAAGTCAATGGTCAACAGTCAAAAATAAACATTTTTTTATTACTTTTATTTATTTATTTAAATTAAAAATACTTAAAAATAACATTTTTAAAGTTAGAAAATAGCCTTAAACTCACAAAAATATATCCAATAATCCTACTAAAATTGATTAATAAAATCCGCTTATTTACCGAACCAGTATGTTATTATCTAGGTTAGTTTCACTCGTGGTTAAATCAAACTTCGTGCGCATTCAACATCATCAACCGAACGCACCCAATGTGAGTGAATCTTACAACTCCCCTTTTTAATTACACGTTTTGAGGTGTGTCATGTGTCAGTAAAGTTAATTCGTTTATTTAAACTCGTGCCATACCATATTATGATTTAAACTTAGAATGTAAATATTGTTTGTAGTTATGTATTACATTTTGTCAAGTTGTATGCAAATCATTCATTAGGCCCATCAGTTCGTAGAACAACACGTGCCTCAAAACTCATTCATTAGGCCCATCAGTTCCTCGTGGGAGACGAGTTGAGCAACGCGTGCCTCAAAACAATCTATCATTGTATGTGTGTGCATTATTTAATATTAAGTGATTTGTGAATACGTTTACATATATATTTACTCATATGTGGTTGTGCACTTTATTTTATAATCAATTCAATAAACTTGTTCAAATGTTTTTCATAGGATTCACTCGCCAACTTTTTGTTGATCCAAAAACCATTTTTACACATGATACAGGTGAACAGGATGAAGCAAGGAAAACATAGGATATGCCTTAGAAGAAAATAATGAAGTCTAGAATGATGTGTAGAACATGATGTAATTATGATTGTATCTTTCCCTTTAAATTTGTAATAATAAATATGAAACGTTATAATAAATGTCATGAGCTTTGATGATAACCCAATCATGCCCCGATCACCTTTTCCGCTGCGGGTCGGGGTGTGACAAATATCGTGACGTATGTTGATGTCATCATAGTCAATTAACACAGCACAATGGAAGTCTTGGAGTTTAAATTACTATTACATACCAAATGTTCAAAGTACGAAAATAATATACAGACGGCTTGTCATGAAAGATCCACAGACGAATCAAAAAATATACAAAAAAGAATATACTACAGACTTTTAGGTAGATCTAATGATTTGCAAGATCCTCTTATATCAATATCAAGCAGCTTCCAGCCTATTTCGTATTGTACCTGCAACTTAGTCTTTTGAAATACGTCAGTTTTCGCTGGTTAATACAATTAGCTGACTCGTTTTGAAAATATTTCAAAATGGATTTAAGTGCACAGAACACATTAAAATCTTTTATAACTAGGGAAAGTCAACCTTGTAACCTTGTTAACAAATTCACATGTGTGTCAATACATATGGGGCCCAATACAGAGACCAAGATATGATTAACGTACGCACAACTTACGAACCCAACGAAGGAGTTATCCCCAACTTGTGGGTAAAAATAATTTAGCATTCGCATCTGTCAGGTGTATGCCTACACCCCGTGCTTTGATCGTGGCCATTAACTAATATAATGAGCCGAGGATATCCAGGACACGGTCGTTAACCCCCAATGTTTAAGTTATCAAACAAAACTGATCAAAACTGAATATACGGATTACTAGCCACAATCTGGCATTCGATTGGTCTCATTTCCGACCAAGCGGTAATAATTTACCGTAACCCAAACCCGTATAGGGAAAATAAGTCAAGAGTATTTACCTGAGCTTTTACTTGACTTTTAAAGCAAGTTTATATTACTCGGCCATTTAATCAATTAGAATAGTGCAGATAGCATTTACTGGAAGGCTTCTAGTCTGGAATGGTGGCATAACTAACAATTAGAATGCTAATGGTCTTATTTAAGTCATAGACTTTAGATTGACTAGCTTTTAGAGAATAAAACCGTACGCTACGCTAGATTAAGCGATGACCGGATAGAATGTAGTTTAAACCCAACAAGTACCAAGGCTTGTATAATATGGGTAAACAATTAACATTCTGGAATTTGAGATTAAAATGACAAAGTTAAACCCGATTCGGTTACTTTTTGTAAACTAGTTACATATACTCAACCGTACGCATATAAGCGATATCGGGTAACCGGATGAGTTACAAACAAGTTCTATATGCCATTATACTTTAAGCGAGTTGTAGTATCAGTAGGATATTAACTTACATGCCCGTTAAGTTTTTGGAATGAAATTATGCCTCGTAAGGGCGTTTTGGTAATTATATATCGTATAAATGGAACTTGAATATATTTTGATGTTATAATCATGAGTATTCTGGAAAAATATTTAATTTATGGTATAATATTAGTAAGATATTGATCATATGTGTAATTTATCATTTAAGACCAAACTATGCACTGAAGGGGTATTTTGGTCATTTTACACATAGTTTGATAACTTATTTGGGATTCTGAGTTTACATTATGTACCTACTGTAAAATACTTTAAATGAGTTTTAAAAAAATCAAGAGGTAACAAGTCTTGGTTGATAAATAGGTTTAAAACCATACTATGCGCCGAGACGGGTTTATGTCGCAAAATGACGATTTGTGCGAAGTTTAATGAAAACTGATGCTAAGATCAGGTTTATATGTTTTAGATATTTCATTTAATGTGACACATCAGTAGATAAAAAGTTTGGTATAAAAAGTATGATTAAAACCGTTTTATGCGCCATAAGGGCTTTATTATTATTTGTCGGCATAATGCAAGAACTTATATGTAAATTCAGCATATAAACTGAATTTACATCCCAAATAATCTTACTTATGATGGTACAGTAGTAGGAGATTCATTTTCAAGTTCGTTATTGATTAAAACCTTATTTTATATAAAAAAGGGCATTTTAGTCAAAAATGGCATAATAACGGAACTTGTGCATAAACTCAGATTCTAATTATGATCATGTAATATAACCTTAGAGGGTTATGCTGCTTATATTACTATTATAATGCAACCTTAGATCAGTAGCTAACTAATCTAAATCGGGTCAAAATCAAAAGTTAAAGCATAAGTCAAACTTTCAATTTTCGGTTGCGAACCGACCCTAGAACTGAAATTGACGAGTTGTCTAAGTGTTAAACATGTTTTATAACATATATAAACTCAGAATATAATATTTTCAAAATCTGCTTGTTTGACTTTTTAATAATAAAACTTTGACCCGTCAATTGGTCTAGCAAACGTGATCTTTATAAAGTGCCTTTATAGGGATTAACACCTACCTCTTACGATCACTTACCATGTTCGGTATGAACAATGGCTGGACCATAATAGTCTTAGCTGAAAGTCAAAGTGTTTTCCGTAAACGCTTGACTTTTAGCTATAAAAAGCCTATAAACAAAAATGCAAGAGAAAGGAACACTTACAAGTGATCATTGGATGAAATAGAACTAAGTTGGATGTTCCTTTCAGTTAGGAACTTCCAGATGAGGGAGATAGAATGATTTATGAGAAGGTGCAAGTTCAAGTGCAGAACCAATGCTCCTATTTATAGTTGGAGAGCTTGAATGAGGTGATGCCAGGTGTTAGAGGGTGTCTACAAGTGTCCTAAAACGTGGCATATCATATTGGAAGCCCATGGTTTTGATTTTGGCAGCTTGTGTGGCTGCCAAGCAAAACTTTCTGTTGCGGACCTCTTCTGTCGGCCCGCGAGAGACCAAGCCTTGTCTCTTGCGGCCAACGAGCGGTCAATAAAACTTTTCAAAATTTGCCACATTTAGCCCCTCAACGTATTAAACGTCTAAAACACCTTTATAAGCATAATTTGCCATCCGTAGCTAATATTCGGCGTACCCGGGAGTATGCCCGGATATTGTCAAGCTCTCGGTTCGTTAAAAGTCACTCAGAGGTATAAATTAACATGTTGACACTTTTAACCCCTCCATCGTCCAACTTTTACATATTTACACAAATAATCCCTCTCGTCCAACAAGTGGCTCATATGAGAGTTAGGACTTCGTAAAGGGTCACTCAACGGCTTAGTTTGAGCATGTTGACACCTTTAGTCCTTATTAGACTTAATAAAAAAGTAATGACACATGTCGCTATATTATTGGACACGATTTTTACGAGGTGTTACATACCGGCTTATCATTAACGTCTAATCTAATCAAATTTTGATGAAAGTTTTGAAAGATTTAAAAGATAAAAACTAAATGTAAGAACGTAAAGAAATAAATAAAAACAAATAGACAAGAAAGAATCATTTGGTTCCGACTACTCTTTTACGTATCCTTTGATGATTTCCGCACTTTGGGCTTTTTAAGAGATTGTCTTAGTTATAGTAGTAGGCCCCTCTTGTGAAGGCGACGTTACCCTCAACCTGTTGGTCTGAGTCAGTAGGGATACAGTCCCGCAAGGTCGGAATATTGAAAGATAATTAAATAAGTTATTAATGCGAAAAGTAGTAGGCCCCTCTTGTGAAGGCGACATTACCCTCGGCCATATCGGCTGAGTCAGCAGGGATACAGTCCCGCAAGGCCGGATAAAGTTTTAATAGTAGTTTATCTCTAACGGGTTCAAGTCATCTTACTTCCCCCGATTTGATGCTATCTGCCTCAAGAGAAGTCCTAATAAGCTTGAACCAAGTTCTCGCAGGATCTATACACTAAACGAGACAAGAACTTTACCCAAACACCCTTCTAACCTCCTTCCAGGTAGTTAACGCGCTTTATATAGACCGTAAAGACACGAATTAGTGAATCAACAAAACATGACAAGTGTTTAAATAAAGTTCACTTTCAATATAAAAAAACTAGTTATTAAAGTCATTAATACATACATAAATAAAAGTTGCCAAAGATTGGAAATCAAAAGTAATACATAAAAGATTTGTCTTCACCAAGTGATGTCAGAGATTTAGCCAAGCATGGCTTTTGTTTGACAAGAACTCTTACGATCAATCTTGGATCCCGAGACTACTACACACTCTAAAAGATGAAAGATAGATGATAGTGGTGGGTGTTGGTGTCATAGTGGTGGTGTACTAGTGGCAAGTGTGAGAGGAGTGGTTTGCCAAAGTGCCTTTCTCATGAACCAAGCACCTTTATTTATAGGTGGAAACAAAAGGCGACCATGGCCCCGTCCCCACCTGACACCGCCCGTGGTGACAGGGCAAGACCATGGGCTTCATTTTCTCTCCCTTTATTAACTGGAGATGTCAGACTGTGTACCAACACGCCTCGTGGTGACAGGGTACGGCCCCGTGATCAGTGTACTTGCTGTACTATCATAATTCTATGAATCTTAGAGTTGACCACGACCCATGTTGGTTTTGCACGGCCCCGTGTTGGTTTGTCTTTTTTTGTTGTCTTGTTCTGCATGTGGGCACGTCCCAGTGCCTGAGCTTCTGTCTTCGTTATTTTTGTTTTTTTTTTCGATGTGGATGGGGTTTGGCAACTCGTGTCAATCCTCCTTCTTTGTATTTGTGTTGATTTCTACTATTAATTTGTTCCTTTTATTCGTTTAATCTTTTTTGATACTGTAATTTAAAAGTAAACAAAGAAACATGATTTTTCAACATTAGTACCGAAAAAAGGTTGATTTTATGGCTTGTTTAATGTAATTTATATGTTCCATTTTGCGCACATCAAATATCCCAACACTTGAATATTTGCTTGTCCTAAAGCAAAACTCTATAATATGGCTTAAACACCCAAATGGAATTGGTAGAAGAGAAGTTTTAGGTTTATCTTTAGAGTGTCGAGAATCCAAGTTATAAATTTAATTTGTTTTTAATTTATTTACAGTGTTATTCGTCATGATTTATTTAGAACTTTTTAAGAAAAATTATTTGTTTTGGGCATAGCATGCCTTTAAAAAAATCTATTCAGTTATATACAAATTTACACACCTCACAAGTGTTCTTCGCTTCAAATTAAGTTCCAAATTATGATGCTGCCAAGGGAGTGCGATGCCATACGCAAAGGGAATATGTTTAAGTAAAAGCGCTCGGACACGGTGTGGAGCTTATGCCAACCATAGGCTTGACAAACAATCAAACCTACTCCTTTGTAACGTTTAATCCTTGTAAATATCAAAAGAGTTTTAAAAGGGTAGGTTTTGGCTAGGGGTAGGTTTTTTTTGGGTAAAAATGGTGAAAAAGCGTAAAAGTATAAGTTTTTTTTTGAACAATTTTTGTGGCTTAGAAAAAAAACTTTAACCAATGTTTTTTTTAAACCAGCCAAAGTTGAAACTAAGCCAAGCTTATTATTTATAACCGAACTTTTTACCAAAATAAAAGGTGTAAATAAAAAGAAATTTTTGTGGATGTGGGTGGTTATTTTTGCAAAAGTTTATATTTTTGGGGTTTTAGAAACGAAATGGTTAAGGCTCAAAGGGATTCAACTAGTGGGATATGAAAAGGAAATTAAAGATTTAAAATGAAAAATGGGTTATAGTCATTGTGCCTCCATCATTTACTTACTTGGATTAGTGTCGGTGAGGATTGGGAACATATTGCTTTGGTAAGTTCTAGATTTGTAAGAACTAAACGGCTATTCACATAAGAAACGAAAAATTGAACAATTAGTATAGATATGTATTTGTATGCTTGGTAAAGGCTCAAAACTCACTTTTTTGTGGGAAAAGGGTATAGTGTAAAAGTGTATATATAATCAAATTTTACAAAGATTTGTTATGCCCGTTTCTATAATTTTCTTAATTGGTTTTTTTATTACGACGCTATCAGGTGTAAATTAGTAAAAACATCATTTTTAGAACTTAATTTTCTCAAACTAAACCAAGATAAGTAAAAAATGAAAAATGTTTGAAAACTATTTGGGGTGATTGGCGGTTTTCCAAGGCGAGTTTTGTGTAAGACTTGTTTTTTGAACGAAAGATTCAAGGTTTTAACACTCCCACACTTAAATTACACATAGTCCTCAATGTGTCTCAAATATTATTTGTTTTGATTAAATGTGCAAAAAGTGGGGTTAAACAACAAATTTAGAGTTCTGGGCACTAGGCACGAGAGCGTGCCTGGTTGACACGGCCTCGTGGCCAAAGTGCCAGTAATGAAGGTTAACAGAAGACTTACAGTGTAGTGGACACGGGGGCGTGCCTGGTGGGCACGACCCGTGCCACCTCTTCTGCAAAAAAATTATGTATAAGACAATTGAACACGGGGGCGTGCCTGGTGGGCACTGCCTCGTGCTCTAGATTCTGTTCTGCAGTTTTTGAAGCGGGAGGCTCTGGTTTACGTGCATGGGGTCCCCGTGCTGCAGATTCTATTCTACAGTTTCGATTTTCATTTCATTTTCAATATTAATTTATGTATTTCAATGGTTGTTATTTTGGTATAATTCTACATCAAATTCTTCTTCTATTTCGATTTCCATTTCAATCCTATAATCCTTTGAAATGATAAAGATAAAATAAAGGCTAATTTGTTTTCTTATGTGGATCTCAGAATTCGATTTTTATTGGCTAAAAACTTTGATTATTAGGAGAATTTGATTTTCTATTAATTTTGATTACCAATCTATAAAGTTAAGATTCAATCTTTTATCATCTAGAAAATTAAAGTTTTGTTCGATGAAGAAAGGGACATGAATCGACGGTCTGTTGATGATTTTTATATCTGTACGTTTATGGTCAGTTTTGATGTTCTAGAATTCATTTTCAATGTGGATTTGTGTTGCATCAGAGAGTGTGTTTTTGATAAAACAGTTAAGTAATTAATTAACACAGTAATAATAAACACATCAATTCAATACACAACTAGATTTAGGAATGATTTTCAATGAAACCTTTTAGAATGCACTATGATCGACCATCTAATCAGTTATGATTTTGTAACCGTCTTTATGATGACATAGTGTAGAGCTTATAATGTGTTTATGTCACACCCTAACCGATGGCAGAAATATCGGAGTGAGACAAATGAGATTGTTCAAAACATTATAACGAACTCAAAGTGACAATAATTTAATAAACAACTTTCATTTCATTCATAATTTCAAGGGTACATTATTTTTGAAAGGAAAATACAACATTGATTCTAATATAACCTAACAAGTAAAAGATCACATAAACAAGATTGGGTGCGTTTCTAGTCCACCCTAAGTAGATTTCTCTGGATTTCATCATCAATTTCTTGCAACAATTATTAAAGTATTTGTCAACACAAAATGGTTGGTGAGCATACAAATTTGATTTACATAGCATACGTATACAAATCTCAAATCTAACATGGCAATTTGTACACTAAGTTACATATCATACTAGCATGCAAAAAACTATATGTCAAACCAAAGTGTTCACTAGCGTAATCTCGTCACCAAAGTGAACAAGACCGTTATGATATAATACTTAACATGACCCCAAAACAGGCGATATGTTACTCCTATAGCGCTATAAATGTTAAGGTAGGCTTGCAAATCATCCATGTTACATCCATGTTAAGGTAGCGCTATAAGTTAATGGAAAATAGGTTGCACGAAGTGTATTCTAGCATTTATAAACATTAAGTAAAAAAAGTAGCATGTTTAACATATTAAGTGTTTGCATAAGATTGATTGTGTGTGATTTGTGAGTTTAATAAGTTATACATGTTACACACGAAAGTGGTTTAAAATGGATAGAGGGTAAAGTATACTTCATGGTTTTTCGAATGCTTTCTACAAAGTGAGTTGAATGATTTGGATGATAAAGCATCGAAGTTATCCTAAAAGGATGAACAAAGGTGTGTGTGTGTTCTTAGGAGTTTGATGATAGGAATGCATTTGGGACTTTAAATACAAAAATAAATAAAGTATATCTTGTTTAGACACTCATTTAGACACCATTTTTTGTTAGTGTTCTACATGAGTGTTAAGCTCATTGGAAGTCCAAAATGAGGAGGCTAATACCAAGACAAGTTCCACCTTACCGCAACATTTAACCATTATTTAGGTTGGTATCATGGTTTGGTTTTGGGTTAGATAGTATCTGTGTGTGTGTGTGTGTGTGTATATATATATATTAATACTATACTCTAGTATATGTTCGTTTATTGTCAAGTCATGGATTGTCATGCATGGGTAGGATGAATCCCTTAACCCTTTAGTTCACTAATGCACAAATCATCACATGGATGATTTGGATGATCATGAACATAAGTACAATAGTGTAAATAACCTATCTAATTCACCAACTAGCCAAGTGAGTTTAACTAGACGAGTGCTTATAAACATGTTTATGATTGGAGACTTTGTGTAGTTTGTTCACCTTGTGGACTTGAAAGCTACTTGGTGACTTAGATTGAATGAAAGGTGAACTTAAAATCACAACAGTTCTGTAACAAACCTTCAATCCAAACCTACCCAACATAGGGATTTATTAGCAACTTGAAAATGCCCAAAAGTTTAAAGTAAAAGAACATGTATGAAAGTTTTGCTCAAAAACAGAAAATAAACTCCACTTTGGACCTCAAAATGGTGATGTTTCAACTTAGTTTACCATGGTAACTTGTGGAAACACTCCTAGAGGTTTTCTCAAAAGGAGGAACAAAAAACAAGAAGAAAAGATGAAGAAAGTGAGTTGAAAGCTCACTTTTGCACTTGGAACTAATCTGAAAAAGTTGCAACTTCTGGAAGTTTAGAGAGTGAATTTAGAGTGTGAAAAGTGAAACGGAGTGGTGGGAGGCTTGTTTTATAGTTGAGGATTAGGATTTAGTGTTTTAATGAAGTAATTGGGAGTTAGTAGGTGAAATGGTTGCAAAAAGATGAAATCTAGAGTTGAAACGAAGCTGATATGAAAACGGCAGTCTCGTGTCACGCAACACCAGGGTCAGCATCCCTCGCGTGACGCGAGGGTGGGTTTTCCCAAAGTTGTTGCACTTTATTCGTTTTTAATCCCTGAACTTGCTTTTGTTGATATTTTGAGTTATAAACTTATGTTTTAACATGTTTTTATGCATTTAGGGTATATATAAGTATGTATAATGTGTGAGTATGTATGATTGACATTCCAATGATAATGTATGCATAAAGTTTGTCTCGGTTTCGTATAAAATACGAATTTCATGATTGATTAGGTATTGTGCATGTATGAATAAACAAGTATGGTAAAAAAATATGATCCCATTTACCGAAAGTCTCGGATTACAAGGATTGAATAAGAAATGTGAATTCAAGTTTCTAAAAATAGAAGTACGAAAATACGAAACGTTATAGTTTAGGGCTTTTTGAAATGGAGAATTGCTTTTCTAAACTTGGTTTTTTTAGGGGTAGCCATGCTAACCATGTTGTTCCACCGTTTTGGCACACAGGTAATATTATACATGATTTTGTTAATTTTATCGACTAATCTTCATTTACTATTTACAAATTACTACATTTCCATGTTTCAAATTCAGACCATCTAACAATGAATTCCTTAAGAAGGCGAATAGGTAATCTTAAATTTTGTTTGATTTATTATGGAAAGTAGGCTGCATTGGTGGTTTTCCATTAGATGTTTCTATTTATACTTGATCTTTCTATATGATACTTGTTTCTTATGTCAAAAGGAGGCACCTGCACCGGCGTCGACATTGGCATGTTCCACCTCCACCCTCTTCACCAAAATCGTTAATTGTCCAGTAAGTAATTTCTAGTAAACGATGATAATAATGATTAAAATTAAGGGCAATCCTGACCCAAAGGGTATAATATGGGTCAGTGTGGGCATTTTATAGAGTACAATGGGTGGATTTGGGTAAAAAAACTTTAGTCAAGGGGTCGTTAATGTTATGGGTCAACTTGGGTTACTTTAAAAATTGACCTATGTGCCAACCTTGTATGGCCTATAGGTTGTTGAACCGATTCTAACCCAAGCCTGTTTCGATCCGAACCCAAACAACCCTTTTTGTAAAATTTACCATTCTGATCCGAACTTATTTTGTCTCGCCGCCACCCGACCCGACTGATTCGCCTGTTTTCCAGGTGTAATTAAAACCTTTATTGAACTTCTGTTTTGTCTTGAGTGGGAAGGTGAAAGAATTTGTAGCATGGATTTCAGAATCCTTCTCTAAACTAAACTGCGAAAACCGTTTGCTATCTCACTTCTTAGTAAATTGTCACACTCCGAAAATCGCAGCGGAAAACGCATATGGTGGTGACGGAGATTGATAATCAATCCAAGTTAAGAAAATATAGATTTAGTGCATCATACATAAAATAATTGCAATAATTTTACAATTATCCCAAAATAAAAATTTTGGGCATTTGTAAAATAGAACATGGTCCCAAAATAATGTCCGAGATGCAATGTTTGTCTAACCCATTTCCAAATCCCGAAGCCACTAAGTTCCTAAAAAGACGCTTAAAAGTGTCAGCACAAGGTTGGTGAGTTTACAAGTTTAATTCAACTAAATATCAAAGTAAGTTATTTTTCCATTAAAAAGGCATAACAATTTTAAACAAACTCATAATATCGTAGACTTGCAAGGAATATGATAGATGATTTGCAAGTTTGAACCCATAATCAACACAAGACTTTTATAGCCCCAAAGTTTACTTTAATATCGATTTTCCGTCAAGTTCAGACCAGATCAGAGCTACTAGTTCCTAAGAGTGGGTTATCAAACCCGATAGATCTATCAACATACACTATAACCCGTAAAGGCTAGTGATTATGGAGGTGGAGACAAAATGCCATGGATAATTCCTTGAAGGAATCTACTACACCCCATCCAATATGATTCTAACTACCATTACTCAAGCTCAATCATGCCCAGCGTTGTGAAAGATGTTGTACTTAAGGCTTGAGGATTTCCACCAACGTGGAGGCAAATGTGTTGGTGAGTTAGAGGCTCTTGATTGGTGGGTGTAGTTTAAGTTTGTTTTGGTTGGTTCATGTATATTTTTTTATTCTCTTCTACGTCACTTTTCCACCCATGCTTTTTTCTCCACCCACCATACTGACATGGTTGCCACGTGTTAGTCCACACCCTTCCTTCAAGCCCCTCCACACCGTGTATTCGAACTTCCTATAAACCCTAACTCCACTCAATTTATGTGCAATCGTTGTACTTTTACTCTATTTTCTACTACAAATTCCTCATTATAGACCAAGAGCAAGAAATCAACATTCAAAACCCACATCACAGCAAACCAAAACCCCTAAAAAATCTACTCAACTGCCAACCACAAAATCCATCTTTCAATAGTGTCGTTTATAACACTTTTCAAATCGACGGTGGTTGTTAGCTAGAAAAAACGAGAGGGGAGGTGAAAAATCAAAGAAAACAGGGGTGGTCCATGGTGGTTCGGCTACCAGCGATGGTGGTGGGTTTGTGGTGGTCGTATCCGGTGGTGGTGGGGTTGGTTGGATACGGCGGTCGGTGGTGGTGGGGCTGGATCCGATGGTGATGGGGCTAGATCCGGTCGTGGTGGCGGCTGGGATACGATGGTGGTGGAGCTGGATTTGGTAGTGATGATGGCTATGATACGGTGGTGATGGTGGCTATGATACCGAGGTGGTGGAGGTTGGTTGGAGACAGAGAGCTGAGAGAGAGATACGGTTTTATCATTTAAGTGCATGTATATAAAAAATATATTTTTTAAAACAAATAGAGTAAAATTACCGATCTACCCTCATGTGCATATGATCAAACTTAACTGAAAATTTAACCAGGTTAGTGTCAAAGGACCTAAGGTGTAACGGTTTTAACAAAAAAAATGATAGTGACTGTAGTTATTAAAGTTAAAGGGTATCTATTGCATGGAAACTCTCAATGTAGAGGGGGGGAGGAGTAGAAGCAGACCAAAGCTAACGTGGGAAGAGCTTCTTAGGCATGCTTTGCTAGAATTGCACCTCTCTGAGGATATGGTCCAGGATAGGAGTTCGTGGAGATGTAAGATTAAGATTAAGGACTTTTAGGAGAATAGTATGGTTTAGCTTTGAACTCGGTATTTAGGAGCTTAGGATGTTGGTTTTAGGAGCTTAGAATGTTGGTCTTTGCTTAGGAGTCGAGCGTGACGATATGTTTTGGTAACCTTGCATGTTATTGCTTGTCTGTGTGTTTTTATTTGTTTTGTCCTTATTATTTGCTTTCTCTAATTGCCTATTCTGTAGCTTGCTAAAAATATCTTTAGTGCACTATGGTTTATGTTGTTTTATTTGAGTAGGTGTGTGTTTATGTATGTTTTTATGTGACTTTGATATCTGGATATGACTTTGGAGCTGGGGATCTCACTGAAAGCAATGTCTTTATCCCTTGGGATAGAGATAGGGCTTGCCTACTTCTCACCCTCCCTAGACTCTAACGATAGCTTTGCTATGTGTGAGATTTACTGATTACAGTTATTATTATTGTTGTAAAGGGTATCTATTACAATATGATATAAACATAATTCACAAAAAAATATAATTTACCCTTAATAAAATAAGATGGTAATGAATTAATAATGACAAACATAATCAATTAATGCGATGTCGAAGAAATTACCACATCATTAAAGTACATATAATCCATCAATATGCAATTTCAGTTGTTCGGTTCCATACAAAATTACTTTTTTTAAAGGTGACTTCTTTCTTTTTAAGTGACATACTATCATACTGTTTAGGCGATGATTCTATCTAAAATCTGCCCAGATTATATTATCTTAACTGAACTGACGCTGGATTGGTCAGATATTAATTCCATGAGTCATCAAAAGTTAAGTAGCATCCAAATTTATATCTCTATTCGTTGATTTTGGTATCATAGGAATCCCAAAAGTTACTTTAAATGGCTTCCAAAACTTGAAGCTTTAATTTGAGAAAGTTTCAAATTAATTTAAGTAGAAGAATCAAGGATGGGTCTTATCATCAAATAGTGGAAACAACTAATCATCACTTTGAATTTATGTGTTCCATAAAATGAACCGATTAATTCAAAACACAAAAACTTTTAATCGTCCAGAAATTGATTCAATTCACTATTATGGAAACAAATTTTATGATTGAATTCGATATAATCAACACACGATCTGATATCACATGTGATTATATCCTTAAATATGGGTCAAATTTATAGAACCCTAAACATAATCAATCAATCAAAAACATAAACATGTATATCAAATTAGAAATACGTACTTATAGAGATGGTTATCTTTAAAGAGAAAGAAAAAGCCATGATTTCGTTATGATACCTTGTGTTAATGGATCACTTTAGAAGAATTTTACCATGGTGTTCCTTGGGAACTTTTCATCACTTATAAGCAATAATAAAGATCATTAAATAATGATCGGCTATGAAAACTCTATGCATTTTCTATTAAAGGTATCTAAAGAAAAATAATAATTGCCCCTTTGAACAAATCAATATTACAATTACTACTAAAGTAATTGTCGGTGACTAGTTATGTCATATTGGTAACGTTACTCAAACGATCCGTTAGGCCACATAAACGGGTTATTTCTAACAATATACCTAAATCTGATCGTAAATTCCTCTGGTGTAAATGAACATCCTTGTATCAGGAAGCTACATTTCAAAACTCAAGGCAATCCAATGGTCGGATCTTCGGGAATAGCCATATCTTTGAGACTACATTCTCTAATCCAAAAATACGATACGTTATGGGCTAGAAAAGACTTACATCTATAGATGAATTGCAAATCCGAATAGTCTTACATCTGTAGATGAATTGCAAATCCGAATGGTCAGTGTTAAGTTAGATGTGTTAGGTAGCTTCTATTAGAAAATAAGGATGATCCAACGATCATTTCTAGATTTTCGATAGCCATAAATGGTATCTAGCCTCTAAACTGAGTGGAAAGAAGCTTAGCGTGATGTTCGTGGTGTCGAGAAAGGGTTCAAGGTTGAAACCCGCTTTAGGCCACCATCAACCGCCACTAGCCACAGTGAACCGCCATCGCCGACCACCATCAACCCTAGTTTTCTCTAGCTTTCATTTTCTCTCTAAATCACATAAATGCGAGAAATGGTAGAGATTTCCTTTTATACATGTGGTTTCTATACCACATACTGTAGTGGTTGTACCGTGTTAATCCGAACTCGATAAAACGAGTACATATTGTTATATAAAAACTCATATTATTATCTTATCATATCGAGTTTACTTGTCTTGTAAATAAATATAATCGGTCAATGCAATACACTTTGACAAACCTGCTCGGCTTGGATGTTAACTCTTAGTCTCACTAGGCTTCATGTCACATAGGGGGGTTTAAAGCCTCTCTCTTGAATTTGCATGCAATGATTGAAAGCTCCTATCAAAATTACCTAGTTATTTCTTTCTTTTTGTTTTGTATTTTTTTTAATTTGTATACCTTTTTATTAAAACAAAACTTAAAAAAAACATAATTTCAATAAAATAAATAAAAGATTACAAACTATTAAAAAAAAAAAATACAAAGTTACTTAAAAAACAACCAACTTAAAAATAAAAATAAAAACCTACTAAAAACTACATATATTTTGCTCAGATTTTTTTCCTTATGAGCCTCTAAAATGACTTGGTCCGCTTCCGGTAGGTGTGAAAAGTCTTTCTCGAGAAATTTCATATCTTTCTCGATTTGTTTCTCCAATTTAAGTCCATGTTCATTTTCCCTGATTGAGAAGCCGAGTGATTCTATCGTCCAACTCATCCAACCTTGATGGGCCATCCGGTGGTGTTGAAGAGGAGGTTGGGGTGGTAGGTGGCATCGGATATTACCCAATCTCACCCGTTCGTGGGTCTCTTCGCTGTGTTCTTCTTGCTCTTGTTTGCTAAATTACTTCAAAACGGATTGTTGGGGTCCCACGCGTTTTAATTGTTGGGAAACATTGTGTGAATTTGATAGTATGTATAAAAGTTATGGAGAATAGATGGTAGAAATGGTATGATTTGAGTAAAACTATATGTAGTGTGAATATTTAAAAATAAAAGTAAATTTGTTTTAAATATAATTGTTGTCAAACGGTCTAATTGTATGAGTCCACCAAATAGAGTCGTTTAGTGTTCGTTGCTGGGCCAACGAACCTTCGATAGCGCCCCCCTTTGACGGCTGAGAAATGGGGGAAAGGCACTATAGGGCGTCAAATATGCTGAGTTGGCGAAAGGCCGATATAACACACCAAGTTTACAACATAAAAACATAATCTTTACATATTCATTTTTTAATATTTTATATAAATCTTAAAAATTTGGGATGTTACAATAGTTTTCAAATCCCAAATCGTTTACGAACAATTTATTTTTACCAAAATAAATCAATTTAGTCATGGAACAATTTGTTGTCTAGCCTTGGATGCCATATGATGTTTTCAAAGTATATCTATATTTTATAAACATGCGATAAAAGTCAAGCCATTGAAGAAAACCATTTTAGTAACAAATTATAGGTGTCTTTACCAGATTTCATGACCTTAGCTAACTAATAAACTAGTTATGAAAAAGGTTGTACACTATGAAATTTTGTCCATGACAAAATAATAACTAGATAAAAATAAACTAAAATATACTTTCTCTTTTAATCCAAAAATTTTCAAGTATAATCTAGTATTTTTATACCTGGTTTGTTTTTATTCTATTAAGTATATACATAGGTTGGATGTATGAACATAACTTTAGAAAGAAGTTAAAAATAATTAAAGAAGGTAGATTTATCATACCAAAGGTTGATAACATGCAAGACAAGAATGAGGGCACTCAACACTTGCAAGTTCCTTCCAAACTGGATGAGGTTTAGTGTGTGTGTAATCGGTTAACAGGAGATATGTATTTGTATGGAGAGGAGGATAGTTCATAACCTCATCCTAACTAATTTAGTTTTTGAGTTTGGTTGAGTTCTAATGGGGTTACAGTTTGGGGGGCGTTGTCTACCGAATAAAAAAATGAAGGGTGGGAGATGGATTCGGTTGACCTGTCATGGTTTGTTATTTCATATGTTAGAATGATAAGAATTGGGTGGGGGTCAGGTCTAATTACAGAACTACTATTATAATTAAGGTGTTGCTCCCATTAAGATAAAGGGTTTGAACCCGTCGAAGATGAATCTGATGTAATTTAAGCCGTAAGGATAATAATTAGGGATGCATGGCGTCCGATGTGTATCATAATTATTACTTGTGAGACAAATCTTGGTGCATGCATGGGGTAGTATTAATTTAAATAGCGTAAAGATCAAACACAAATGGGTCTTAACATAAGAAGTGAAAGAAAAAAAAATTTGAAATTTTTTTTCCATCGACTTAAGTATCATGTTTAGTTGCAAAATGTAAAAAAAATCGCGTATTTACTCTAGTAGAGTAATAATCACTCTAGAGTGATTATAACATAATACTCTACTAGTGTAAATACATGATTTTTTTTAGATTTTGTGACTAAAATATATAATTGATAAGATGGAAAAAAGTAAAAAATAAAAATAAAATTCTTCCTTCATTTTTTATATTAAAACTCATATATATATCGATACTCATTTATACCGAAACTTGACTCTAATTAGATAATTTGATATGGGAAATCATGTGTGAAAATGGGATGGATATGGGTGATAGTTTCAACAATAAAATATTATTAAAGGTGAAAGGTCATACTTGTAAGCCTGTAGATTTTGTTTAGGGTGTTGGCAAATTTAACCAATAGTTGTATTCTCTCTTTTTACAAATTTAACTAGTAACAAGGTGTTAAACGCCCCCAAGTTATATCAGATTCTCCCCAATTACATACCGCACAAAACAATCAAACTAAAAGGAAGATTACATTTCCACCAATCACTCCATTATACACTTTGGAACTTTACAATCAAAAACTGTCTCCTTGAACACTCCTCCTCTTGTTGAATATTTTACCATTCCTGTTTTGCCATATAACCTCATATAGTTAAAAGAAAAACAACGTGTATAACCTTCTTATTTGTCATTGATAAGTCCAACCAGAAGCTTGACACAAAGGAAAACCCGCTGCCATTTTACATCTGCCATCGAGCGCTACTGCAACAAAACGTGATCCACTGCTTCTTCCTTATCATTACTTACCTTGCAAATAGTAGATTGAAGTGCCGATCGCCTGTTCACCAAAGCCACGTCGTTGCATATTTTGTTTTGGATCACTTAAAGTGGAGGTGAAGGTGATGTTGGTTTACATTGGGGAATTGGTAGCATGCTTAAATTCTGGTGGGACTAGAACTCAAGTAGAAATTCACCTAACCAAATGGAATTCAAATTTGGTTTAGATGGTGGAGACGGTTGGGTATGCTAGTAAGCGAATCGAGCGAACATGAATAGAGTCATGTTTTTGTTCGTTTATTTATATCTTTACCGAACATGAACATATAATCGAACACGTATGTTTATTTATGTTTGTTTGTTTAAACTTAAACGAAAAGTTCACGAATGTAAACGAACATAAACAAACAAACTTAAATGAACATAATTTAACAAACATTAAACAACACAAATAAATATCAACAAACATTAAACAATACAAAAATATAATTGAACAAACATAAACGTATACAAATGAACATAATTGACCAACCGTAAACGAACATAAAGTAGTTATTATATAAATTATTGACTAAATATGATGATTTTCATTGCAACACCCAGTTTACTACTAGAAAGCACAATTACTAATTAGTTATATTTGTATAAAGGGATATTGGTTTTAATAACACCAACTTTCACTAATTTGCCAATAGCACTCCTAACTTTCGATTTGTACCACATCACTCTCAACTTTCAACTTATTTTCCTACACCACTCCCTAACTTTCAACTTTCACTAATTGGCCGATAGCACTCCTAGTAGTTAGTTACTGACATCAGATACCACGTCACTAAACAAGTGTCATATCAGATGCCACATCATCAAAAAAGTCACATCGGCTGCCGCATCACTAAATAAGTGTCACATCAAATGATACGTCATCAAAAATGCTACGTTAGATATCACATCACTAAACAAGTGTCAGGTCAGCAAAAAAACTAATTGGCTTTGTTTGGGAGTACCAGGGAAAAATAAGTTGAAAGTTGAGAGTTGTGTGATACAAATTGAAAGTTGGGAGTGCTATCTGTCAATTTGTAAAGGTTGGGATTATTTAAATCTAATATCTCTTGTATAAATAGTAAGAAAACCCATTTTATGTTTATATTTTACAAATATGACTACTTATGTACTTGTTAAAATATAAACGAATTAAATAACGAACTGGGTCAGGGTTCAAGTTGACCCGTATAAGTCTTTCGAAAACCAGCCTTAAATAATTATATTTTTGTTTTTTTTTTCATTTTACATGGTTAATCATAATATTATAATAATGTTAGTTTTGTCATACCATATTATGGACTTGTCACACTCATATTCACCATCAAACACTTTACCAACAACCCGGTGACAATTTCAACAACCCGCTTATAACTTGTTAGTATGTATGACTCATTAAAGAAATGGTTAAACGAGTTGTGTTTGGAGTTAGACTCTCACCAATATAAATAGTGGGAGTTTGGATCCCGCATTCAACTCGACAACCCCGGCATAATTAACACTCAAAATAATTACAAGGTAGATGCATACACATGTAGGAGGTGGTTTCCCTTTTTCGCAACCCTCAACCCACCCCATTCTAACTTCAGCCCAGCAGTCTAATAGTATATAGAACACTATTTCAAACAAGATTGGCCCCACTTTAATACCAATCAAGCAATGGCGGGAACAGCTAGTTTTGTTCAAAAATTGGGTAATTCAGTTAAGAAAGTGTCAGAGAGCAAATCTTCAAGCTGGTGGTACAACCATCACATGCGTGCTGCATCTCGTGCCATTTCTCAGCGTATCCCGCTTGTTGATTTTGTGCTTGAAGTTAGAGACGCAAGGGTAATTTTTGTTCTTTTTTTATGCCTACCAATGTTCGATGAAATGTCTCAAACAACTATCTTGGCTATGTTTCTTTTAAAATTGCTTAACTTTTTTTTGTTTGTGTCTCTTACTTTCTGCAAGTTGTGTGGTGATTCTTGCATTTTTTTTTCAGGTTCCGGTGTCATCGGAATATGGGTCATTGAGATACTTCCCATCTTCATCCAGGAACATAATCATCCTGAACAAGATGGATCTCGCAAGTCACTCGAAAACAAAGGTGACGGTTTCTTTTAACAACAATTCAATATGAGTTTTGGGTGGCAATCGTAACCCATTCTTCAAGAGATGAGTTGTATTTGCATTTGGGTTCATTTCGGTTGACTCAAATTTTAGAACGGGTCATTTGGGTCTACTCAAATTATAAAACGGGTCACTCTTATAAGACTTGGTAATTTAAAATGGGTCCAATTGTTTGTAGTCACCATCGCCGGATCCATGATTTTTTTTCCAGTGGGTTTACTATTTTTAGATGCTCGAATTTCATAGAACCGGACATAAAAGTTTTCGGGTCGGCTCGACGGTTCGGGTCGGGTAATGTTCATCACATTACCTGATAGTTCTCATTTGTGGTATGCAACATCATATTGCGGATAACAATAGAATAACATCCATTACCTAAAGCACATCTCAATCATGTATTTATTTGAAGTAATGCAAAAGGCGAAAAAATTAAGTGATATTATCAAATACCGATAGCGTACCAGTCCCGTACCGATACCGATACCGAATTTCCCGTACCGAATTTTTTTGGTACCGGTACCCACTTTTTGGCACTTTCGGTATCGGTACTTTCGGTATCGGTACTTTCGGTATCGGTACCGGCAAAATACCGAATTTTACCTTCAAATACCGATACCGTACCGGTCCGTACCGATACCATACGGTACCGTACTGAATATTTCGGTACCGGTACCCAGTTTTGACGAAATTCGGGATCGGTATTTCAGTATCGGTACCGGTTCGGTACGGTACCATGCTCATCCCTAAGTGATAACATACCGAACTTTCTAACTTCAGAAAGTTTACATATGTATGTCAACCATAATATGCAATATTTCAAGTCGTTCACTTAGAATTCTATGTACACAATAGGATTCTAAGGCAAAACTCTCTAAAATCATCCAGCAAGCTTTATGCTCAAGCATAATAGTGTTAACTGCATAAACTATGCATAATGACCAGACCAACTATTTTGTCACATAATCACAACATGAACAAAAAATAGCGAAACCAAAATATTTAATACAATAACAAGTCATTTGTATTCTACGATTTTTCCTTTCAATTGAGTTGTGGCAACTGCAAATCAATTCCACTTATACTCGAAAACAAAATGTAAGATATTGGATATCATCAGCTTTCTCGATTGAGTATCCATAAGAACGCCCGATTACGTGACAGTCCTCTCTACACATAAACAACGCTTACCATTAGTCAATGCACAAAATATATATTTAAAGATTTCGTTTAGGCATTGCATTGAGCAATTGGTGTGCATCTTCAACCTTTCAGTTTTAAACAACACAATAAACAAAACAACAAGAATCATCACTCCTGACCAAAACTTTAAACTGTTTATGAACAGCACACATATAAGTAGAAAACAAGAAATATAAAACATTTGGATTCGCCGTTCAAGAAAAAAAACATTTAGATGTTTAATGAAATAAAAACCTTCAAAATGGCGGCAGCCGGAAGCGATGGCCTGGGTGGTGCACGGAGGTTTCAGACGAGGGGGACTGGGGAGTCGGATTGCACCTATTATGCTTGTTATGTTTGTTTGGAATGGGGGGGGGGGGGAGTCGCTGTGATTTGTTGATGGTATATGGAAGGCCTAATTTGGGTTTCAGCAACTACAAAACTAATTTGGGTTTCATAAAAAAAACACATATGGGAAGGATCAAACCCGAAACCGATTGTTTAGAAGTGAAAAGCTTTAACCATTCAGCCCTCGTCGGTTTTTATATGGGTTCATACCACATTTTATTTATGGGTTCACCCTATATTTTTATAAAGGCTATCTATTAAAATTCGAAACCGAGTGGGTTCGTGTGAACCCGCCCCTCAAAAGGTGGATCCGCCCCTAACCAACGCCACCTTCAACTGACCCGCTTACATAAGATGGAACAAATTTTTGAATCAGATTTTGAAGTTGCTTAGGTTAAGTTATTTCTCGTATATCATAGGAATGGATGGCTTACTTTAAGGAGCAAAATTACATATCTTATGCTATCAATTCGCATAACAAGGAAACTATCAAGGAGGTAATTAGGAACATATTTATTCTTTAATTGTCATCTTAAACGTCTAAACACAACTACCTTAATGCTTGGATTTGCAGTTCTTCTGTTATTAATAATTCTTCGGTTTTTAGTTTTTGAACTTTCTTCAAGCTAAAATTAGAGACTTAAGAAGGAACATGCATTTGAGTAACACTCTCACAACTACGGTGATGCTGGTTGGAATTCCAAACGTTGGGAAATCTGCTTTTGCTAACTCTTTGCATCAAATAGGACGAGTTACCGCTACAGGTAACTAAATTCATTAAGGCGCACACACCACCACTACAAAACAGGCCTCTACCAACCAAAACCGTCGCTGAAGTCCTTTGTAACAGTTTTGAACATCTGTTTCGTAGTAATACACATCAATTTGTGTTTGTGGTTGTTTTTAACATTTGATATTTTTATTTTGAAGAAAAGGGTAAGCTAAAACAAGCCAAAGTAAGTCCACATCCGGGGGAGACAAAAGATATTATAAGTTTAAAGGTATAATCCTCGTTTATATGTTTTTTTCAGTGAGATATGCTTTGAAATGGTGACATGTGTAATTAAATTTGAATTTCAGATTGCGAGTCATCCTAATGTGTATATCTTTGACACCCCTGGAATTTTGCCTCCCGAGATTAATGATGTTGAACGATCATCCAAATTGGCTTTAACTGGTATCGTTTTACTCCGTAGATTCTTGTATGTTTTTCCATTGAGCAAGTTCTTCAAAGGCTTCTTGTTGATGCTGCAGGAGCTATTGCTGACTCTCTGTTTGACCAGTCAGAGCTTGCTCAATATTTTCTCTCTATACTCAATCTCAGTCATGAATACAAGAAATGGGGAAAAATTTCAGAGTCAGACAAGGAGAATCAAATTATGAACGATCATACGCAGGTATAAAAAGACTCGAGAGTAATTTTCATTGTATGCCAAACTAAGTTATTCATTAACATTAACATTTAAATGTGTTTTTTTAGTTTTTATTGATAAATTATGAGAACCCGTCAGCTAAAAACTTACGGCCCCACCCTAACCAGTGGGACCTAGGGGTGTTCAAAAACGATTGGAACCAACCGAACCTACAGAACCAAAGCTAGTCAGCCGATTTGGCAGGCTTGAGATCCAAAAGGTTTGGTTTTTGTGGTTTGGCGGTTAACGATTGGTCCGGTTTGAAACTTGGAATCGGCCATTTAACCTTAACTATTTATATATTTTTTTCGTTTTTAGAATATTTAGGCATGAATATGTACTATAATCATGAACCATTTTTTATTGCTTAAATTTTTTTTAATCCAAACTAATGATTATGAAAAAAAAGAAAAAAAATATATTGGTTCGAACCGCCAAAACCGCACCGTTAAGTTGTCAGACCGGTCAAACCACTCAGCTGGTTTGGTTTATCGTATATTGAAACTATAGCATTTTGGGTGAACCGGACCGTGAACACCTCTATAGTGGCCTAGGTAACGATAAAATGCAGCTTGCGCTAGACAGGTGGCCTTCAAGGGTTTAAATGCAAAACCAGTGGAAGCTGGATTCAAACATGAGAACTTTGCTGGAGGAATATTTTACTATTTTTGTTAATTAAATATATAATTTAGTTATGCATTAGAAAAATAAAAATCATGTATTGGAGAAGTCGAATTTTGTGATATATTTTTGTTTGCAACTGAGACTCTTGATACTTATGTAGGATTTAGTCGTTCAGGCCGTTCGTCGAGCTTTATTTGAGGAGATCTCAGCCTATAAAGGTAACCTGGAAGACAAGAATGATATGGTACAACTGATTGAAGCACAGTTTACAACCCTGAGAAAAGTTTTCAATGTAAATTCTGATTCATTTAATACTGCTAACAACATAGTTGCTTCCAAGCTTGTTAATCTGTATCGTACGGGTAGACTTGGTCATTATACTTTGGATAGCCTACCAAGGACATATTATTAGAATTTACATGGAACCTTTATCATTATCTATGTATTTTATTTTTATTACATCGTCATCGTCACATTGAGCTTTTCTTATTTTCTAGGTAATCTATTATTATTGTTACTATTGTCACGGTTGTCACGCCACTGCCACTGCCCGCCGCCACCACCACCACGACCACCATTACTAATTCTTTCTTAGAGAGATTAAAGCTAAAGCATCCTCGTAAATTTACTTTACACTGGCTAGATAAACACTCGAAGAACACTTGATCCCAACATGCAATGCCCATTTTCTCCTTGAGATGGTTTCCTGGAAGACTTTTCGACAAATGAAACTATCTTCAACCACCACATTCAAAAATGACCCCCTCCCCTGGAAGACACTCCAACAAAGGTTTGAACTCATTCTAATGTCACTTTTATAGAACCATGAACCATCCTCGGATCTCTGAAGACTAGCCATTTTGTCTTGCTTATGATCTTGGATTATCGATTTCATCTCGCCTTTTACTCATCTAAGGGATCTCTCAACCACTAAAATATTGGATGTGGTGTGGGCATTTGTCATATACACCTTTAATTAATCGTTAAGGCACTCTCAAAGATTATCTTTTTGCAGCTCATAGTTATGTTGAATAACTGTCTATGGAGGTGAGACGACGAGTGTACACGTCCAACTATCCTTTGATGAAGAATATCTTGTATTCGTAGCTTGTTACCACCTCAAAGCTCGATTTTAGTAAGCACTCTTAATCAATCATCCAACCTTAGGTGTGTAAAGATGAAATTATTGATGCCTATGGTTGAGTTGAAATGGTCATGTAATTAGTAAAAATGATCACGGGGTTTACTAGTTGATTGTACTCAATGAATCATACCAACTAGTAATGGGTTGAATATTAGATGGTCAATATGTTCTAGGGCAATGATTAGCAAAATGGGACCCTAGATTGCCAATGTGAGTACATAGAACCTTCTGAAACGAAGTATACGAAAAAGTGTTTGTTGGGTTATATAAAATCTGCTTGTTATATAAGATCATGACTCACTATCCAGGATATTTGACAGTTTAGTCCTGAACCTGTTCCTTATTTTTACACTAATCTATTTTTGCATGTCTTGTTTCGTCTAGCAGACTAAATGATAAGAGACCAAGTCCAAGCATGTTTTTCGCTTACTTAGTTGAAGGAAATGATCGTTCAAGTCGACGACCACGACTCCAACGTTCGAAAAAGCATATACCGGAGCATCCCCGGAATATCGTACATCTAGTTAGGATTTTATCTTATAAATAATGGGGCCAAGTGATCAATAATGGGGCCAAGTGATCCATTAGACTCTTACAAACACTACTTACACACAGACTCGCAAACTTATTCACTCTTTATTGCATATACACTCTTGAATTCACACTAGCACTCGCACTACAACAAATATTGTATCATCGATCACATCGGTTCCCGAGTTGTACTTTGTTTCTTGTTGTAATAACATTGACTATGTAGATGACTGTTATAGTCGTCTCTTGAGGTTTTGTGTCGGCGATCTACATCAATCAAGGGCTTTCCTTGTAATTCCTTGTGTTCTTACTTATTAAATCACCATTTCATTCCAATATTCCGATGGATATCACTATATCCTAAGCCATATTTTGGTGTCTTGAGCAGTAGTTTTGGCAAATTACACAACATTCTTGTTACAAACACTTAGCATCTATGTCCAACAAATTAATTACAAGTTCTGAGCAGTAGTTTTGGCAAATTACAGAACATTCTTGTTACAAACACTTAGCATCTTTGTCTAACAAATTAATTGCAAATTTTATAACACTTTCATTAATCAATTAAAGTCTAGCACACTACCACACATTACAAATTTGATCACTAAATTGCTTAGGTAATTTTCGACCAAAACAATCTGGCGCCCACTGTGGGGCAAACAATGTTATTCTTTTACAAAACTTTTGCTAAATTCTTGCTCAATGAATTTCTCCCGAAACTCTTCTAAAAAATTGCTTCACAATCAAAATCACTTCATCTGTTATGCCTTCATTGACCTCTGGTCCAAATGTATCTCTTCCTCCACCTTAATTATCCCAAACCTTTCGTAGAAGGAATGACGACCAAACCAACAAAAACGTCTCTATCGGCCAAGTTGATTCAAGATCCGGAAAATCCGCTGAAACTACGAAATCCTTTCATTGTTCACAATAGTGAGATAGTAACAGCAATAGGATACCAATTGATTGTTGATTAAGGAAATCCAGACACTGAAGTCTAATTCCAAGAAGTCGGCTGAAGATATTTTCAATCCTTTACAACCTAGGGCTCTGAACTTTGGATCGATGGGATTCTCAGAGAATTAACAAGGAGATTTCATTCCCATGCAGCCTCGGGATACCTTTATTGGTCCATCTTTGACGATAGGAATATCTAGTGTTAGGAGTTCAGGATTAACCTCGGGATATGCTTCAGGATCCTTACCTTAAACATTCAGTTTGGTAACATATCAAATACTAATATTCCTAACCTTAATAATGTTGAGCCTATGCATGATGCAGGTATAAGCCCAGGTCCAAACCATATGGGAGACCCGGTAACAAAAGGGTCAATGTCGTTGAAGACGAGGATGATGAAGAATATCCAAAACTAACTAATTATTGTTTTAGTACTACATTGCAGGTTTGATCTATGCCATGAAGGACCTTGGAGACAAACCTAGGTGGCCAAGAAGAAATGATAAAAGTTCTTCCCGGAAGGATAATCTAAGTGGTGTGTATATCATGAGGATTTTGGCCACAATACCAAAGATTGCATTTCTCTTAAGAAGGTAATTAGTTACCTCCTACGCATTGGCCAATTGAAAGAGTTGCTAGGAAACAGGAAGGATTCTAAGGTAATTAATTCCATATCACCATCGCTAGATGCTAAGTTAATTAATTTCATATCTGGAGGATCTGATATATGTGATACGTCTTATTCTGCAGCTAAAAGACACATGATGGAATCAAAAGCAGAAAAAGGAGAAAGACCCACGAGGACAATGACCTTACCTCATGATAGGGTAATCACATTTGGGGAAGAAGATCGGGATAACGTTCAAGATCCTCAGTACGATGGGCTGGTAATTACTTTGTATATTGCCAACCATTTTGTATGAAGGATTCTAGTAGATGATGGAAGCTCGTCAATATAATTCAGCTTGAAGCCTGAAGAGGATGAACATTCCAGAATCAAAAATCATTTCAAAATCATCAGTCTTGGTTGGATGCAGTGGCGAAGCCAAGAATACTGTTGGGGAAATTAAGCTACTAGTGTACATCGATGGGGTAAACTCTATACAAATATTTTGTGTTATTGATACTTTATCATGCTTTAATATCATACTAGGTTGGCCTTGGGTATACGACATAAAGGTTGTGCCTTCCACCTACTACCAATGTGTAAAGCTACCAGCTCCTTGGGGAATGGTCAAGATAGAAAGTGACCAGCATGAAGCAAAGGAGTGCTACACATCCTCGATGAAATCCTTAGCAAAATCCTAGCAGTGATAACAATTAATGGGCCAAGCGCGTAATATCATTGAAACAAAGGAGCAAGATGTCAAGCAGGTATCGCTAGATCCAAACAACCCCGATATCATGGTGCTTATAGGAACCAATATCCCTAAGGATATTGCGCAATAACTAGAGGGTTAGAGGAAAACCCAAACTCGATCCACGACCCGAACAACTAGGAAAGACAAATCATCCATGGGGCCCACCCTCCACGTCGAATATGCCAAACAGATGAGATAAAAAGAACAGTATGAAAGCGACATGTGGCGAATGGCGTCAAGAGGATCACTAAATCCTTGATCTCAACTAGTGGTTATCGTAGGAGAGACAAAAAAGGGCAACTGATGCCAATCACGTATCTGGATCCTCCCCCCTCTCTCTGAACCTCAATTAGAGATTACCATAGAAGAGACCACATGGACATTCTGATAGTGACGTCTAACCAATCGCACGCCACAGATAGACACCCTCCTCTACCACCACTAGTGGTGAGCGGGAAAGGGACCAAAAGGATTATTCAGATAGTGACATCTCACCCAATTACTTCTCACCATCCCGGACATAAATATTACATTCAACTTAGGTGAAATCATTCCACATTCCATACTCTCTACTCTCACTTTCGCATATACTTTTACTCATGTAAAGAGCAATACTTATTATCACGCAAAGAGTGGTTACGAGAAGAACCCCTAACATCTTATTCTCGTAACGAGCTTAATGATGTTTCTAATTTTACAGATCAATTCAGTGAAGAAGTTCTTGAAGATCGAAGTCCAACAACCTGTAAAGCATTATGTAGTCAACCCTTGTGTAGTCAACCTGATTAAATAGATGTTTCTTTAATGCACATATAATACCTTGTATTACATACGATTTAATCAATATTGAACGAAAAATAATGATAGATCATAATAGTGCTCATAGACCATTATAATGTGAATATTCTTTTAAGGCTATAGAACTATACAAAATGCCTACAATCTACAATCATGATATTCTACATTTTTATTAATGTATTAAATATACGTTTAGTTAATAAATTAGTTGGTTAAATCTTATTATTTTATAAAATCAGTTATTACCTACAATCCTACATTTATATATTTTCTTTTCAAAGGCCCTCGTACTTGTTTATTCACATTCGTATTTATACTTTCTTTTCAAAAGCATTACTTTACGACAGTAATAACAACGAAGATAGAACGGAAATAATAAAAATAATAATAATAATAATAATAATAATAATAAATAATAATAATAATAATAATAATATAATAATAATAATAATAATATGGTAGAATTGTTTCATGATAATAATAACAAAATGCCTTCTAATACACAGGTTTCCTCTTGTATATATATCGAATTTTGTCAGCCAATTATCACCAAATGAAAGTTTAATGATAATAAGTTAGTAAAAATTTAATCCATATGTAATATCTTAGATCACATACATATTCTATTCTATACTATATTTTCAAAGGGCTTGTCCGGTAACAATTTTTTTATTAGTTAATGGAGATGATGGATCAATCTGTAAATGACATATTTTTTTTTATATTTTTAACTGTCTGTATTTTCTTTATATGTACCTTAATAATGCCTAAAAACAAACAATCAAGTTTGTGCTCTGATGGATAGTCAACCCTCTTTGTAACATGCTGGTGCAAGTTCTAACATTTAATTGTTCATTCGATGTGTGAACCTTTTATCGGTTCTTTTTTTTTTCTTCATAGACAAAAGTTTTGACTTTTCTCATTTTTAGTTTACTGCAATAACCAAAATTAATTATGATACACTCATAGCACAATCGATAGATTCAATATTATTTTAAGCATGTATTTATTTAAATACTTTTAAAGTTATTATTTGATAATACAAAGAAATTATCCTAATTACAAAAATAAGCATATTATTTTCCTATTATTATTATTATTATTATTATCATTATGAGAACTTTGAAAATAATAAATAGTTAAGAAAAAAATATAAAGATAAGTAAGTGACTCCTTATACTTTTAACAATGCATAACTAATACACTTTGATAACTCATTTAAGTTTAATAATTTTATTTTTAGTTTTAATTTACGTGAACTTAACAAAACAAAATACGTGATTGTAATCAAATTATTGGGATTTGTATTTGTTATCATGGATTTCAATCATTATAGTACAAACTTGATACGTATTTAATCCATTTATATTTTTTAGTAATTTTATTTTTCAAACAACTTGCTTTTGTTGTCTTTTTAGAAAAAAATAAATAAATACACGGTTAGTTTTTTTTCCCAACGTTTAGATATAAATTTTATTAAAAACGGAAAATGTATTTGAAATAGAAGTTTTTTTTATTAGGAACAAAACAAACTACGTAGTTTTTTGGTTTTTGGTAGTGTGACGACAAGTGACCATTTGTTATAAAAATGTGCTCACCACCTTTCTTATCAGATGCCCCGCCGCGTAAGACGGGTGTGTAACCTAGTTGATCAATATTGACCAAAACACAATGATAGATCAATAGATCATAACAATATTTATATGTATACATGTATCATCATCATCATGCTTAGTAAATCCCACATATAACAAAGCTAAGGTAGGGTCTAAGGAGGGTATGATTTAGACAACATCACCTTTACCCCGTATGAATAGAGAGTCTGCTTCTAGTGAGACCCCCAACTCGATAGTAATTTTTCATCAAGGCTTGGACATATGGCACATAGCACTAACAATTGGGACAAAGGCCGCTTAGCACACGTACCCTTTTGTTTTTCGGCTATCACCGTTACCATATGATGCATGATTAACTGTCTGCTACTTTTAAAGTTATATTAACGAAACTGATAAAATAATGTTAAAGTAATGCAATTTCACTTTTCTCCCCCGGGATACATATTGTATACGTAGCAAGTGGACCATATTCTCAAACCTGGTGGCTTGGTTGATTGGAATTGGCCTTTAATGACAAAATAAAATTGTTTATTATAATTATTCTTTTATTAATATTAATCATAAGTATGAAAAATGAGTTGTCACCTAGAATCTCTACCTACATCTATATTTTCTTTTCAAAAGCCCTCCTAGTTATTTATTCACATTTTCTTTTCAAAGCATTACTTTACGACAGTGATAACAAAAAGACATAACGGAAATAAAATAAAATACAAAAATAACAATATTGGGTGGAATTGTTTCAGTATCATCATGATATAATATTATTACTATTATTAGTATCATCATCTATCATCATCATACAGCAGTCGATCCTTTTCTTCGCCATCATTTCCCCGCCCCTTTTCTCCGACTCCGACTCCACCGCACCGCCGCCGCACCGCCGTCGTGCTCCTTCACAATTACTATCTTCGATTCCTTTTCGATTCGCCGCCAATCACTTTCTCCGCACCGATTAACTGGCGATCGCATCGTTTGGTACTTTTATCTTCTTTGTTGTTTCGTTACGATTAATTTTTGTTACTTAATCTGCTTGTTTCAGGATTAATTTGTGTTTGAATTGTTGATTTGTTGTTTCCGTACGGTTGTTGTATGATTATATTGTTTAATTGTGGTTTTGTGAGATTGTGAATCTGGATGTTTAGGTTTTGATTGGTGAATGAGCGGTTGTTATAGCTGATTTGTGTGGTTACTTGTTTTGCACGTTATGGTTTAGAATTGTTGTTTTAGGTTTGTATTGAAAGTTGATGTTATGATTTGGATACATATTGAATTTGAATGTTACATAAGACAGTTTATTAGGATGTGATTTGTTATTAGAAGTTGAGAATTAGAAAGTAATATTTTAAGTAGTTATTAGGCATTTGATTTTACCTTCTGCCTTGCTAGTTTATTTGCAATTTAGATTGTGCAGAGGGACAGTGTATAGGGTGCTAGAGGAAAACGTAATAGTTAGGTAGTTAATATTACTATGAAAATATATGCATATATGTTGGATATGGCTGTATGATCAGATGGAGGACCAAGGGCACATTCATAGTATAAAAACAATATTTGAACCATTTTTTATAACGGACACGAAAACATATTGGAAACTTTGTTCATGTGGTTTATTTGTTTAGTATATTTGTTGCCAGTTGGTTAAGATTTAAGTAAAGTGGATGTAGGGACATTTTTGTTACAGAGATATCCCTAATGCTTATCAGCTGATAAGATCATGAAACTGAAACAAAAAAGGGAGTTGTTCGAGATGCGTTTCCTATAAATTTCAACATAGGTCAAATAGTTGATGAGGATGATGTCAGATGACATCATCCAGTTCTATTTGTTAGTCCTTAAAACCTATATTTTGTTGTGCATATGCTCTTGTGACATTTTATCAATTATATAGATCAATAGAACATGTTTTTAGGTTTCTAAAAATATGCAGATTGTTTTTCATATGCTGTTTCTTACGGTTGACTTTGACTATGTTTAATTACTTTACAGCTAAGACAAAATTTCGATTGCCATTGTCGTTTGTGTCCGTTTCTTTTCGCACCGTAACCGGCATGCAGAACAGTGGCAGTCTTCCGAAGAGCAATTCTTTAAGAACCTCTCAACAATCACTTCGTCGCCTTAATTGTTGTTCTCAAATATCAACGGGTCAACAAACATCTCCAGTTGTGTTCCCCGAAAAACGTACAAAAACAAAGGCTTCTAGGCGAAATGATGTCAGTGCTAGTAGTGATGACATCAAGAAAGCAAAGAGGGAGGAACACAGAATCGATATTGGAGATGAAAAATCTGATCTGTTGGGATACGAAGTTATTTCCGGAAAACTAGTTTTGGATAAGAGGAAAAACATCAAAGCTGCCGATGCACAAAGTTCAACGGAATATGCACATCTAGATACTGTTGATGCTAAATTAACAAGCAGAGCATTTGTTTGGGGTTCTCATGTTTTAAGCCTTGATCACGTCGTTTCTGTAAGTATTCACTATATCTTTAAACATCCTCAAACTTTCCAACATTGGATCAAAACGCCCGCAAACTTTCCACGTAGGACCAAAACACCCTAAAATTTCACAGTAGGACCAAAACAACCCCAAACTTATACAACTACACCCCTTCTTCTTTAAGTGAGTTACACATTCACTTCTAACTTTTGGTAATTGACAACTTTGATCCTTCAAACTTTTTTACTCAATAACTTGACACTTCATTTTGTGTAAATTACCTTTTACGACATACACCGCAACGCGCGACACTTTATAATACTTTTCTTTTATCTATGCCTAAATCACTTTTACAACTTTACATCACGGTCTAAATTACTTTTACAACTTTACACCACAACGACCTAGACATACTCTTTTTTTTGTCCATGTCTAATGACGTTAATGTCACAAACGTAACGTGTGTAACAAAGTAAAAAATGCGTAATGTCGCGTGCAGGCCCACACGTTAATGTCATCATTGTATGCTACAACTGCAATGCTTATATAGGTCACATTGAGTTAGATTAGATACGTCGAAACACGCGTTTTTATATGGTTAACGCATCACATAACGTGCTAACAGCTATAAACAACTAAGGTGTCGCCGCCGAAACGCGCGTCCTATGGCAACAATTTAGTTCTTAAAAAAGTCAAAAAGTTTTTGCCTTAACTTTTGCTTTGCCGATAGGGAATTCGTTAGCTAATTCCGCCCTGATTTATGCAGGTGTCCTACAACTATGGTTTGAGACATTTTATTGTACATTCATACCCTCTAAAAAAGCGTTCATACATCTTGAAATCTGGTAGAAGCAGGAAGGATTTTTGCTTTCTGGCTTCAACTCCAGACGAAGCTTGTCAATGGGTTACTGGGTTTGCAGATCAGCATTGTTTTGTGAATTTTTCACATAACCCTTTGGTTAATGATTTTTCTTATTCACATATTAAAAGTAAAAGTCCACCCAGGATGCTTGTCATCTTAAATCCGCGGTCCGGACGTGGTCGCTCCAGCAAAGTTTTCCATAATTTGGTTGAACCGATCTTTAAGGTATTTTGTAATATCTAATCTTTATACACAGTATTCTAAATATCTGTTTTAGTCAATTCTATGCAGTTAATATCGGTGATATATCGGTTATTGGTCCCCATGTAAAATATCGGGGTCAAATATCGGTCAGAATATCAATACCTTTATTATCGGTGGTATTGACCGATATACCACCGATTTTCTTGATATCAGTACCTTTCTTCTTGGTTCTACCATTTGTGTTTCTTCTTATTGCTGCTATTAGTGTTTTAAGTCCTAACTGTTAATTGTTAGTGTTTTAAGTCTTAATCAGTTCCTACTTGCTACAATTGTTCGTGTTTTGCAAGTAGCAAAAGGTTAATTTGTTAATGGTAGGAGAGTATATTCAATTGTTAGTGTTAAATTGCTATATATATAAATTCTGCATGATATCAAGTATTAAAATTACCGATATCCCCCGATGATAACCTATATCTCAAAGATCGATCCTTTGACATATTTTACTGCATTAACTGCATAGAGTCAATTTACATTCTGGATTTGAGGGTTATCTGTTTCCAATGTTATTGGTGATACTTGTGCTTTGTAAACATTTCATTGTAGGAATACATTTATTAATTCATTTAGAATCAAGTTAATTCTTACATCACATTTAATCGCAATATGCTTTACAATAGGGTTTTTTAATTATAAAATCAAATTGCGCTTATTCTGCTTCTCTGAATTTATGTATTGTATTCAACAAGTTTTTCGATAACTCGTTTGGCCTCAGTTCCTATTCATGAGGATATATTTCATATCTATATTTTACAGCTTGCAGGGTTTAAGCTGGAGGTAGTCAAAACAACATCTGCTGGCCACGCTAGAGATCTAGCGTTCAGTGTTGATTTTAGCACGTGTCCGATGGTAGGCACTTTGCATCTTTTCTTTTCTTTTTTTGTTTTAGAGAACAATTTGCCAATTTTAAAAGCCATTTGTTTTTTGCCCTTGTGCTAGGGATTATATGTGTTGGAGGAGATGGAATTGTCAATGAGGTTGGTGTTTAAATTTTCAGTTAATCTCGCGTGTCCACTACAATTTTTTACAATACGGGGATTGATATTTCAACACCTGAATTGTTGAAATGCTTTATTGTTGCAGTTCGCACCTGAACATGTGATCTTTAGGTTATCTTAACAATAATAACTACAGACTAGGCTGTCTATGTTTTATTATCGTAATACATGGTTGTATGGTATTTTTTTAATCTATAACCAAGACAGCTCTTATTAAGGATTATAGTTAAAAGAAAAGACTCATTTGGTCCTCAAAAATCGAATGTGAATATTTTTAATCGAGCCAGATGAAAAATATAGGAAGGAAGGAACTATGCTCAATAAGGCAATACTTAACAGTAAAAGAGTAATAAAGTATTATATTCCCTAAATGGAGGTTCTATTAGGGAAGCATCCAGGATCTCCAAAAAGTACTTTCGACTTTCTTGTCCATAATAAACGAGAGTTGACGACATCAAACTTGAATAAACGATGAGAAAGTGTAGTTTTTTAAAGTGCACAGGATAGAATGTGTATCAAGTTTCTGTTTAGAGTGATTCGAGTGAACCTTCAATGAATCCAATAAGGTAGGTCCTTAAATATAATAGAATGTAGGTCAGCAGGTGTCTATTTCTATGCTTAATTGAACTATAAGTCTGCAATTTATTAATTATCAAGTTTTCACTACGATTTGCAAGAGCTATAGCTGTAGTTAGTAAAAGCAAAAATGATTTGCAAGAAGTCAACTTTTAGTTTTTGCATGTTGAGTCACTTACAAGAGAAATGCTATAATTTAATTTGAAATGTAGGGGAGTATGATTATCCAATAAACGTGGATTGCCATGATGCCCAACTTACAAAAATAACGCATCCTTTATTTGAGTATGTTTTTTCATTCGACAGCTTGTGTGTATTTACGTGATACAAATAGGGTACTAGCTGATAGAGGTTGGAATTTGTCGATATAAAATTAGCTTATAAGGAAACATGTGGTTTGAATGGTTAATTATGTTTGTTCTAAACTGGCTATGGATATAATAGTATTTTTTTGCTGGTAGCTCATTTAATGATTTTATTTATTGTACAGGTTCTAAATGGTCTTCTTTGCAGAGACAATCAGAAAGAGGCAATATCAATCCCAATCGGTATCATACCCGCTGGCTCCGACAATTCTTTAGTCTGGACCGTTCTTGGGGTTAGGGATCCAGTTTCTGCTGCACTAGCTATAGTTAAGGTAATGTTTGTTATTAGTATGAGTTTCAAGTCAAACATGTAATCAACCATTACCATAAAGATTTCAGGTCAAACAGGTTTTAATAACAATCAGATTAATATTATTACAATTTAATTTTTTTTCCAGGGTGGTCTGACTGCTACAGATGTATTTGCGGTTGAATGGATTCAGACCGGCGTAATTCATTTTGGAATGACTGTGTCATACTTCGGTTTCATTAGTGATGGTAAGCTCTATTATTCTCCGATGGCTGCTTGATACTTATGATAGGATTAACGGTTACGTTGATAAATTATATATTAATATTAATCTTTGTCACAGTGTTGGAACTTTCTGAAAGATACCAGAAACGCTTTGGTCCTCTACGTTATTTTGTTGCCGGTGTTCTCAAATTCTTATGCTTACCAAAATACAGCTATGAACTGGAATATCTACCAGCTTCTAAAGGGAGAAACGATCTAGAACGACAAGCCTTAGCAGACAAAGATGTAGTTGACATGTCAGATTTATACACAGACGTCATGAAGAGATCAAATACAGATGGCATCCCGAGAGCCTCCAGTTTATCAAGTATCGACTCCATAATGACACCTGGTCGGTCTGGACGCGATATGGATACAACGTGTAGTAGCACTGAGCCGTCGGATTATGTACGGGCCATTGACCCGAAGTCAAAACGTCTTTCGAGTGGAAGAAACAATGTGACATCTGAACCAGAAGTTATTCATCCTCAAGTGCCGCTTTCGTCAACTCCGAATTGGCCGAGAACACGCTCAAAGTCGAGGGCTGATAAAGGGTGGAGTGGGCTGACATCATCACAGGTGACATCATCAAAAATACCGATTTTTAACTATAAAACACTGTGTCCACACACACACACCAATCTAGGAAACAAAGTATATACACATAATGACAATAAAAAGGGTTAACTGTATAAAAGTATCCAAGTGTTCTTCAAGTGGGTAATGTAGCATTTTTTTCATTCATAAAAAAGGAACAAACTTTCAGTTTATAATTGTAAACATTTATAATAAAAAGCATTTTGAAAGTTTGTATCTTTTTTATGATTGAAAAAAATAATCGATTACCCAGAACATAAATTTGAGGAAAACTGGTTACCTTTTTTTTTGTAAGAGTAAAGTGTCATTTTCGTCCCTAAGGTTTTGGCTACTTTTGCAACTTTCGTCCAAATGGTTTTTTTCCGCATCTGGATCCAAAAGGTTTGAAATCTTGCAATTTTCATCCGGCTTGTCAATTCCATCCATTTTTCCCCGTTAAGTCAGATGTAATTCCGTCTTTTTTGTTAACTTAAAGTTAAAGGGCAATTCAGTCTTTTTCAGGGGTATTCGGTCTTTTTACATGAAGTGAAAAAGACTGAGTTGCCCTTTAAGTTAGCAAAAAAGACAGAAATACCTCTTGACTTAATGTAGAAAAATAGACGGAGTTAACGAGCCGGATGAAAATGGTAAGATTTCAAACCCTTTGAATTCATATGCAGAAAACAAACCTTTGGACGGAAGTCGCAAAACTGGCCAAATCTCGGGGATGAAAAAGGCATTTTACTCTTTTTTAATTAGCCTAGATAAAAACATATGTTTTCTGAATATTATATAATTTAGTTACACTTTGACAACAGGATCCTACTAGAGCTTCATGGGGAAACTTAGGAGCGAACGATAAAGAGGATATATCATCAACAATGTCCGATCCAGGCCCAATATGGGATGCGGAACCAAAGTGGGACACAGAGCCCAATTGGGAAATGGAAAACCCGATTGAATTACCGGGCCCACCAGATGATGTTGAAAGTGGAGAAAGGAGGGAAAGTGGGGTTCAGATGAAAGAAAACTGGGTAGTTAAGAAAGGAAAGTTTCTTGGCATTCTCGTTTGCAACCATTCGTGTAAAACCGTTCAAAGTTTGAGTTCTCAGGTGGTGGCACCTAAAGCAGAGCATGATGATAATACTATGGATTTATTGTTGGTTCATGGTACTGGAAGACTGAGGCTGTTGAGATTTTTCTTGCTTTTACAGATGGGCCGTCACCTTTCTCTTCCTTATGTTGAATATGTGAAGGTACTGTATATTACTTGGTCAAAATTTAAAGAGTAAAGTACATGGATGGTCCCTGTGGTTTACCAAAATTTTGGATTTGGTCCCTAGCTTTCCAAAAGTACACAGATGGTCCCTATGGTTTGCACTTTGTAACACATTTAGTCCCCAGCTTTTTCCAAAAGTACATGGATGGTCCTGTGGTTTGCACTTTGTAACGCATTTAGTCCCTAACTTGGTAATGCTAAAACCTTTTAGAGTTGTTGGTTGGGGACTAAATGCGTTACAAAGTGCAAACCACAAGGACCATCCATGCACTTTTGAAAAGCTAGAGACCAAATCCAAAATTTTGGTAAACCACAGGGACCATCCGGGTACTTTACTCAAATTTTAAAACTGGGTATATTAAAGCGTTGTTAGGTAATTAGCGATAACTTGAGTTGCCATTTTCAACCCATTTGCTTATGGGTTATGTTTTAGATGCTTCGAATAGTAAGTGATTAGCTAAAAGTGTCTCTAATGCGTACACTAATAATTTAAAAAAAAAAAAACAAACATGGACAAGAAAGTGTGTGTGGGTCAACCCTACTTGGGCCGTACTGTTTTATAACCCATACAGAAATTGACATGTTTAACCGGAACCTATATGACCCGTTACCCAACCTGCCTGACCCACCCGTATTGTTGCCTTTAACAAAAACTCTGCTTGTAATGGATCAAGAGCCTAATTACCAAGGCAAAAGCAGCTTTTTTGAAAATAAGTTTCTGGAAGTAATCTTAGAAACTTTTGACTAACCACCAAATGCTTGTAATGTATATTAACATTATATTTTTGCAGGTCAAATCAGTGAAGCTGAAACCAGGGAAAAGCACACACAACGGGTGTGGAATCGATGGTGAACTTTTTCGAGTCTCTGGTCAAGTCGTCTCATCTTTACTTCCAGACCAATGCAGGCTCATTGGCCGCCCTCTGAGCAGCAATGTGAAATGACTATTTTACCCCTCCAAATGTGGATCTGGTCGATTACCCTAAGCATACCCCGTTCCACTGTTACATATCAGAGGTCGTTGTATAATTTGATCTTTTGTCCTGTCTTCGGCTTGATTTCTTGTTTCCCCCTTACCGTCCGTAGTTTCCGATCTTATATATACATATACATATCTTACTTTGTATCTGCTGGTGCTTAGATTGTAATCTTTTTTTTTTGTGGATGGAAACAACATTTTGGAGTTGATTTGAATTGGCATGTGTATTGTAAAGCATTATGTGAGTTGAACTTCTTGTTGCCTCTTATTGGCTGCTTTTGAACTTTAAAGTTTGTTGGATTAAGTGGTTATATATTGCTTTATTGGACCACACGGTGATATATCTAAACACGTGGCAAAATTGAGGGTAAGATGATACTTGACAAAAATAGACAGGTCAGATGAATTAGAAAATCTTTTTGTTTAAAATAAGTTTTTTTAATGGTGATAATTAAAACAATTTATGTAAAAGAAGATCTTATGTCAAATCATCTTCAAAATGAATAAAACAAATAGATTACCAGAGACCCACTTGCTCTTTTGTCACCTTCTATTTGTAGCATTGATATGAAACAACTAGCTCAAAGACAAGGTCAAATTGCCAAATCCACTTAATCAAATAAAATAACCAATGGGATGTCATTATCATTAAAATTCATTCAATATCTTTAAACCAATACTTTTGAATATTTTGAACCTAACTTATTTTTTCATTTGTATCTAAACCTTTAAAAGAAGATATAGCTGGCTTGAAATCGAGCTAGAGATGTTTTTAAAAATGATTATTAGATATTTGTCAATCAAAAAATCAGATTGTAAATGTTGGAAATGATAAGATTGTGATGGTTATATTAACTTGTCCACCAACTTCAATCATTTTAGTTTTATTTTATGAACTTCAACCATTTCCTTTGCTAATCTATATTTCACTTCATATTTATGTTTGGATAAACCACTTATCATTTCTTTGCACCCATAAGATCATGGGCGAAGCATAGTTGGGCGAGGAGAGGCGCCCGACCCCCCGAACTTTTTCATTAGTGTCCGGTACGTAGTTTTCGTATAGAATTTTTTAGGTATATACGTTTTCAACTCCCCGGTTTTATAATTTTTCTAGGTATATACGTTTTCGACTCCCGGTCGGAAATCTCAAGCTTCGCCACTGCATAAGATAAATATGTTATAGGTTACTTTGTATTGTTTCTTTAAAGTTTCAAAATTCTACAATCAAACAGCCTATTATATACTTATGGTATAAGAACTTATTAAAATATCATCTAAAAACTTAAGTGTCGGTCTCTGATTTCAGAATACGAACAAGAATGAAAGCATATTAACATAGCAACAATGTGCACATCACTTTTATTTCTACAAGATATGTTATATTATATGATTTTTTGCAAGTCTTAACAAGCCTTTTAAACTCATTTTCGATAAATCTAGAGAGTCCGTTACATGCTTTTACAATTATTTGAGATCTTTGTGGAACTAGATATTATTCTTTCATGAATTGTGATCCATGTGTTTTTTTTTGCTTCAAAATCTTCTAGGTGTTTGTGAGACACTCGTAAGATCACCCAAATACGCCTACTTAGTTGACTGGTAATATGATTCTTGACCCACTTCACGTTTCATATTCTACTTTCTTTATGATTCTCGACTTTGATCGAAGTGTTTGAACTTTATATTAGTCAACGTGAAAAAAGTATTACTTTGTACTAACAAACACATGGTCGGTGTAAAACACTTGAGAGCTCCATCTTGTTGACCAAAAGAGTTGGCCTAACTTATGCTTAGAAAGACTCCATTGAACATTTTCACAAGGCTGTTGTTGACAAACAAATCAAGTTATGTCACGCTAACCCTTAGGTCGATGTCACGTGCATTTATAAATATTTTCTTTTTTCATTGTGTTTGGCATGATTGTTCTTGCCTAACAAATTCTACCTAGTTGACCAACATACAATTAATATCCACAAGTTAACAAATCACTATGTTCATACACTAAACAAAATATAGCCGAAGTATATTTATTATAAATTCATAATGAAATATGCATACGAGTTTAACTTAACATTTAACTTTATAAATACAATTTATTGTTTTGTACGTCTAATTATATCTAATTCACTATATATAAAAATTGTATTTATAGTACTACTATATCTTAGTTTTGATAAATGAATAGCAGCTTTACTATATAATAAAAAAATTATCTTTTAAGTTTCAATTTCACCCTTTATACTTTAAATAATACATGTCTTTAATCAAATAATTTTCATTTTATTTGATTTTTCACTAATAACTTGCGTTTATTAACTTTTATACAGAAAAAAACCTAGGGGTAGTAGTCATTATCAGAACCAATAACAATATTATTTTTATGGGTTCGATCAATACAAAACACATGTCGATATCCCTTTGGTCGTATCACAACTTTATTTTTTTTGTTTTCCTTTCAATTGTTATACTGAATGTCAGTACTGTAACAAACTGAATTGTACCAGCCTAAACAAAATTCTCACCATATCGTGCGAGGAGAATCCGCTATTTTTTATATAATAATAATAGTAATAATAATAATAATACAAGGGAATATAATATAATGGATACGAAAATTAAGTGTAGATCTCAAACTATAACTAGCGTTCTTCAAGAAATACAATATATGGTACATGGACCACACCCTCTCACGGAACTTATAACTAATAAAATTGGGCGCAGACAGGAGGCGACCAACAGAAGAAACAAGCATCCATCAATCTAATCTCTCTTCACCCAAATTCATCTTCATTTTATTCACTTTTCTATTCTAGGGTTTCTAACTGTTTTCTAGGGTTTCATATCATCTTCTTCTCAATGGATCCATCAATTCACCCTTCCGACACCGAAATGTCTGACGCCGCCGCTCCTCCTCCTCCGCCGCAGCAGCAGCAGCCGGTCGCCGGAATCGACAACATCCCGGCCACTCTTAGCCACGGCGGCAGGTTTATTCAGTACAATATTTTTGGTAACATCTTCGAAGTTACCGCTAAGTATAAACCGCCTATTATGCCTATTGGAAAAGGAGCGTACGGCATCGTCTGGTGCGGTTACTGTTTTTGAGTTATTGTGTTTTTTAGATTGATTTGTTAGGGTTTTGATTGTGTTTTTGGTGATTTTGTGTGTGTGTGTGTGTGTGCAGTTCGGCGTTGAATTCGGAGACGAATGAGCATGTGGCGATTAAGAAGATAGCTAACGCGTTTGATAATAAGATTGATGCGAAGAGGACTCTACGGGAGATTAAGCTTTTGCGTCATATGGATCATGAAAATGTTAGTGAGTAGTGGCGTTAATTGTTTATGTTTTATCTTTCTGTTTGTGATTTTGGTTGTTTGTGGTTGTGGTTTAGTTGTTGTTGATGATTTTGGAATGCTGTCACTGATGATTGAATCAGAATTCACATTTCACAGTTGTTAATTAGTTGTTGTTAATTATGGATTAGAGCATGTGCTTACATCCAACTGAATGATTGTGTTTGAAGTTGAAGATCTGCCTGATATATATGCATATCATGTGTTTGCTTAGATCGGTGCCTGATTACTGATTGATGATATGAGCTGTAAAAGTTTATGCAGTTCATAGGGTTTGCTATTGTTTCTTGATCAATGATTATGAGACTTTATTAGCTGCCATATGATTAGAGTACTTTATTGGCTACCACTTTTTGATTAGTAAATAATTAGTTCATCTATCTTATTTGTCCCGGTATGTGTGGGGGTTTCGGTTATACGAGTGATGAAGGAGTCAGGGATTTGATTAGAAACCTTTGGTCAGATGATGCCAAAATAGTTTGACATTAGTTACATATAACAACAAAACAGTCAAATGATATACTGTTCATAAACATGGTTTTTTGTGTGTGTTGGTACACTTTTTTAAGTTAGTGGATTTAGGTTTATTGGCAGCTATGATAAGATGAAAAGCCGGCAAGGGATTAAATACGCCTGCTCTAGAACTTAGAATAGTTGTTGGGACTTGGGACCACTTATTGTCAATCTAAAAACGTAGATTAGCCAGATGCCTAATACTGATAATTACCATTACCCTTATTTTAGCATAATAATTGGATTTTCATTGTTTTCTGATACTTTACCATTTCCAGAAGGACTTGGTACTAGGGATTTGAGATTTAAAGGTAACTATAGAGTGTCTAGGTGGGTGAGTCATGACTCATGACTGAACACTTGCTTTGACTATTAATAGCCTTTTTGCTTGTTGCTGTGAAATATCTAACATGTTGATACCATATCCTCTTCAAATCAGCATGTTGCACTTGAGTCTTGACTCAAGGTTTTTTTTGTAGCTCTTTTCTGTGTACATGGGGTTTGCAGTATAACCTCTTGTTTTGTCTCAAGTGTCTACACTTTGTAATGGAAACTTAAATTACAAAGGTTTGGCACACGGCATGACTATACGTTGTTTACATCTACTATTGTTCTTAGTTCCCCTATATTTGAAAGTAAATCTTGAACAAAAAGAAGTGCTAAGTAAGTAGATGTGGTTCTCTGTGACTGATGTCTGGTTTTTTTTTCATGTAGGTTGTTGCAATTAGAGATATAATTCCACCTCCTGAGAGGAATGCATTTAATGATGTCTACATTGCTTATGAGCTCATGGATACTGATCTCCATCAAATAATTCGTTCCAATCAATCATTATCAGAGGAGCATTGCCAGGTCTATTTTTCCTGATCTACTTCTACAGTCTTTTATTCTGATGTCTATTTTTTATTTCAAATGCCCATGCTCTTAACATTTTTGTTGCTTGTCAATACTCGTATCACGTTGTTAATTTATTTATCTTTAGCCCACTCAATGTGTTTATTGTTTTTTTATCTTTTAGATTAGTATCATAGTACTGTGGTTGAAATTTTGTTTGGGTGACTTCATACCAAGTTTATGTTTCTGTTTTTATTAGTCCATTTGTCCACAGCGATGGAGAAAGTGATGTTAAAACTTTCATTTACTATGTTAATGTTCCAATCTGATTTGGAAAATTGGATTATGTATTGTGCTGTTGAATCTAACAACTTTTACTCCTTTTTATAATTAAGCCTGTTTTAGGTTTTAAACTGTGACGAGTTCACCTATAAGGCTTTGACTAGTTACCCCTGATATATATCTCCCTTAACGAGTCGTTTCTGCTGTCATGTAGCTTTGATGAATTTCAATCACATGTAGATCAAAGTTGATTGGAAAGTGTACCACTATGTTCATCATGTAACTGTAGGAAAGAATGGCCAGGTTTTTACCAGATACTTTACATGTTTTGATAAAAAATCAATGGATGATCTTTATTGCTATTAATAATCCTTGTTAACATCTTGAGAGGGAACATGGCATATGCCCTTTAACCTTCAAGCAGCTAAAATTGGATGCTTATAACATAAAAAGGAGCAACTATCTATGTTGTCATTTATGATGCGTCATGCATGGTGTGGAGGTGTGCATATACTGCTTAAAAAACATGTTGCTTACAATTTTCATGAAGATTACTTTAGGGGTTGTACTGCACAGTGCTTATTTATCCACTCAGATACTGGGAGTTAGCATAACTTAAGCATTAACAACAATTATTGTTGATATCATGTTTAAGTGAAAAAAACAATAATGTTTCCTTTGTATAGTATAGACACGTCAGATCCACCCTTTAACTTAATGGTATTTGAGAAGGAATTCACTTTTTTTTGAAACTCAACATCGTTTGTGTCATGTGCAATTATGCTGTTTAATGTCTTGTTGGCAGCAATTTTCATATAGCTTCATTATAAGTGCACATCATATTGGCCTATTGGGTTAAGAGTTGTTTGAAAGAATAAGCTTACAAAGTGCTTTGAGATGGTACTAAACAGAACTGTTAATACTTAATAGCAATTCATGAACTGCTAGAGTCAATTTAATCTGTGGGTTTATGACGATCTTGGTTGAATCATTTATAGAATGCATTGGGAACTTTCAACAATTTTTGTTAAATTTTGTAAATGCTAAATTTAGGCTCAAAATATTGTGTTGTAACACTACAACAGATAACATATACTGAGATATGCTTATCATGCTAACGAGTCATTTGTTGTCTTGCAGTATTTTTTGTATCAGATCCTGCGTGGGTTAAAATACATACATTCTGCAAATGTGCTGCACAGAGATTTGAAGCCAAGCAATCTTCTACTGAACGCTAATTGTGATCTGAAAATATGCGATTTCGGACTAGCTCGTGTTACATCTGAAACCGATTTCATGACCGAATATGTTGTCACAAGATGGTACCGTGCACCAGAGCTGTTGTTAAACTCTTCTGATTATACTGCTGCCATTGATGTATGGTCTGTGGGTTGCATTTTTATGGAATTAATGGACCGCAAGCCCTTATTTTTCCGGTAGAGATCATGTACACCATAAGATTGCTTATTGAGAGGATTTTCTTATATTTCATTCTGTTATCCAACATTTAAAACCATTGATAAGTTAATTTAATCTGAATAGCTTTACAAACATGTGTATTACACGGTTAATTATAAAAATTAAATTAGATTGATATTATTTTAATTTATAGGTGTTATAACCTGTTATTAAAACGGCTTGATATCAAATATTTAATAATGAACTTCAATATAATTCTTATCACACGGTTAAAAGGTAATATATATATCTTATACATTCATATCTGAATTTCACTGTGAGTAAAAATGTCATAATATTATAATCTTATACATTCATGTGTAATACCGTTAATAAATGTAACAATATCATAATCTTATCACACGGTTAAATATGTGTATTGTTGATGGCTACATCAATTTTTTCATAAATTATAATATTAAGTTTTCCGTGTGATAAATTTAATCGTTTTTTGTTTATAAGATTTGTTCGGAGATGATATATTATAAATTAAAATTATAATACTATTTGTACTTTTATATAACGTTATTGTTATAATAATTATTTATATAATATTAGGAGGTTTGGCAATTTTTTAGGGTAAAAATTAATTGTTATACGTATAATATTAGACAAAGATATATAAAATAAATAACAACACAATATTATATTATTATTATTATATATTATTAAGGATAAGGATATAAAATATTTTCAAATAAAATATACGCCAAATTGTGAGGTTGAAGGAGAGAATGCTATGTGACATTAACCGGAATCTTTTATTTTAAGTTAGATTATGTATTTAACTTCTATAATGATTTTTACCAAGCAGTTGATTGGAACTCCATCAGAAGCAGAATTAGGGTTTCTTAATGAAAATGCAAAACGATACATTCGACAACTACAACATTATCCACGACAGTCATTCAATGAGAAGTTTCCTCAAGTTCATCCTGCTGCTATTGATCTTATTGAAAAGATGTTGACATTTGACCCTAGACAGAGGATTACAGGTTGGCTTCCTTGCATGTTACACTTATTTTATAGTATATTTATTAAATTGCTTTAGACTTCATACTAACTAGTTTTTTTACCCGTCGCACATTGCGGCGGCGCCGTACGCAAAATGATAACGTTTAGACTACAATCAACCAGACTCGTTTCCGAACTAAATTTACGTCAAAACGTATGATAGCTCAAATTTATACCGTCGAATCAAAACGTATTATATTTGACCCAATTTGTTTTCAAACAAAATATACTTCAAAACATAGTCGAACTCAAAACGTACATAAAAAACATTTAATAATTGACCCGAACTCGTTTTCAAACAAAAAATACGTTAAAGCGTAGACGAACTCGAATTTATACGACACGTCCATAAAAATAAAAACGTAAGAAATTAGTTTTTTAGGGTAAGCTCGAAACTTTAGAAACTTGACGGGGTCAAAGTGATAGTTACAAAGTTAAGAGGGTAAAAATGCGTTATATGTCAAAAGTTTGAAGGTGAAAAGGAAGTTAGAAAGTTTGGGGGACTTTTTTGTCAAGGTAGAAAGTAGAAGGTTCATTTTTGTCAAGTTAGAAAGTTGGTTTATGTCAAGTTAGATTTTTGAGGGTTAATTTTGTCAATTAAGAAAAGCTAGGGTGAATTTGTCAAATCTGCAAGGTGGTTACCGACCTTTCAGTTTAAGATTCTATAAAATATAATATGATGTTGAGAGGTTTGTGGTCCACTCGGCTCATTTGACTCGTTTTTCATTTTATCCAAATTATGCATCAACAAAATACACCTGAAGCAACTTTGACCCATTTGACTCGTATTCATTTTATACAAATTGGCCTGTTGGTGATGAATTTAACCCAAGTTGACCTGTTAACATTTTATATCTCATGTTAACATTCCAACTTATTATAAATGTTGGTTTCAGTTGAAGATGCACTTGCTCATCCATACCTGACATCACTGCATGACATCAGCGATGAGCCTGTGTGCATGACCCCTTTTAATTTTGACTTTGAGCATCATGCCCCAACTGAAGAACAGATGAAGGAGATGATTTATAGGGAAGCTCTTGTTTTTAATCCCGAGTATCAGCATCTGTGAGTCCTATCACTGTTATTGTTATTGCTATCGCTGTTTGTTTGTTGTGTGGTTTTTGTAGTAGCGTGGCGATCTGTGATTTCATAATTTTATCTGTTTGCTGTATATAATCTCTCATTTAAAACATGATGTTGAATTATTTTATTTGGTTAGGGCCATAACTTGGCAACAATACCGATTAGACGTCGTTGTTGTATGTTGTTCTATGATCACTGTCATTGAAACTGTATTTTTTTTTGCCTTCTACATGAAGATTGAGTCGGTACAAGTGTAAACACTAGTAATGGAAGTTATATCTGTTCTAGTGACGTGAATATTTTACTGCGCATGATATTGTATCATGTGGGATGACTGGGATACGTAAGGGTCAAAACAGATGGGTTTTCATTGGTCTGTAGAGACAATTCTCATCTTTTAAGTTCGTAAATTTGGATAGAAAAAATGTAGTGCTATATACATTGAACATGTTACAGCCAACAGCGCGCCACCTCAGCAAAGGCACAAGCGTGATGGTGCGCGCCACCTCACCGGAGCATGCTACAGCCAACATGGAAATCATAGGTGTATCATTCTTTCTTCTCTCATCTTAGCAGTCTTGTCAGGTTGAAGATTTTAGCAACACAATTCAAATCAGTTTCAAATAAAATGGACCGATAAAAAATGAACATAGTTAAACATTTGGATTTTTATTAAAACTCAAATGAAAATGATAAAAAGGAAAAGAAAAGAAAATATTTTTATATTAAGTCCATCATGGGCTTGGACGGATTAACAATCTATTTAAATAGCTGAATGCCTGAATTACAGAACTTTAATAAATACGTCAACAACATAACAATTCTAATTCAGGGAACATATTACTAAACTGAATTTGAATATCAAGAAACAAATTAACCAAGAATAACTAATTAAATATAATGTTTAATTAACCAACTTCAAGGATCTAAATAAGTAATGGACTTTCAAGATTTCAAATTCCCAACCACAAAGAAACAAGGAACAGTGAGCTGCGAGTAAGGAGGCATGAGCTACAACAGCGACGAAATGGACAGATTTATGTGAAGGGGTAGAGGGTGTGGTGGAAGAGCCGGGGGCAAGTCAACAATAACAATGTTTCTTGATTTTTCAGCTCCTTTGATGACTAAACCTTAGTCCCAATGCAACAGCCCATCAGCGCCTTGGACCCTGTTTGGGTTTGATCTCTGTCGTTAGGGGAGTACCCCTATATTTCTCTCTAGTGGTATGTATGCATCTTACATACACAGAAAAATAGATGGGGTTATGCATCATTGTTACAACATGCGTCAGACTTGTACTCTTATTTTTTTTTTACTCTTGCTAGCATCTATAATTGCCCAAAAAAAAAAAAGAAATACATGTACTATACATTTTTATTCTTCTTTTCTATGAGGGTAAAGTCTAGTTAACTCCTTTAAATCCAAAGATGTTAATTATAATGTTTCAACATTAAGCACGTACACACATACATATAGACTTGTTTTCTTGAGGCTATAGGGTGTGGTCATGACCCTCTACATAGGCGTCACGTCATCCATCTTTAATCCGTCATTCAAAACTACTACCCTAAGACCGCGAGGTGTGGGGGGCTTGGATTAGGGGCTTTGCTCGACGCGTGGCGGGGGTGGGATCCACAAGCCAATTCTTGAAATCAAAGGGTGTGGGGTGGTGTGGCTTCGACTGGCGTGGCCAGCCATATGGATTTATTTGGGTGGCTTAGATCGAACCAGCCAACCAAAGCCAGCCACATCACCTCAGCCTCACGCCAGGCACCATACCCACGCCAAAGGGGCAACACCATGCTCAACGTCAACCCGGGTGGAGCACCCGGTATTTAAATGCCCCAACGCCCTAATTTCCACGCCCACACCCACTAGTCTAAGGGTATGGTCATGAGTCATGACCCAAACCACTATCTCCTTTATTTTTTAATGTATTTTTGTCTTAAAATCATCAAATAGGAGGGTCGTGGTAATTGTGGTTTAATCCATGGAAACCACCATCAATCAAGGATGGGGGGAGGGAGGGTTGTACCATTTAATTAATTGTCCTATGTGGAAATAATGTTCCAATCCATGGCCTCAAACCCCATAGGCTAATTACTTAACACTCGAGTTGGGTTGTTCTTTAATATCCCAAGCTTGAAGTTAAGCTAGAACATATAAAGAACGCGATAAAAGGGGTCCCACCATCCCGAGGCCCTAGCCTCAAAGACCACCCTATTACAATCAAATCAGTATAATGTATAAGAACCAATATCTATGTATGCCTATGAGAGAAAAGAGACTAATGAGAGAGATATACCTGTAAAGGGAGAAGAAAATAGCAATAATAAAAAAAGCACTTGAAATACAAGTTACCACTCTTTGTAATACAAGGGGAATGCGTCGGGCTCCATCAGATCAGGCTTGGGTACCCACTACATTTATGTACATTAAACTTTTCATAGATAGACAAAAGTAGTAATTATTGCCTTTTTACGTTGCATTGACTATGAATAGCAAATGGTTACTTGAGACATTTCAGATTATTAGGGATCAATATATATATATAGGGAAGAGTTATCTTGAGAATACCCATCTTTATGAGAACACAAGGAACAATTTTCATCCATTGATCATCCAAAATTAAGGGCTAAAATTAGAGAGGTTTAGATGAGAAGGAAACTTAAATTACAAGACTATAGGGGCTTTATTGTCAAAACACTCAAAACACAAAACCCATAAAAAAACAGTTCATCACATCTGCATACCAAAAAAAACCCTTCAAAGTTCAAAATCACGGTTAACATCAGAGAGAACAAGCAATCCACCATCACCACCGTCCATCTCATTCTCCGATGGCGGCGTCATCGTCGGCTCCAGATATGTTAGTTGTTGCCATTAGTCGACTTGGCTTTGGTTCTAGGGCTGGATTTGATATAACTGATGAATCAAATGGTGTAGCACTCACCTTCACCAAGCTTATGCAATCTATTCATGGAGGTCAAGAGCCTATACACTACTGGTATATAAGTTATAGAATATTTCGGTTTTTTTAAATGCATATGTGAAAATGAATTATTAGGTTAGCAATTTATGAATAATTGAAGTAGATTAAGATTTTGTGGTACAGTGAAAGTGAAATTGATGTAGAGTCGACACCAATTTTCCAGTGAATTACATAACTCATAACTACTAGAATATATGTATCATTTTTGTTACATATATATATGTTCAATTGATCTCTGCAATTGAAGTATTAATTTACCAGTTTATGAAATTCTTTTGTGCATAATTTTGTAAACAAATGTTGACACATGTGTACATCATAGTTAAGTTTTAAACATCTGCCATGTATGTAAATGTTTACATATGTGTACATTCTCATAGTTTTTTAAGCTTCAAAAATGTTTAGACGATCTGATCAGAAGTAGTGTCACAGTACCTGCAGCGACGTGTGTGATGTGTGGGGACTTTGATGAGACAGCTAACCATCTATTCGTTTCATGTTCTTTTGAACTAAGTATTTGGGATCGGGCTGTCTATTGGTGCAGGCCGCCCTCGTGCTTCCAGTTCAGAGCCAGAGATGCTTTAGCTATTCATATGCATAACCGTGGGTCTGCAAAGTGGAGAAAAACAGTCCACCTAATGGCCCAAACAACAATTTGGTGTCTTTGGAGGGCCTGTAACGCTAAAGTTTTCGATGGCAAACAACAAAGGATGGATGGGGTCATGGAAGAAATCAAAGTTTTGGGCAACTTGTGGCTGAGAAACAGAGCAAAAGTGCAGCATCTGGCATGGGGTGATTTGTATATGTTTAATTTAGATTGTAAAGGGATCTAAATAATGCTTGGTGTATCTGTTTTATGTTTTTTGGTGGCTGTAATTTTATGCTAACTTTAGTTAGCGTTGGATATATTTAACAATGTTTTGTTAGTCGTTCAAAAAAAGTTACATATTCTTTGTCATTATATCTATGATGTTTATTAACAAGGGTTGCAAAAGTGCAACATCTGGCATGTGTAAATAAGATGTTTGAACATAAAAACCATGGTATTAGAACAAATAAGTATGATTAAATAGGTGTAATTATGAAGTTCACACATGTGTACATCATCATGCTTAAGCTTAAAAAATATTTACACATGTGTAAATCAGTTTAGTTACTACTGCATTTGTGTAATTAGCAATTTACACATGTGTAAATAAGATGTGCACATTGTAACAACGATATTATAACAAATTAGTATGATTAAATAGATGTAGTTATGTAATCTACTCATGTGTAAGCACGTTGTTTACACATTGTAAGTGAGCAGTTTTGCTCATTTACACATGTGTAAGTCAATCGGATTTTGAGAATAACAAAACAGAGAAGATATCTGAGAATTACAAATAAGTATAATTAAATAGGTGTAATTATGCAATTTACACATGTGTAAGTAGGTTGTTTACACATGTGTAAGTGAGCAGTTTTGCTCATTTACACATGCGTAAGGCAGTCATATTATTTGTTTAATATGACAGTAAAAAAAATGGCTTAATGGTGTTGTACTTTTGTCACTTTGACTAGGCACATTTTTACAAATAATGGTACATTCTATTGTTGGTTGGAAAATGACAAAGAGGACTTTGTGAGGTCATCGTAGAAGCCCATAAAATAATACGAAGATTGTACTTTGGAAAACGAATATTCACCGAGAAGAGAACTGGAGTTTAAGAGAACCAAAAGGAAAAGAGAGACCAGTTTATAATTTGAATCATGACTTGTTTTTATGTTATCATGCATACGGCATGTCGAGGATTATGACTTTGTTTTTACGTCATTGTTTATATCGTGTCTAAAGGGTTATATGCTTGTTGGGAAATTGAATACTTTTGATATACGGATAATACTCTTTTGGTTTAAATCCTACTTTTTGGTCAACACAATACTTAATATTTTTTAATAAAATACTATCTTGTTTTAATCCATAATTTACACATGTGTAATTCAATTGCAAATGTGTAAAACAAAACAGTTAAGTGACAGAGAACAAATTTACAGATGTGTAATACTATGCACATAGGTAAAATAAAAAAAGTAAGCGACAACAAACAGTTTACACATATGTAATTCAGCTACAAATGTGTAGTCAATAAACAAATAAGTGTCAATGAACAATTTACACATGTGTAAATAGCTTACTTACACATGTGTAAAATAGATACTTACACATGTGTAAAACAGGCACTTACACATATGTAATACAAATTTCATATGAACTATTTCGTCATGGTGATTTCTGCGGATGGAGGTGATTTCAGAGTACTCTACATGTTTATAAAAATTGCAATATGCATGGTAAAGGAGTGATAGAAAAAAACAGAATAACCAAAATAAACTGAAATAACCAAACAGATAATGAAAATATACAGACCAAAACATTGATATGTTTCTTATCCCCTGTGTTTCTAGAAAGATTAATGGAAAAGGGTACGCAAAGAAAATGTCTCCAATAGCTTGAGCAACGAACCATACTTTCTGAATCGGTTTATCAGTTGGAACTCCTCCTATACTACCTTTGATCTTCCCATGTCCTGCAATCTCATGTAACATATATTGTAGCAGAAAATGAAACGGGTCAAAAGTAGCCAAACATGTACTTTTTTGCGTATTTACAAAATCATACTATTTCAAAGAACTACTAACGATATAATTCTGTAATAACAACTAAACCATGAAATTTTTGTTCTATAAAGATGGGTGTCCTTACCTAATTCTTGTGCTAACCCGAGTCTAGATCCAATGAAAGAGTACGCGAAGGACATAACTGCAGCAATAACCGAGAGCCATTCTGTACTTCGGAAATTGGGTATTTGAGAAGTTATAACATGAATAATTCCAAAGAGAAGCATATAAAACCCTATCCCATATTCACAAGCTGCTTTGTGCCCATGTTCGTGGTACCAATTTGACTACAGTATCGCTCTACCACCAACAAAACAGCAAACATTTACGAACTAGACCGAAAATCATCGTTCATTATAACAAAAATGAAGTGTACCTAATGCTGCTAGCAGATGTGATTGTATAAACAACTCCCAATTTAAACAAATTAAAGAACACCAACAATTTATAAACCTGTGCATTCAAATCCCCTGTAACATCATGAAACATCGTTAAAACAAGTAAACAACTTAAAACGGTCACAAATTCAAATAATACCAACTCGGTTACCTAGAATGTTCCGTACAACTTCGAAGTAGGAACGACTGGTTACCTTCACGCCATTGCGATAGTCGGAGTAATGATGAAACTTGGTGAGCCGAGACGCGTTGAGCTAGGTCACGAGTGCGAATAAGACTGGAGAATCTGGACGGGCAATCCATCTGAGCTATGCAACACTCCAAGATAATGACAGAACCCCTGATCCTACAACTAATGTTATTATTTGGGCTAGAGTTGTCCATATATTTCCTTCATCAACAAAATAAGAAAAAATTGTCAATCTAGTTATAATCAAGTTTCAGATATTGTAGACTGATCACAGTTGGATGTGGCATTTTCACAAACACCTTGTCAGCGTCATCTACAAAAATATGGAGATATGAATGTTTATATATTCTAATTGGTTAAAAATACCAAAATCGAAAATAAGTGAAAGTATAAATCGAATACCATATCAATTTTGTTGGTTCGGTACCAGTTTAATGAAAATATTTCGTACCAAAATCATCAATCGATTACGAACTCAGTACAACATGGAATTGGAATTAAAATCAAGTGTACGAACACTACCTGTGCGTTAGGATCGAATCAAATGGCCTGATTAGCAAGAACTCAAATCAAATGCGCCAAACTACTGCAACTGAATTGATGATAATGAGTTCAACATCATAGAACAACTCTAACCTTAATCCACAATCAAACGCGTCTGATTACGAGATTGATTATGGGCGAGTCGAATAAAGCTTTGATTTAGGTCTGTATAATGTTTCGATTGATTTTTCACAATTAAATCTAACGTGAATAATAGAAGAACTGGAGTAGAGAAGACAGGGAAAGATTAAATTACCAATTTAACCTTTTCATTAAAACATAGGAAATATAAATGAGTGGCTGAGAATTATTCTCATGGTTCTCACAAAAAATAGTGTTCTCATTTAAACCCTCCCCCTATATATATATATATATATATATAAATGGTCGATACTTTAAACAACTAACATCTTCCCATTAAAGCCCAATTTATCTAGTAAAAGGAAGAAAACTAAGGAGGAAAAGGGGGTGGTTTGATTATGAGCTAAAGCATAACTAGTCTTTCAATATTTAGATTTCCATAACCAATTATCTTTTTTGGTTATAGACGGTTTGTTTAATTCGGTTATGAATATTAGCAACATTTATGTGGTGGATGAACAATAATTTTTAAGTGATAAATCTAGTTGTATATACGGTCAAATAGAATATTAGCAACACTCCTAAATTTTAAAAGCGAATATGCGGCGATTAATATGTTATTTTAGAAGAATATATAATAAAAGTTTTCCGACAAAACTAAAAAGAAATACAATTGCTAGTTTTATTGTCGGTTCTGCTAATTCACTTATTTGTGCGTATATTCATAACCAAACTATAAAAATATGTTATTTCAAAAATCAAACCACAAATTTCTCAATTGATTTAATATTCTTTTATGGTTAATTACCCCTTTTCACACAACTAAAAGAAGAAACAATGAGTGGATGGGAGATGTGGTCTAGGAAATTGTTTGACCGGACATGTTTATGAATAAACTTAAATGTGTTGTTTTTTCTTTTATCTTTATATCGCATTGTGCAATATTGATGGTTGTAAAAATTACAGTCAGTTTTTGATTAATCATCGATTAATTGTTAATTGAAAGTTTACGGATTAATTTTTATTTAATCAGTTAATTAATCGCTAAGCGGTTAAAAGTGATTAAATCTGGTCCTACTTGGCCGAATTCCAACCAAATCCTGTATATTCAATCAAGATTCCGGCCAAAACATGTAAATTCCAGCAACAAATCCTACCTATTTAAAAAAACATAGGTGTGTGAAGAAACACTGGCTGAACCGAGAGGTATCCGAAGATATCTTAGTTACAGCTAATATTTTTGCATGAAAGGTTGTCTCTCGTTCGCTCTTCTGGGTGATCTCACTTCAAGCTAATCTGCAAAACTAGCAACGCCGTTAGCCTCGTCACAAGAGAAAATGGGAGGATTTTCTCTGTGACCACACTCCGGCGTGAGAATAAGTATTTGGTATTGCAAGGTAATAGCAAGTAGTAAGTAAGTTCGTATCTGATGTAGATAACGTGTATAACGTGGTTTGACCTTGTGGTGCAATTCTTATTTTATAGCCGAAAATATGTGTGTTTGGGAGATGTGCTGATGGGCCTTGGGCCCGACCAAGATGACCAGGGATATCCGTTCTGTCCCTCTGCATCGATCATTGACGATCTCTGGCAGGAGGTGTGCTTTGTCGAATGTAAAAATGGCAGCTATCCCTGGTGTCAGACCTGTCAACAACCGAAAGTGGAGGATGTGTGACAGTCACTACGTGAGTTTGGTTGGTGTACAGTCTGGCCTCTGCATTACTGTTCATGCGACGCAGTCTGACACAACCTGCCGAGCGACCATTGGGTCACAGCTCTGCCACTTTGTACCCTTGTAATGGTCAACGCCTCTTTGCGCTTTTCCCTTCCGCGTGGCTTTCAGTGCTTTCTGGCCAGGCGCAGAGTTATAGGGATTAAGTCCTTTTGTTCTCAAGACTATGAGTTGCTCTCATGTTGGTTTTGGCCTTGTGCAAGGTTTTCGGACTTCGCGGCCAGAGGGTTGTTTGATCCACGCAGGGTCAAGGGGCCTGCGCTTCTAAGTCTAACTTGTCGTTGCGCCAAGTACGCAACGTCCGTTGTGCGATTTGTATTTCCAGATGTCTAACCATTGTGCGTTTGCGCTAATTGTGTGCAAAGCTCGTTGTGTGACCTGCATGTGTCGGTCTAACTTGCCGTTATGCCGAGTGCGCAAGGTTCGTTGTGTGACCTGCATGGGTTGGTCTAACTTGCCGTTGCGCTGAGTGCGCAGGGTTTGTTGTGTGACCGTGCATGGGTTGGTCTAACTTGCCGTTGGCTGAGTGCACAAGGTTCGTTGTGTGACCTGCATGGTGGTCCAACTTGCCGTAGCGCTGAGTGTGCAAGGATCGTTGTGTGACATGCATGTATCAAGGATGCACTACTATTGCGCATTGCGCGCAAGGTTGTTAGGCAACCTGTTGGTTTCAAGAATGGCGCACCATTGCACATTGCGCGCAAGGTTATTCTTGTAGTATGTTGTTGAGGGTATGGTCCCTTGCGCAGACGCATGTTTTTTGGGACCATACCCCTCCAAGTCCCCCAGTCCAGTTCTGCTCCTATGTGCATGTTGGCAAGTAGGTGGAGTGCTGGAATATATAAATTCTTGTATGCGCGCTTATTTCAACGGCAAAAATTCAATAAGGGTTGGAGAAAACCTTTGTGTGAGGGAAACCCTAATTTATGATGAGTTCTTTGAAATTTGAATCTTCGTCATGCTGATGTTGCAGGAGAGTTGGTGAGAAAAAGGGTGCCTTAGAGGTGACGTTTGACAGCTATGGCATGTTGTCAACAGTGCAGCCTCTCTTTCATTAATGAATTGGCAGAGAAAGTTCCGGCCACGCGCGCGCGACAACGTCAGTTGCCACTTGCCTACCACGCGTCATGCGCAGATTGGTTGTTAATTATGCGCGTGCTTCATAGTTCCACATTGCATTAAATGCGATGAATATAAATAGGGGGAAACCGTCTAGGGTTTCAATTACGCCTTCAAACTTTTTCTTTCAAATTCTCCGATTCTTCTCTGAGTTCTTGTGTTCTTGCATTCTTTTTTTCAGATCTTCTTTTCTTCTTTGATTTCCATGGCGACTAGGGGTCCTAAGACCGTGTCCACCACGGAGGCTTCGACCTCGTCGCCGGCGATCAAGTGGAGCCATGTCAGTTTTCAACGCTTGGTCTCCGGCTACCGGTTCCCTGCGAACTAGGATGCCCGGTTTCCGGCGGAGGTTGAGACTGCTGCCAACGCTCCGGCCGGTTACATTACTTTATTCTTTGATTTTTTTTGCTGATGGTAACTTTCGGTTGCTGGTTACCAAATATTTTCTTGAAATTTTGGGCTTTTACCGATTCCACATCTCCTAACTGAATCCGATGGGATGTTGAGGATCAAGCATTTTGAGTTTTTGTGCCGGTCGATGGATGTTACTCCAACCCTTGACCGGTTTAGGACTTTTTATCAACTCCATTGTTCCATGAGGTTTTATTCTTTTCAGCATCGCATCCAAGCGAAAAAGATTTTACTTTCTCCCCCTAAGTCTTTCCATGATTGTAAGACAAATTTTTTTACATAAAGGCCGGTGTTATACCCCTCCGGATGCACTTCCGGGGGGTGGAGGATATCACCGTTGAGACCATTCCTGTATCGGTGGCGGAGCCCTGGTATAAGGATTTGAAGGAGATCCCGGCGGTCCAACTACATGAGAGGGCGTTGGTGGCGGCGGTATGAGTTTAGCTTGGAAACCCAACCACCGGGAGAGGCCCGTGTATATGAAGGGAGAGAAAAGTAAGTACCTTTGTCTTCTTTTGTTATTTCTTGGTTTCGCCTTGTGCCCAGACTAACTATATGCGCTTTTTTTTGCAGGGGTGGCGTTTTATGTGGTGGCGTTCCAAAGGGATCAAGGGCACATTGAGAATATTGCCCTTGTCCCGGAGGAGCCCACATGGTACGCGCTAATCCTTGAGAATTATGAACTCCCAAGGAATGAGGATTTGCTGGCCCCCGCGCCCGAGATGGGTAAGCCACTTATTGTGTTTACATCTTGCAGATCACTTATTGTGTTACGCCATTGTACAGGTGCTTTAAAGAACTTGGCACTAGCCCATATTAAAAAAAGAAAAGGTGCGCGACGCCCAGCGCGGTGGCTGAGAAGAGGATGACTCAACCCAGGGTAGACCCGACCAAAGGTATGTGTACTGTACCAAATCATTGGAAAGACTATGTAGTAGTCTCTGACTCTTTAGAGGGTCTTACGCCTGTAGGTGTGAGGAAACCCAAGCCGGAGCCGCGGGAGGCGGCGGACATTCCGATTGCGGATCCAGAAGATCCAATCGACGTGGAGTCGAGTTCGGAGCCCCTCAATAGGAAGAGGGCTCCGAAGAGTGATATCTCCGCGAAGCCCTCCAAAAAGGCTGCGCGGAGGGTTGTAGGGAAGCGCGGGAGTCTGGACGCGCTCGCGGCTAAACTGTCCCTAGGTAAACACCTTTTCACTTGTGTTTTTCACCACTCTCATTCTGTTGTACTTGTCTAACTGTTTGTCTTCTCGTAGGGGGAAGTAAACCAGTTTTTGTTGCTCCTACCACTCCGGTCGCGCCCATTGATACTCCGATGCCCCACCTGTTGTTGAAACAGCGCAGGCGTCAAGCGCACAGGGTGGGGAGCCAATTGCCGGGGCGGCGGAGGTGCAGGTGGAGGTTGAAGCCGTAGAGCCTAAGGTGGTGGTGGAGGAAGTTGTTGGTGAAGGTGTTGAGGCTGAGGGGGTGGAGACGGAACCGATGGTTGTGGTTGCCAATGAGGAGGTGGTTGAAGAAGATACTCCACAGGGGGTTCATGCAGCCGAGCCGGCACCCGGGGGTGAGAACAGGGGATCTGGTAGAAGCCCTTCCGCAGAAGGGTCCCCAATCCGCCTGGACGAAACCCCGGGTGATTTCTATTACAGGTCATATCATGAACGCCGCGCTGAAGAGATCCACACCCCTGTATAAAGTGAAGAAGGAAGATGACTTTTCTCACTGGCCGGCATGCCGTGAGTGGTTTAAGGGGGCTTCCCCCAGCAGAGGTGCGCGCGCGCTAAACAAGGTCTGGAACAAACTTACCGTGTGTACCTCTAGGCAGCAACTAGCTCCGCCTCGATCACACACAAGATTATAAGAGAATGGCGAAGCATGCACAAAGAGCAAGACAAATTTGAGGCTGCCCAAGCGGATCTGGTCCAAAAGCGAGCCTAAGTGGCTGCGCAAAAATCTGAGCTGGAGGCTGAAAGGGCAAGGTTTGCTGAAGCTCAGCGGACCGAGGAGTGGTCCGTGCTAGGGTGGAAGAAGAGGGCCGAAAGCTCCGCTGCCACGCTTGCTGAGGAGCGCAAGTTGTGGAGGGAGGCTTGTGAAAGAGATAAAACGAGAAAAAAATCTTTAAGGGATGAGGTGGCCCGGATGCACGGAGAGGTAGAGCGCATGGAGAAGGAGAGGGAGGCAGCTTCTGCTGCAGCCGCGAAGGCCAGTGCGCACCGCGAGCGCAGTGAGCAGAAGGAGGTAAGAATTTGGCCCTCTTTATTTATATTGTATGATCAATAAATTGTTAAGCTAACCTTGTTGTGCATAACCAGGTTGAGGCTTGCGCCGCTCTGGAGGGCGCAAAGAAAGATCTCCAGGTGGCCTTGGTGGAAAAGACTGAATTACAACGCAGGCACCTGGAGGATAAGGAGAGGCTGCGATTGGCGGATGCCAAGGTGGGCGCGGGCGAGAAAAAGCTTGAAGATTCTGAAGCCGCCCGCACCATCTCCGAGTCTCTGGTGTAGTCGCTGGCCAACAACATGTTGTGGATGCAACAACATGGAGTTGTCAATGTAAGTACTTCATTGTTATTTGATCTCTATGTCTTGATTCTAATCCTGATGTTCTTGTATTGCAGATTGCAAACTCCATCCTTAATTCAGCAGAGTTGGACGGCGCAGTGGCCAAGCTGATGGTTACTGCGCGCCATGATAGGTATGCGCAGGGCTATGCTGAGTGTACACACCATGTCACTCATGCATTGGACGTACAATGGGACAACAGTCGCACTTCCACTCGTGGAGTCGATACTGAAGCTGCCTTTTCCCAGGCTAAGCGGGAGTATGACTGTCTTCAACTTTCGGTTATGGATTTGGTGAGCGAAGCGCTCCAACACGATGACTACATCGATTGCTTAAGAGATATATTTTCGGATGAAGCCAAGGCCGTAGGGAGTGAAGAGTAGGGTAGGTATTGATTATAATATCTTTGATGTTAACCCCTTGAATGTAACTGTGCACTGCACACTGATGCATGTATTTTCCTTTCAATGCAATGTTTTTCTTTCGAGTTACAATATTTGCGTGAAAAGAACCGACTTTGTGTAGGTTTAGCGAATAAAACTGGTAAGGAACTCGTATGAACATCCCCTCCCATGCGCATGCAGTAGGTAGTGAATTTTTGTTCATGAGTCATTGTGTACTATGGTGTTTTCGCGTAGACCCAAAGTGGTTTCGCGCATTTGTAACAAAACATCTTGATAAGGAAATTCATGTATCCATTGTCTTTATTAATCAATAAGGCATAAGAGCCATGTACAAAGTAGACAATAAGATCATAGGTTTGCTAATGTGTTACGCAGATATTTGATGAAGCCTTGACATTTGAACATGCTTGGATCATACGTAGCGTGGCCTTAGTGTGGCGAGCAACTCTTCTGATGGTTGCGCTTGCGCGCTGGGCCACCCTAGATCATGTTAACAAATGCTTTTCATCTTCTTATTACTCGGGTCCTTTCCGCCGCGAGTAATTTGACGCACCTACTTGCGCGCGTTTTGAAGTAAGTGAGAGAGATTCCCACTTTTCAGCGCCTTTTGGATCTCCATGCGCTAGGAGATGCAGTTGTCGGTTGTATGCCCCGTATCTTTGTGATAATTCACAAAAAATGTTGGGGTCTTGACCTTTTTTATTGCGCATCGGCGGGGGTTGTTTTAATTGGTGATCTTCCGTGCTGAGCACCTTCGCCGGTGTTTTTGTCAGTGGTGTCCACTGACGATCTCGATTATCCTGCTTGATTGCTCCCTGGGTAGCAATCTTATTTATGGTCGCGCGTGCGTTGACCGGTGAGTAGGGAGGGTTTTGGGATGGTAGTGCAGTAGGGGAGGTCTACTGTTGTTTAGGTTGCGCTCCGTCTGCGCGTATACCTTTGCTGCCGCCATCTGTTTCTCCTAGCTTTTTGGGAGGCCGGTAGTTCCTGACAAGACTTTGATCATCTCGTCGCAGAGGACAGCGTATTTGAATTGTGCACGAATTAGGTCCTCGTGCACGTCTCCAATCTCCAGCACCTCTTTATTGTAGCGGGTGATGAAGTCTTCGAAACTTTCATTATCACGCAGCCAGATGTTCTTTTTGTGTTTTTTTTGTTTCAATATAACTACATTAACAATAGTCGTCTATAGTTCCTTCCATATACGGTCAACTTGGGCGGCAGCATGAATTAATGTTTTTTTAACGTCAGAGGAATCTCTGATGTACCGCCTTTGCTGGCTGAAATGCGTCAAAAACTTTCTTAAAGGTCATTCCATGACGCGAGCTTACTCGTGGGTAAGTTGTCAAATCACCTGCGCCCAACGCTTGTAAGAGTTTGGACAAACAAATGACACCTCATGGGTAGCATCTAGCCTCCGATTAGTCCTGCGCCGGCGAATAGGCGAGGTGATCATCTGGGTTTGTCAACCATTGTACTTTCCCACGTTGAGGGGAAGTTTTGCGCGCTCTAGTGGTGCGAGCGCGATCTCCTTGATGAATTTTGAGTGTTCGGCTGCTTCAGCCGGCCTGTAGATCAGGTTATAATTGTACTCCGCCTCCGGGTTGTAAATAGCTCATGGCGCAGACTTGTAAGCAACATGATCTTTTGGTAGCCAGTGAAACACACTGGCACTATCACCCTAGCCATAAGTCCTATCCACCTCACGTTGGGTGTCCCACCCATCTAGAGGACGCGGGCCTAATCGTGAGTGGATGGGCGCTCGCCTATGAGTGTGAGACTCATGGTTAGGCAGCGATTGAGAGTACTCCGTCTCTCGAGTACGGAGTTGTGATGGGACACTCGCTCCAGCTGGTGAGTTATAGCTGAGTACTCGTGGTGCAGGCGAAGCATGCACGTGAGTAGTTGGCTGCACCGGCGCAGCGGATGTGTTGGTTTGCACACATAGTTGCGCGTAGACGGTATTTAAAGTCGTTTGAGACTTGATGTACCAAGACATCGGAGTTTCACCCGGGGGCGAAACCGAAGTGATTGGTACGCAGGGAGTCTCCATTTGAACTCCGAGGGTTACCGCGATGTTCACACGACCGGAGTCATGGTGAACACCAGCATTCCCGAAAGAATCTTCTTCCACTTGTCCGTCGGGTCGAGAGGCATGAATGGGTTCTTGCCTTCAGCCCGAGAACCTCATGGTGTGTTTGATGGAAAATTAGCCATTTGAAAGTGATGTTTGAGAAAAACGAAACGAAGAAACGAATGTGAGAGTAAAAAAGCGAATGGCGCCAGTGAAGAAACACTGGCTGAGCCGAGAGGTATCCGAAGATATCTTAGTTATAGCCTAGTATTTCAGCATGAAAGGTTGTCTCTCGTTCGCTCTTCTAGGTGATCTCACTTCAAGGTAATCTGCAAAACTAGCAACGCCGTTAGCCTCGTCACGAGAGAAAGGGGGAGGGTTTTCTCTGTGATCACACTCTGGCGTGAGAATAAGTATTTGGTATTGCAAGGTAATAGCAAGTAGTAAGTAAGTTCGTGTCTGGTGTAGATAACGTGTATAACGTGGTTTTACCTTGTGGTGCAATTCTTATTTTATAGCCAAAGATAGGTGTGTTTGGGAGATGAGCTAATGGGCCTTGGGACCGGCCCAGACGACCTGGGATATCCGTTCTGTCCCTATGCATCTATCATTGATGATCTCTGGCAGGAGGTGTGCTTTGTCGAATGTAAAATGGTGCCACGTGTTATGGCAGCTATCCCTGGTGTCAGACCTGTCATCAGCCGAAAGTGGAGGATGTGTGACAGTCACTGGCATAAGTTTGGTTGGTGTACAGTCTGGCCTCTGCATTACTGTTCATGCGACGCAGTCTGACACAACCTGCCGAGCGACCATTGGGTCACAGCTCTGCCATTTGTACCCTTGTAATGGTCAACGCCTCTTTGCGCTTTTCCCTTCCTCGTGGCTTTCAGTGCTTTCTTGCCAGGCGCAGAGTTGTAGGGATTAAGTCCTTTTGTTCTCAAGACTATGAGTTGCTCTCATGTTGGTCTTGGCCTTGTGCAAGGTTTTAGGACTTCGCAGCTAGAGGGTTGTTTGATGCGCGTAGGGTCAAGGGGCCTGCGCTTCTAAGTCTAACTTGTCGTTGCGCCAAGTACGCAAGGTTCGTTGTGCGACTTGTATTTCCAGGTCTAACTTGCCGTTGCGCAGAGTACGCAAGGTTCGTTGTGTGACCTGCATGTGTCGGCCTAACTTGCCGTTGCGTTGAGTGCGGAAGGTTCGTTGTGTGACCTGCTTGGCTTGGTCTAACTTGCCGTTGCGCTGAGTGCGCAAAGCTCCTTGTGTGACCTGCATGTGTCTGCCTAACTTGCCGTTGCGCTGAGTGCGCAAGGTTCGTTGTGTGACCTGCATGGGTGGTCCAATTTGCCGTAGCGTTGAGTGCGCAAGGTTCGTTGTGTGACCTGCATGTGTCGGCCTAACTTGTCGTTGCGCTGAGTGCGGAAGGTTCGTTGTGTGACCTGCATGGGTTGGTCTAACTTGCCGTTGCGCTGAGTGCGCAAGGCTCCTTGTGTGACCTGCATGTGTCTGCCTAACTTGCCGTTGCGCTGAGTGCGCAAGGTTCGTTGTGTGACCTGCATGAGATGTCTAATTTTGGACGAAGTAGTTATATAACTGTGAATGAATAACAAATTGGGGTATAAATCTTCAATTGATGGGCTTCGGGTTGACAGGTTAAATTGTTTAACCTGAGATGACCATATTTTTATTCATGTAAAAAACATTAAACTTTACTCATACACACTTAATTTCATGTAACCTAAATACGTTGCATTTAACCATTTATCTAAACGTGCCAAATAGGTTGACGGGTTGCTAGGCATGGTATCAAGTTGTTTTTGTGTTAATCGGGTTGATGGGTTATAGACATAGCCAGTTTTGGGGCTGGGCGGGTCAGGCGACCTCCCGAGGCCCAAAGCTCCGGAGGACCAAATAAATAAATATCTTTTGTATATATATTTATAAATTATATTATATGTTTTTATAAAATGTATTTTAGGGCCCGATTATATATTTTAAGGCCCAATTTTCACTATTCGTGTGGGGCTCAAGTATTTTTCTAGGATTTACAGAGACGATACTGGTTATAAAAATGGATTAAATGGGTTAGCAAGTCCACTTCGTTTAGCTAAATAGGTAGGTGCGTTACTAATTCACTATATGTTATTTTACACAAGGACAGCCACAATCGCCAGAAATAATTGAAACACCCCTTATCGTCGTTGTTTTACATTTAAATAAAGACTCCCACTATTCTCACCTTCCTAAAATTTTATTTTCACATTCTTATATGTATGTGGCCCTTAACGAGTTATACGGTTGTATAACTAAATGTTGCACAAAAAAAATGTCAGAAAATGTTTTTTTTGTCTCCATTGTATAGAATGTTATATGACCCAAACCTCATATAATATTATACAACCCGTATAAAATATTATACGATCTAATATTTTCTCATCTATACGAGTTATATAATATTATACGTCATATGGGATGTGAAATTAATATTTTGAGGTGTGGGTTATAATGATAAACATATGAATTTCAAATAACAATCAAGTACAATTCTTTGATGATCGAAATATAAAGATAAAGATTATTTTGTGAAAACTGGAGGTAGTAGGTGATGATAGCTGGATCCAATCAACAAGTTCTTTTTCTGAGCAATATGTCATCTCATATTTATTCATGGATCACGTGACTAGCTCTACACCAACACGGGCCCCATTCTCACTACTGGAGCTAAACTTTTATTTATGTGCAAACTGAAAAGATAAAAAGTAAAACTTTTACAGTTTTACTAAACTTTATTTTGGAATGTGTTTTAGAACCAGTGTTTAAGAGTAGAGCTGTAGAGTCATTCAGACCCTAAATTGGTTCGGGTTTAACCTGGTTTAAGTTGGCTAACGGAAGTAAAAATTGGGTTGAGTTTTAAACTGGTTCGAGTCTTGTAGGTTTATTGATTGGTTTTGAGCCTTTTTTACTGGTTTGATTTGGTTTTAAAGGAGAAATTATAAACCGTTTAGAAATCTATAGCTAATAGAAAAAGTTAAATCGGACATCTAAATAAACAACCGATTCATTGATGAAATCCATGATTATCATGTTTTGCCGTTGAAAAGGAAATAAAAAAGATAGAAAAATTATTCTGAAAGTATATATCCATTCTTTAATATAAATTGTAACATGTGATACACTAGCTCTTGGAAACATAATCCTTCATCTTTCATATGTGTTTCTAAGTAATCTTTAATATTATAATATATTTTCATACTAGAAGTGAGATTGTAGATCAACAAAAGAAGAAATGTTGGACAAACTAACTTATAATATGTATTTCAAACACTTGTATGTAATTATGAATGGAATCAATACTAAAATTATGAGAGGTTGTAATTGTAATATTATTTTTTAATTAGAGAAAAAATGGTGATATCTACCAAGATTTACGTCGTGTCAGTTTTCTTCTCGGGTTTGCCAACGCATGAGTACTTGGTGTCTTCTATCAATATATGCTTTTGAAGTACGAGATTTGTGTTTGGTTCATAAGAATCTCCAAATGGAAGATCGTAAAAAGAACGTGATACATGGGATAATTCTTACTACTAGTTGGTGTATTTGGAAGGAAAGAAATAAAACAACTTTTGTAGGAAAGAAGGCAAATGTGGCTAAAGTAATGGAAGTCATAAAATCTTTAGCGTACCTTTGATTAAAAATAGGTCCCCAATTAACAATCTTTCGTGGAAAGATTGGTGTTATCATGAATTGTAAGCACCGTTGGATTTTCTTTTCAAGCTTCTTGCTAGTTTTGTTTGATGAAAGTCGCAATGTCAAAAAAAAAAAAACCAAGATCGGGAAGAATTGTAAATGTAATGTATAATTATTCTTGCTAAGATGAGTTAATTACACAGATGGACCTGTGGTTTATAACTAGTTTTGTTTATAGGTACTAACTTTTTTTTTAATAAGTTCAGGTTTTATAGTTTCAATTTTGTAACAATTTGGATGCCAACACCAAACTTGATTAACTTTTGTGTTAAATTTAGTAAATGAATAAAATGCCCTTTCAATTTAAAAGAACCATTTATATCATTACTCTATCTTTAATTATAAGAAGCATTTATGTGATTACTCTATTTAATTCTATCTTTAATTATATAAATGTGATTACTCTATTTAATTCCAAGTGAGCACCCAAATCCAAACTGAAAACCTCAGTCGAGGTGGCCGCCGGAAGTCCGCCGCCTGTGCGCAATCTATATAATATTCAGAAAAATCGTTTTAAATTTTAATTAAATGAGATATTTCGGTCTTAAGTACCATCGTTATAAAATTCAGAAACAAAATGAAATTGATAATCAAAACCGATTCCATTGGATGAACGAAGAAACCTATAATGAGCTTCTGAAAAGAAGACACATGTACACACACAATTCAATGTTCATCCATAATAATAGACTTTTTTCCTTGAATAATTCAAAAGAAAAAAAAACAACATTCGTTCAAAATTTAACCAGTACGGCATCAATCTCTGTGTGCAAACTGATGATCAATTAAACAATGTTTGATTAATTATAGAACTAAATGAAAATCATGATGACGAACATTTAAATAAACAAAGAATATAGGAACTGTGGACATACCTTGACGGTTCCAGAACTTGAACATGGAGCTTCTAATGATTTATAGCTTTCGAACAAATTCTGCAGCATATAACCTCTCATGCTAAATATATACATATTTGATTTAATAGATTGCGTGTTGCTGATGTGATCATTGATCCGGTGGAAGTGAATTATGAATTGGGAATCCTAATAAAAGATGCCCCAGCAGGCGGCGGACTTCCGACGGCCGCCACGACGGTTTGGATCCGGGTGCTTATTGGAATTAAATAGAGTAATTACATAAATGGTATTTGAAATTAAAAAATAGAGTAATGACATAAATAATCTTTTTAAATTGAAGGTTGTTTTTGTCATTTTATTAAATTTAACACAAAAATTAACAAGTTTGATGTTAGTACCCAAAGGTTTTACAAAATTAAAACCATGAAACCTTAACCTATTAAAAAAAAGTAAGTACCTAAACACAAAACTAGCTATAAAGGATAGATTTTATCTGTGTAATTAACCCTGCTAAGATTAGTAAGTAGATGTGTGTATGATGTCCACATTCATAAAAAAAATAAAGATTAATGCCTGCCAAACTTAGGAAGAAGATTGTAGAATGTGATCTCTACATTTGTGGAGATTAGATAGTAGCTCTTTGTTGAAGATTAAGAAATGGATGAAAGCTGATTTAGTTATCATCCAACCCAACCGTTATACATGTTTGTGTTTGTGGGTTGAAATATCTCTTGCTCACTTATCTTTACTTATTATTTTTTTCAACCCATAAGCTTCTCACAAGAAATATCTAGTAACAATTACAAAAAAATGTTTTTTTATGTATTTTGGTAAAAATCAAGCTAAGGATAATGTATAAATTGATTTTGTGAGGTAGTGTGCTTGAATATCAAATAATTGAATGATCAATGAATAAAATGTAGATGACAATGAACACAAGGGTTTGTATGAGAAAAAAGCCCTTGATCTCAATAAAATCTCCAGCACAAAAAATCTCGGATAGTGAAAACTATCAATATCAACTATATTGCACAAAGTGAATTACAACTTCGGATGATATTGAGCTCGTTACAATTGAATTCTAGTGTGTGGTTTTGAGCGGTTAGCGAGAGAGTAATCGCGAAATGTGTCCGTGTCTTATTTGAGCTCAATGCCCTTCAAATAACTAGTCAACTAGCTAATAACTAACTAAACAAAATTAAGGAAGCTCCCCACGTTCACCACAACGACTATGGCCTTATGCATGTGCCTAAAATCAAGCATATTCCATAATATTCCAACTTGACCAAGTCCAGTTCGTTATATGCCTGCCTATAGAAGTTTTTAAACAAAGGATACAATTGTTAATTCATAAAAACATTAATAAGGATTCGTGATCCTCAGACTTCCTGCACCATCTGTTAAGGATCAGTGATTCAGGCCAATCTAAGGATATGTGATCCATAGTAATAAAAATTAACACTTCACAATTGCCCCAAATATGGCTGATATTAAATTAACTTTATCAGACATATTTCTGTTAATTTCGAACTATCCGTTGCAAGTGGTAACTAGCCGTTGCGAGCCTGACGTCATTGATGGGATAGCTCTGCAACCATCATTGCGATAAATAGGGGAAGAGATAGAGTCAAGAATCCCTTTTAAGATCACAGATCTCCAATTTATAACCCACATCAGAGTTTCTACAGGTATTCTCTCTTCTCTTCTTCCTTATTTTTTAATCGTCTCCTCCTTTAGAAATCCATGACGAAAATTGTGATCTGATCCTCTCCAAATAAGGATCATGACCGTAACAGTCCACTGATGTTCTAAAAGTAGTTAAATAAAAACAAATCAAATTACCCTAATTCTAGACTCAAATTAAACTCTAGACTCCTAAACTATACTAAACTACTAACCGGCAAGTGGACCGATCAATTGTAGAATAGCATAAGTAAGTCCGGATTATCGAACCCACAAGACTCTCTAATTACAATGACCACTTAACTTAGATCAATTACACACTTTGTATATTTTAAGGGGGGGGGGGTTGCTACTAATTCTAAATTATCAACTTAAACTAAAACTACTAAATTGGAACAAATCAAACTATGAACTTTCTAGGAAATTGAGAATTCAATCAGGAATTACTAAACTAGTCACCTAGGTTGGATTTTTAGACTACTACTCATTTGATTTAATAATAATTTATTAGGTTGATGTTTTACCGGGATCTTGACATATTAAATTCCAGGTTTACCGAACAGGACCCCCAACCCTTCTCAGGAAGACACTATGATAACATACCATTATTATTTATTTACCGTTCTAAAGATTTCTTTTCAGTTATCTTTTAATTTAGTAAAGTGTCCAATTAGTTAACTATTTCTCAATAATTAGCCTAGAGCAACTACAACTTCTAGGTTAGCTTAATCGACTCAATTTTGACAAGTAAATTAGATTTGGGAATTTCTCAAAACCTAAACCTAACAATTTATCTAATTAATCAGCCAACTAATTGTTATTTCTTAATAACCAATTTAGGTATAATGATAAAGCTGATTTTATATTTCATTCAATTGTTTTCCCGGTTTTATTGGCCAATTTACCGACAACTTCCCGAATCCCTAAAGACACGAAAAAGCAACACAAACCTATTCTATGGAAGACATCCACCTAGATTCATGTAAACCAATCAAACGATCATAAATCAATCAAGATCATGCAAATACACTAAACTAGATAACTGAAGTTGTGAACTTTACCAATTACACATTCAAACCAAAATTAAATTAAAATAAATCAAACTTTCATAAAATCAAATCATCTAAACCTAGGTAACTGAATCAAATCTAGCCAAGTAACATGTTTGAAAAACTAATTAAACAAGGTTTAGAACAAGAATACATAATCAAGTAAACAAAGGAGTGCAAAGAACAAGAATGGTATGATAAAACCGTTAAAAGCTCCTGCCTCGAAACTCCTTGATCACCCGAACTCTTCTTGCAGCCTTGATCTTCTTCTCCTAGCTCAGAATCTCCAGAAAGATTGCTCCAAAAGCCCTTAGTTCGTCCAAGTTGGTCCCAAGATGTGTTTAACTTCAATAATGATTCAATAAATAACAAGCAAGTCCAAAGCCAACTCTGTTTCGAGACTCTGTGGATAAAACACCCTCTCGCGCCCCGCGAGAGGGATATGGCATGCCGGTCGCGGCCCGCCATAGGGTTGAAAACCCCTAATTATGTTTCGTTTCCTCTTATTCGATCCAATCACGTCCCGGCTCGGTTCTCTTTACCATTTTAGCTCGTTTTTCCCATCATTCCAACCGTTTTCACGAACTAAGACCTGCAAAACGCATTTGGATTAAAAGTAGATAAATTCTTGACAAACCGAAACGAAAACGCGCTAAAACTATACAAACTCTACATGATAAATGGATGTATTATTCAATACATCAAATATCCCCACACCTGCTCTTTTTTCGCCCTCGAAAAAGAATTGTGCATAAACGGAATCATAACCAAAGAATTACTCGATTTCAAAAATTAAGGTTATTTTTATTAGGGAATGAGATTTATGTTAACCGCGATTGCAAGTATTAGATCCCCTTAAACTAAAATTCGGTTCAAACCTCTTATCATGTGAATTTAGTTTAAGTGCGGTCAATCTAACTAGGGTCTCACACTAGAGTCCACAGTACCCTAATCTCACCTCAAGCTTATGGAACCAAAGGAACAAATTATTTAAACCCTTTCCTAACCGTTTTAAACCAAAATATAAATAATTTAAAACCAAGCAATTTTCTCTTTTTTTTTTCTTTCGAGCATTTAATTTCATTTTGCAAATCTAACCTAGAGGTTGTCTCAACCAGAGTCACCATCCCCGAAAGCGACAACGTGGGCTTCGATACTTATAATTTCAACTAATCCTAGAGGGATTCTCGATAAGAGTCACCATCCCGAGGGAGATTCCATAGGCATCGTCTACTTTTCAATCAAGCTCATTTTTTTTCTATTTTTTTTCTTTTTTTACATGATTAGAAATTCTAAATATTTTAGCTTATAAAGACCTTCCTTATACTGTTTTTGGCGGTTTCAGTTTCCCATTTTTCCTAGATAAGTACCCACTAGTAGACCGACAATTAAGGTATATTAATGTCAAAGAATATAAGAACCGAATCAAGCCTACTTGCATATCCCAAGTTAGACGCAAACTCACCCTTTTATTTGTCATATTATTATTATTTGAAACCGAATAAAAATTTATTTTTTCTATCATTTTCCGTTTAATTTCATGCAAACTTCTTTTACAAAAGACATTTTCGGATTTTTTTTTTTTATTTTTTAACTAAAATAAATGTACTACACTACTCTACTATCTCATCCCCACACTTAAACTTTTGCATTGTCCCCAATGCAAGGATGAGACAACCTACCACTCAAAATAAAACAAAACAAATAAAGAAAAAAAACATAATATAAAAGTGAAGCGACTTAGCTGGTAGTGCAAGACTGTCAATGTGCCAGTAATCCGCTCATGCTCTCCAAACTGAATGCGCTCAACGTACCACTGTCAAAACACACATGCGAACGGAAATAACATACAACATCAACCTATCACCATGCATTTACAAAACATAATATGATAAAACAAATAAATAAATTGTTTTGAAGATTGTCCACCATAATACCCAAACCATCTATCACCCCCCCCCCCCCCCACAAAGTAAATTGTTTAAAATTACAGACCATTAAGAAATTAAAACAGCAGGAAAGAAAAAAAAAAGATAAAGCTCCACTTCTGCTTCAATCGTCCTCCTCCGACTCTTCCGACGCCTCGAATACCTGATACGGTTGAACGTCCTCCATACCAGCAAACTGACTTGACCCTGACTGACCACCTGGATGCTAAAAGTAGGATGGGACCCCCATGTTCAAATTCTGCATCATATACCTCATCCCATCTTCCAGCCTTCGCTGGCTAGCCTCATGCATGCGCCTGCTCTCCATCATGGTTTGGCAACTCCACCAAACTGCTGGTCGACATAGCCTCGGAGGTCCCCAAACCCCATCTATCCTGTCATACAAAGAATCTAAAGTCAGTGGGTCTGGGCGAGGCTGACGAAGAGGATATTGTCGTCCTGGTAGCTCCTGACGCGTGACCGGCCGCTGATATCGAGTGGGGACGCCAGCCTGCATAGATGATGCAACTTCAGATCCTGGAGGCGGTTGCACCTGAGGTCCTTGGCGGACTAGCTCCCAGTTAACAGGCTCTTGGGTCGTCAGAATCTCGGCAGCCTGGAGGCCTCTAATACTCATGACGCAGGGGGCGGGGCCTTCTCACAATCTGTCTTGGGGATATTTGTCGAACACCCCTAAACTCTCGGCTAAGCACGTAATCAAGGGCCCACAATATACCCTTGCCTCGGGGCCTCCCCTCCACAGCCGCTTCATCGACCATGAAAATATAGTAGCCAGGTTTGCCGGCCATCCTTCCACCATGCACATCAACTGAACAACTTACCTGATTTACCTTGTTGTCCTCCTGCCCTCTTCCAACCAGTGTAGCAGCAAGAATCTTATGGATAAACCGGTATACCGGATCAATAATGTCGCTTGCTACCATATTGTTTGAATATGGAGCGTATGAGATTGTACCCCAAAACCTGGCTAGCTCATCCGTCTAAACACTATGGGGGTGCCTCCTTTTGAAGACCCCATGAAGACTAGTGGAGAAGTCCGGTGCCTGAACCTCCTCTAACGAGTATATCTGCGAGTCTACCACGAACTGTGGAACCGTCATCTCATAAACTTGCCTCCCCAAGGCGAACGAGACAACATCACTCTCATTAAATTGACCCTGCTGGTATTCGAAGTAGAGTGAAACTCATAGGTGATCTCTTTGTACTGTCTAGCTCCGCAGTCCAACACCCTCCTGAACTTGTCGCCCAACAACTGTTCAATCCCACCCCTTTGACCCAGAGGGTTTCAAGCATATCCCAATCGATCCTTCTATAGGGTAGCAACTCACAAGTGACTAGGTTAGAAAGCCTTTCCCACTCGTGAGAGTCTAGATCAAACTGAGGAAGGGGACTGTCCACTATTCTCGTGCTCTGCCCATGGGGAATACCGTCCCCCCTGTACCTGATTCTGCGTCGGCCAAAATATGAAGGTTGTTGTGGTGCATCAGCGGGGTCAACTCTTTGGCGAGGTGTTGGCCCTCTCCTCTTCCGTCCGGCACGGCTTGAACTACCCTCTCCAGACATTTGCATAAAGCACAAGTAAGACAAGTACGCATTAGAAAGAGGCAACTACATAGAACAAATGACCGTGTAGCATTTCATTCGCGGTCAGGTCTGAAAAAGATAAACACTTTACCACGTAATTTGATAATTGTTGATAGACTGAGTAGCAGGCGAGACATATTAATGATGAAAAATGTAACTCGCCCCGAATAGACTGAGAACGGTAACAACTACCCTATATGGCATTAATTGCCCTCAATTAAACCAGCCGAAAAATGATCCAACATTCAAGTTACCTCGGAAAGATAACCAATGTGTCGAAATACATGACAACATAAGTTGAAATCTAAAAAATCTGATTTTTAGTACCAATGTTAACCAACCGAATCCCCACACTCAATGTTGGACCTCACCCAAACCGAATCCCACACTCAATGTTGGACCACCCAACCCGAATCCCCACACTCAATGTTGGACCTCACCCAACCCGCCAAGAAATACCCTGCATACACTTAATCTACCCACAGAAAGTAACAACCATCACCATCAAAACTCAAACCAAACCAAGTTTATCCCAACCCGCAAAATAACCTAACATGCATCTGTCACTGGACCAAACACCAAAATAAACGCAACAACTAGATATATGATGAAAATGAAAGCATAAAGTTTGCGAAAAAACATACCTTGGCGCCGATCTGTAAGAACTAGTACACAAATAATTGAAAAGTTGCAACAGTTAAAGAGCTCGGTTAAAGGGACAAAACGGAGGTTTGCACTTAAAAAATGGGTTAGGTTGATGTAGGGAAGCAAAGGGGCAAGATTTGGGTGAATGTGGGTTAAAAATGGCGAATTTTGGTGAGGAATAAGGGATGAGTCGTAAATGAAAGTGGTGAAGAAATGGTTTGAAATGGTGAAACGTGGCGGCTAGGGTTTAAAACTGCAGTTAGGGCCTCTCGCGGGCCGCGAGAGAGTACTTTAAGTCTCTCACGCCCCAAGCCTGTTTTCACAGAAAGTTTTGAAAAATTTCAAGTTTTGTGCCTTAGAAAATTTTTTGAAACTTCATTTTGTCTATTATAGCTTAGTGAATCACCCCGCTCGTGACCGGATCCAACAAAACGCACCTGCAATTTCCCGCTCTCCATCAATTGTGGCGTGATAAAACCTGCCCAAAAACAGCTAAACGGACCCACACACAAACACAAAAACACGAAAAATGAATTAAATAAAAACATGAAATGCAATTAACTACCAAAATGTACATACTCTATACTTGAGCCGAAACCCAAGAACCTATGCGGTATGAGGTGGAACTTCGAGAGGAGTTTCCTCCGTCTCGGTGGGATCTAGTGGTCCTCCTAAATAGTGCTTCAATCGATGCCCATTGACCTTCCACGTCCCTCCGTCAGCTTCATCTTTCAGCTCGATAGTTCCATACGGAAATACCTCATTTACCACATACGGGCCGGACCATTTTGACTTCAACTTACCTGCAAATAGTTTCAATCGCGAGTTATATAAGAGTACTCTGTCGCCGATTTGAAACTCTTTCACACTTTTCAATCTCCTGTCGTGCAGCGCTTAGTTTTCTCCTTAATGATCCATGAACGCTCATACGCTGCATCCCGAAGTGCCTCCAACTCGTGAATTTGGAAGTATCGTCTCTTGGCAGCTTCAGTGAGGTCCAAATTCACGGTTTTCAAGGCCCACAACGCCCTATGCTCAAGTTCAACCAGGTGATGGCAGGCTTTACCGTAAACGATCATGAAGGGCGTGGTGCCTAGCGTGTCTTATCGGCGGTGCGAAACGCCCATAAAGCATCATCTAATTTATCGAACCAGTCCTTCCGACTTTTGCCTACCGACTTCTCGAGGATCCGTTTCACCCCCCTGTTCGCATTCTCCACTTGGCGCGTCGTCAGAGGATGATAAGCGGTGGAGAGGCGATGAGTGACATCGTTGCGCGCGCCAATGCCTTTTCCATGACGGCATTGCAGAAGTGTGTGCCACTGTCATTAATAATAGCTCGTGGGGTACCAAAACGGGTGTATAGCTTCTTCAAGAATCTCACCACCACTCGGGCATCATTTGTGGTTAAATCTTGAGCTTCAACCCACTTGGAAACGTAGTCAATAGCCACAAGGATGTACTGATTCCCGCTAGAGACGGGAAACGCTCCTATGAAGTCAATCCCCCATACATCAAAAACTTAAAGAATTTGGATCGGATGTTGTGGCATCTCGTCCTTGGATGAGATGTTGTCGGTGCGCTGGCAACGATCACACGTCATAACGAACTCTAGAGCGTCTTTAACTACTAATGGCCAATAAAAACCGCAATCGAAAACCTTTTGTGCGGTGACCATGATGACCTCCTGTCAGTCCCTCGTGCACGTGCCTCAAAATCTCCGCCCCCTCTTCTCTACTAACGCAGCGTCTGAGAATCCGATCTCCCCCTACCCGAAAAGAAACGGGTCATCCTAGATGTAACGCCTCACATCGCGGAAGAATTTCTTCTTCTGCTGCGTGGTCATCCCCTTCAGTACCACTCCATTTTCGAGATAATTCGCAAAGTCGAAAAACCACGGCATCCCTCCTTCTCCGCTGCCACAAACTCCACTGACTCACGGGGAAATCTATCACCGATCTCTTCTTCCCTAATTTCTTCTCTACTAGGATCCTGTAATCGGGACAGATGGTCAGCGGCTACATTCTCTACTCCCTTCTTATCTCTAATCTCTATGTCGAACTCGGAAAACAAGAGAATCCATCGAATGAGATGAGGCTTTGCGTCCTTCTTTTGGAAAAGGAAGCGCAGAGCCGCATGGTCAGTAAAGACGATGGTTTTGGAAAGGACGAAGTAGGAGCGGAATTTATCAAACGCGAATACTACTGCTAAGAGCTCCTTTTCTGTAGTGGTGTAGTTCTCCTGAGCGTCATTAAGGGTTTTACTAGCGTAGTACATAGGATGAAAATGTTTATCACGTCACTGACCCAAAACGGTGCCGACCGCATAGTCGCTCGCATCACACATGAGCTCGAAGGGCAAGCTCCAGTCGGGTGAGACTAGAGTAGGAGCACTCACCAGTTTCTCTTTAAGGATTGTGAAGGCTTTCAAGTAGTCGTCATCGAAGACGAAGGGTACATCTTTTTCGAGGAGTCAAGTCATGGGGCGGGTGATCTTCGAGAAATCTCTAATAAACCTTCTGTAGAAGCCCGCATGACCGAGAAAACTACGAATAGACCTGACGCTAGTCGGTGGAGGGAGTCTGCTGATAGTATCTATCTTCGCCCGATCGACCTCTATACCTGCCCGCGAGATCTTGTGCCCTAGCACTATGCCCTCTATCACCATAAAGTGACATTTCTCCCAGTTAAGCATTAATCTCGTCTCGACACACCGTTTCATCATCGCATCTAAGTGAGTAAGACATTGATCGAAAGTGTTTCCATAGACAGAGAAATCATCCATGAAAACCTCCATCTGTCCTGAAAGATAGCGACCATGCATCGCTGGAAAGTAGCCGGAGCGTTACATAACCCGAACGGCATGCGACGATAAGCGTAAGTACCGTACGGGCATATGAAGGTTATCTTTTCTTGATCCTCGGGAGCAATCGAGATCTGAAAGTAACCTGAGAACCCGTCAGAAAGCAATAAAATTGCTGTCCTACGAGTCGCTCCAATATCTGATCGATAAACGGGAGCCGGAAGTGGTCCTTGCGGGTGGCGTCATTTAGTTAACGATAATCTATGCACACCCGCCAGCCCGTGACTGTTCGCGATGGGATAAGCTCCTTCTTCTCATTCATGACCACTATCATTCCCCCCTTCTTGGGAACAACCTGAGTGGGGCTTACACATGCCGAATCGGAGATCAGGTAGATTAGACCAGCTTCCATCAGCTTGAGCACCTCTTTCTTCACAACTTCTTGCATATTCGGGTTTAGACGGCGCTGTGGCTGCACTACTGGTTTAAAGATGTCCTCCATGAGGATCCTATGTGTACAGAAGGTAGGGCTAATCCCCTTGATATCAGACAGTTTCCACGCGATGGCCTCCTTATTAGACTTTAGGACCTTGATTAAACGTTCCTTCTCCTCCGTTGAGAATTTTGAAGAAATGATCACGGTAAGCTCAAATTGTCACCTAGGAACGCGTATTCTAAATGGGACGGGAGGACCTTAAGCTCTACGGCTGCTGGGGTCTCTAATGGTGTACTCTCGCTAACGGCACTCACCTCACAGAACTCTAGGTCTCGGGAACCTCTAGGAAATTGTCCCCTATATCTTCGCTGTCGCTCTCCTCGGCTACTAAACTCTCATTCACTAGTCGCTCCGCTAATATACTCTAAACAGTGATCAACGCACGACATGAATGAATTCAGAAAGTATACGGACTGATAAGGGCCACTATCGTTGTTGCCACCGCTCGGGTGTTGCATCGACCTCGCGATTTCGAACGTGACGTTCTCGTCCCCAACGCGAAGGGTGATTTTCCCATCATGAACATCAATGAGCACTTTCGCGGTGCGCAAGAATGGGCGACCTAAATGATGGGTACCTTCTCGTCGGCCTCCATATCGGAATGACAAAATCTACGGCAAAGACAAATCTATCGACTTTAACCAATAAGTTCTCTACAATTCCCCTCAGATACTTAACAGACCTATCGGATAACGACAGTGATATACGAGTAGGGGTGAGCTCCCCTAAACCTAATCTCTCATAGAGTGAGAAAGGCATCAGATTTATGCTCGCCCCATGATCGGCTAAAGCATGAGCTGGAACAATGGAGCGCCGAATAGGCATGGAATCGTAAAGATACCCGGATCAGTCAGTTTTTCGGGTAACTTGTTTAAAACCACGGCGGGGCATCCTCCAGTCAACGGGACATTCGAGAGCTCCCCCAGCCTATCTTTACTTTTAGAAGATCCTTAAAAAACTTGGCATATTTAGGCATATGCTGGAGGCCTCGATGAATGGGAGATTGATTTTTAACTAAGTAAACATGTCAAGGAAATTCCCGTATTCCTTGACATATTTTTGCTGTTTCAGACGTGCTGGGTAGGGTAGGCGTGAAGTATCCACGACCGGTGATGGCTAACCCTCTACCGGTTTTCTCTCTACCTTACTCTCAACTGAAGGTCCACAGGTTGGTGCGGTAATTGCTGGGTCTAGCCTGGTGTGCACCCTAGGTGGAGCCTCCATCTCTATTTCCTAATCCACCTCATCATCACACTCCTCTACCTCTACCCCCTCTCTACCCACTTCCTTCAAACTCCTACCACTGGTGTAGTAATCGCTTTCGCGTGTTGGTTCGCTGGGTTGGGTTGGGTATTACCCGCGAACTGGCCGTGTGGCTACTCTTGCAGCTGTTTAGGATACTACCGACCGACCTCTGCTGATCTAAGAGCGCGGACTGTTGATTTTTCAAGAGAAGATCATGTTCCGCGAGAGTTTTCAGAGTAGCCTGATCCTTAACAACTAATTGAGATAACAACACTTCGATCCTATCTAGACTACCCCTTGAACCTCCACTCCTAGTCTGACCCTCCTGATTCTAACCCCCTCCACTAAACTGACTAGAGTGACCTCCTCGACCCTCCTCCACTATTATAGTGACCCTGTCTCCTTTTTTGATAAGAACCTGATTGGAAACCAGCGGGGTTACCGGAAGATCGAAAGTTATATTATTATTATTATTATTATTACGCCAGTTTGGGTTATAATTGGAAGTATTATTATTAATGGGATTCGTCGGACCTCGACTCTGACCAGTGATAAACTCTACCTGCTCGACAGTGAGCGCAGGACACTCTAACATGTCATGACCCCCTCGACACACCTCACACCTATCTACCTTCTTCTTCAGTTCCTGTATCTCCTTCGTGACCTCCATCTTAAAGCTATCTAAGGCAGCCGCTACCGTAGTTTCCAAGCTACTTTGGTGTAGACGCCGGTTAACCGGAGGCGTACGAGAAACAGGAATTGAATTCCTGCCGGCAGTGCTGTAATCTCATCGGAATGGGCAAAGTTTTCGAAAAGGTCGTTACACTCGGCTACTGTTTTCTTTCCCATCAAGTGTCCACCAATAGATATGTCGAATCTAACCGGGTTCAGGGGTGAGACCGTTGTAGAATTTCTCTACAAGTGCCCAGTCTGACAGACCGTGTTGGAGCAGCGGGACACTAAAGTTTGGAAACGCTCCCAAGCTAGATGGTAGGGCTCGTCAGGTTCATTCGGAACGAATGGATCTGATCACGAAGGCGGGATGCTTTCGCGGGTGGGAAGTATTTTTTTAGGAAAGCATCCCATAGAGCAGCCCAAGTGGAAAAAGTACCTGGTGGCTGAGAGTCAAGCCAGATGGCGGCTCGACCCCCGAGAGAAAAATGGAAAACTTGGAGGAAACGGGCATTGTTGCCTGCACCCTCCATGTTGAAAGTGTGACAGAGACGGGTGAGGCGGTTTATGTGTGCGGGCGCATCCTCATCATCACGACCGTGGAATTGGCAAGAGTTAGTGATAGCGGTTATGATGTAGGAAGGGATTTCCAAGCTCGATCGTTGTTCATCGCGGGGAGGGTGATGGGTGAGTTTGCACCGGTGAAGCCGGTGGTGGCCTGTTGGTAAACGGTTTGATTATTATTGGCCATGTGGAAGTCAGGTGGTGGTGGTGGTGGGCTTACGTTTCTATGGACTAAGCGGGGTGATGGCGAACCGGGTGGTGAAGGCTTAGGTGTAAAGTCGAAATCGGCGGTATAAAGGAACGGGATAAACTTGAAAACGTGGAGGAAGAAGCACTTACCTTTGGTGCGGGAGAGAATGGCGTATCCGTCGGTGGCTTATGCGGAGGTCCTTGTGAACGCGTATGGGGCATCCACTAAACTGAAAACACGACAAACACAATAATTTAGCAAAAAATAATATATATATATATATATAGAAATATAAAAAAAAAAAAATATCAACTAATTAAATAATTTAGACTCCTACGACACAAAAAAAAAATAAAAATTAACCACAAGTGTAATAACAATGCCTAAATCGAGTAATCAACGCAATTGCCAATGAGAGAGTCCCCGGCAACGGCGCCAAAAACTTGATTTCTAAAAGTAGTTAAATAAAAACAAATCAAATTACCCTAATTCTAGAATCAAATTAAACTCAAGACTCCTAAACTATACTAAACTACTAACCGGCAAGTGGACCGATCAATTGTAGAATAGCATAAGTAAGTCCGGATTATCGAACCCACAAGACTCTCTAATTACAATGACCACTTAACTTAGACTCAATTACACACTTTGTATATTTTAAGGGGGGGGGGTGGATTGCTACTAGTTCTAAATTATCAGTTTAACTAAAACTACTAAATTGGAACAAATCAAACTATGAACTTTCTAGGAAATTGAGAATTAAATCAGGAATTACTAAACTAGTCACCTAGGTTGGATTTTTAGACTATTACTCATTTGATTTAATAATAATTTATTAGATTGATGTTTTACCAGGATCTTGACATATTAAATTCCAGGTTTACCGAACAGGACCCCCAACCCTTCTCAGGAAGACACCTATGATAACCTACAATTATTAATTGTTTACCGGTTCTAAAGATTTCTTTTCAGTTATCTTTTAATTTAGTAAAGTGTCCAATTAGTTAACTATTTCTCAATAATTAGCCTAGACCAACTACAACTTCTAGGTTAGCTTAACCGACTCAATTTTGACAAGTAAATTAGATTTGGTAATTTCTCAAAACCTAAACCTAACAATTTATCTAATTAATTCAGCCAACTAATTGTTATTTCTCAATAACCAATTTAGGTATAATGACAAAGCTTTTATATTTCATTCAATTGTTTTCCCGGTTTTATTGGCCAGTTTACCGACAACTTCCCGAATCCCTAATGACACGAAAAAAGCAACACAAACCTATTCTATGGAAGAAATCCACCTAGATTCATGTAAAACAACCAAACAATCATAAATCAATCAAGTTCATGCAAATACACTAAACTAGATAATTGAAGTTGTGAACTTTACTAATTACACATTCAAACCAAAATTAAATTAAAATAAATCAAACTTTCATAAAATCAAATCATCCAAACCTAGGTAACTGAATCAAATCTAGCCCAGTAACATGTTTGAAAAACTAATTAAACAAGGTTTAGAACAAGAATACATAATCAAGTAAACAAAGGAGTGCAAAGATCAAGAATGGTATGATAAAACCGTTAAAAGCTCCTGCCTTGAAACTACTTGATCACCTGAACACTTCTTGCAGCCTAGATCTTCTTCTCCTAGCTCAGAATCTCCAGAAAGATTGCTCCAAAAGCCCTTAGTTCATTCAAGTTGGTCCCAAGATGTGTTTAACTTCAATAATGATTCAATAAATAACAAACAAGTCCAAAGCCAACTCTGTTTGAAACTTTCTGGATAAAACACCATCTCGCCAGCCGCGAGAAGGTTAAGAGCTACCGGTCGCGCCCCGCGACCGAGTGGTGGTTCCAGAGATAATTATCACGCGAGAGGATATGGTCTGCCAGTCGCAGCCCTCCAGAGGGTTGAAAACCCCTAATAACGTTCGTTTCCTCTTATTCGATCTAATCACGTCCCGGCTCGGTTCTCTTTACCATTTTAGCTCATTTCTCCCATCCTTCCAACCGTTTTCACGAACCAAGACCTGCAAAACGCATTTGGATTAAAAGTAGATAAATTCTTGACAAACCGAAATGAAAACACGCTAAAACTATACAAAATCTACATGATAAATGGATGTATTATTTAATACATCATCCACCCAAAAGCCAAAACCTACTAAAAATCCTTCCTTTGAGCTGTGTAGATTCACTGATCCTGAAATTAACCAGTTACACAACTGTTTCCCGGAGGGAACCATCTTTAGTCCATTTGACTTTTCGTTGAAGAGTGACTATGAATCCTCCATTTGGGTCTGTTTTCCTGCTGCCCTTTTCAAATCGGATACACTTACCCTTTCCCAGCATTCACCCAGAGCTTCTTCACCCGCACTGTTGTGTTTTACAGCCAGGCGATGCCAATGTTGTGGAGGGTGTTATATACCCTGGAGCAGATCATAAATAATGAGGGTTTGAGTTTCACCCTTTCTGAACTTCCACATCTGTACAACCTTGTGACTCATGGATCCTACTGTTTCCTATTCAAAGCCAAACCTTAACAGCCGCTCCCACTCCTCAAAACCACCAAAAACGACACACTTGGAAGAACCAGTTCTTATTTGTGAGAAAGGACTCTATTCCTTCAAGGAATAGTCTTCCAAGAAAGTGGAATTTAAAGGGTAGGATATAGGATCCTTAGGTTAGGACTGTAGAAAATTCTTTTCTTTTTTGATGAGGGTAACTGATCCTGTTTTGTTTACTTGTGCAGTGACCAGCTTTGCTTCTCTCAAAGATACTCCTGGAACTACAGAAAGAATAGCTGCATTTTGGGCATTGGATACAATAGTTAGAACATTCATACCAAAAGCAAATGATTTAGAAGATACCACATCCGCCTCCTTCACAATGTCAAGTAAGTATTCATATATAATAATATATTTGTTAAATTAAATAAAATTAAAGGATCATGAATACATATCTTTATATTGTCTGAATAGGTGCTGCTAAGTCGTCATCCAAGCCTGCCTCAAAGTTTGCTCTCGGTGATCTTAACAGCATACTCCCCCATGGTCAATCAAGAAAGAGTTGGCCAAAGGCCAGAGCCAACCGGAGCCCAAGGTCATGACCACCCGTGCTAAGGCTGGGTCCAAGTGGAAGAACCCAAGTGATGCTGATGAAGACAACTTCCAAATAGAGCGCCAGTTCCATGACTTTGTCGCTGAGGTAAGGATCCTTAATGCATGTAACTAATATTGTCTTTTGCTAAGGATCACTGATTCTGACTTTTTCGACTTTCTGTTTACAGAATTTCGTCCGTATCCAGGCTAACCAGGACAAGCGACTAGCCGATGCTGAAGAGAGTCTAGTTGATCTTCTGCATTGCCGACGCCAAAAACAAAAGGATCTCCCAGCTTGAGAAGGAGGTCAATGATCTAGAGAAGCAGATCATGGTGGTAGAGATCGAGGCCAAGATCAGTGCAGCTCGGGCCATCCTGTAGGCAAGGGTCCAATTAGCCCAATAGGCTATGGATCCTGCTTTTGATAGGTCTGCCTGGGATCTTGCTGGTTGGTAGCAGAGACTCTTGGAGCTTGGCGGTGAAGTGTAGCCGGTGCTGATGTTGGAAGCAGGAATAGCGGGACGACGGAGGTGCAGCTGGTGGTGGTGGTGAAGGTGGTGAAGCAGGTGGTGGTGCAGTTGAAGGTGGAGCTGCTAAAGTGGGCGATGAAGGAGGTTGATGCCTAGGCCTGAGCCACTTTTTCATGGTTTTTTGTTGTTTTTGTTTAATGGTGTTTGATTCTGAACAATTATGGTCTGTAAGTATCTAAAAATAGTTTCTATGGTAAGCGTCCATAATTCTTAAGACAATAGGGAGGTGGCAAAGGTGGATGGGTCCTTCTGTTTGTGGAGGTGAAGCCTTTGACGCCCCTCACTTTTACTTTCCTCACTTAATGAACAATAGTATAGACACCCTTTATCAACCCAAATGGACGGCCATGTTTTTCTAGTAGAAACTTGGGTTTATAATTTTGCCAACCTTTAACAGGGTTATAATGAAAATCTAATCTTTTGGCTATATTCGTGTTGTGTTGTATATTTATTTCTAAAATGTTATGTTGATATGTTTATGTATATCATTAGCTTTATTTCACAACTAGAGGATTGTGAATAGTAAAAAATAAACTAGTTTCTTATCATATAATTTTAAAATATGTAAAAGATTATATGATCAGGATCATACATTCTCAATCAAAAGGTCCAGGGTATAAAACAAATTAAATAAATTAAGGATAAAACATACCAAGAATCCAAGTTAGGATTCTGTATCCTCAAACTCACTATTGCATAAACATACTAAAGAAATTGGTTAAGGTTTTAGGATTCAGGATTCTTATATGCAAAACTTCATTAACCTATTAAAACCACTTAGGACTAAGCCAAATATTTTGGGAGTAAATCCTTTATAGCTGGGGATAAGCCCAAACAACTGGGGATAAGCTCAAATAAACTGGGGACAAGCCCAAATACCTGGGGTTTGGCCCAAACTTTGGATAAGCCCGACGTAAGTGACATGAAAATGCCAAAACCTTAGCTAACGTGAAAACGTTAGAAACCTCAGGATAATGGATGTATGGTATGTTTACCATTATACTTAGGATCTTACATATAGCCAACAACAAGAAATTGTCAGCCCCTAAAGCGAGTACTGGTCCCATTGCCTCGAACCATACTTGGATAACGTGCGCTACTGGCAGGGTGTCAAAACCCCAATTCGTGCAGGTGAAAACCTTTAAACCTTAGAAGGTATAAGCTACCTTAAAAGTGGGAGAGAGGTGGCCAACCCCTTAATCCTCTGTAAATAAATGTCAAAAACTCTTCAAAAGCTCACAACTTGATAAAAATGGATATTAAATGCTTAACATCCCTACCTTATAATGAACAGTAAGTATTAAAATGAAAGAGAGTAAAAGTAAGATGTTACCGGAGTAAGAATTACATATCCTTTGAGGATCATAGATCCTAGATCAGTATACTAGATCTCTAAGGATCCTTGATCCTTCTCACATGGAGTACTTCTTTAGATAAACAACATTCTAAGCTCTTGGGAGAAGATCACCGTCCAAAGTCAGTAAGCGATATGCCCCCTTTCCAGCTTCAACTTCTATCAAGTAGGGGCCTTCCCATTTTGGTGCTAATTTGCCATCAGCCGGATTCGTAGTGATCTGGATGCTTTTCTTAGTACCAATCGTCAACTTGAAATCTTCTGATCCTGACATTTTTGTTATATGCTCCAGCCGTTCTTTGTTGATAGCTAGCCATCCTTATTCTTGCCAATCTCTGAGCTCTTCCACATTATCCAAGTCTTGGGTCAGGTTTTTAGACTCATTTTAGTATCATGGATGCTTGTTCCGGTTGTAAGAACCACCATTTCTGTAGGGATCACTGCCTCAACTCCAAAGACTAGGGAGAATGGAGTTTGACCCGTAGCATTCTTCGGAGTTGTTCTATCTGCCCACAAGACATACGGTAGCTCTTCAATTTTCCTTTATTGGATCTAAGCTTCTTCTTCAAGTTGTTGACCGTTGGCTTGTGGGTGGACTGGTGTTAATGTTATCATCCTAATACCCCAGCTGTCACAAGAGTTAGTAGTTCTACTCCCAATAAATTGGAATCCATTACCACAAACAATTTTAGAGGGAATTCCAAATCTAGTAATTTATTTCTTTTTATGAAGGATATGATTTCCTTTTCTCTGACTTGAGCAAAGGCTTCTGCATCTATACATATGGAGAAGTAGTCTATCATGGCTAACATAAATACTCTTCCTCCTGGTGCATTCGGGAGTTTACCTAATATATCCATTCCCCATCTCATGAATGGTCAAGAGGAAAATATTGGATGTAAAGACTTTGCAGGTTGATGTAGGATGTTGCTATGTCTTTGACAAGCATCACATCTTCTTGCGTATTCCACAGCATCCTTCTTCATTGTAGGCCAGTAATAGCCTGTTCTAAGGATCCTGGAGAATAATGCTCTGCCCCGAGTGTGATTTCCACAGTCTCCTTCATGGAAATCCTTCAAGACTTCTTGAATTTCTGGATCCTCAATACACCGCAAATATGGACCTGCAAGGGATCTCTTATATAACATATTATTTAATGTAGTGAATTGAGATACCGTGATCTTGAAAGCTCTGGGACTCTCCCTTGTGGAATTTCCCTACTCTGAATATACTTCAGAATTGGGTGGATCCAGGATCCTGAATTTGACTTCACATCATCACTAGGTACAATTGCAGTATCCTCCACTATTTCCATTGCTTCATTTTCCTAGATTGCAGGATACATAACACGGATACTAGGTATCATCACATCCTCAGGCATCTTTTGGGATGATCCAAGGTTAGCTAAGCGTCTGTTTCTGCATTCTCTTCTCTAGGTACCTGTGTTAAACTGAAAAAAGCAAAAGAATCTGCCAGTTTCCTGACTATCTCTAAATATTTGATTAGCTTTTCTCCTTTGACAGTATATGAACCATTAAAATGGTTAGTAATTAGTAATGAATCTATATACACTTGAAGATACATGATCCTCATTTGCTTAGCTAATTGCAAACCTTATATTAAGGCCGCATATTCTGCCTCATTATTAGCAGTTTGGAATTCACATGCAATGGATTGGGGTATTATATCCCCCTATGGCGATTTTAGTAGTATGCCTAGTACAGTTCCTTTGACATTTGAGGCTCCATCTGTGAAGAGTGTCCAAGGATCCTTGGTCTCCTCAAGTTATTGAACCTCTAGTTCAGCTTCCCTTGTAGATCACTACTGAAATTAGCCACAAAGTCAGCTAAAGCTTGCGACTTGATGGCAGTCCTGGGTTCATACTTAATGTCATATGCACTAAGCTCGACCGCCCACTTTGCCTTTCTACCTGACATTTCAGGTTTCTTGGCTTCAGCATCAAGAATGCCTTTACTTACATAATACACTGGATGTTGTTGGCCTTCGTGATCCTTAACTAACACTGCACTTACTGCTTTACCTGAAATAACTAAGTACAAGGATAATGGCTCACCATTTTCTGGTTTCATCAAGGCTTGTGCTGAGGATAGATAATCCTTGAGGGCTGTGAGTGTCACTTCATGTTTCTCAGTCCACTCAAGTTTCTTATTCTTCCTCAGAATATCATAGAAATCCTTGCACTTCTCTGAGGATTTCGAGATGAATCTGTTTAAGGCCGCGATCCTTCTGTTCAGTCTCTGGACATCCTTGGCATTGGCAGGGGAATTATATTCATAATCGCCTTAATTTGTTCTGGACTTGCTTCAATCCCTCTCTTGGTCACCATGTATCCTAGGAACTTTCCAGCTTTAACCCTAAAATGGCATTTTGAAGGATTTAGCTTCATGTTATATTGGTCGAGAATGTTAAATGCTACTTCGAGATCCTTTAGATGATCTTCTGCTTTCTTAGACTTGACCACCATGTCATCAATGTAAACCTCCATAGCGTGTCCAAGTTGTTCTTTGAATATCATATTCACCAATGTTTGGTACGTGGCACCTGCATTTCTCAATCCGAAGGGTATAGCAATATAACAGCATGTGCCAGTAGGAGTCATGAAGGCTATATCTTCTTGATCAAATGGTCACATCTGAATTTGTTGAAATTTTGAACATCATATCCACCAACATTTGGTACGTGGCACCTGCATTTCTCAATCCGAAGGGCATAGAAATATAAAAGTATATGCCAGTGGGAGTCATGAACGCTATATCTTCTTGATCAGATGGTTACATCTAAATTTGTTGAAATCCAGATGAAGCATCCATAAAAGTAAGCAATTCATGGCACGCTGTTGCATCCACAATGGAGTCAATGTGTGGCAGTGGGAAAGGATCCTTGGGACATGCTTTATTTAGATCAGTAAAGTCTACGCATACCCTCCACTTTCCATTTTTCTTCTAGACAACCCCCACATCGGCTAACCATTTTGGATGCTTGACTTCTCTAATCATACATGCCTATAATAGTTTGTCCACTTCTTCTTGGATATGGCATTCCTCTCAGGTGCAAACTTCCTTCTCTTTTGGTGGATTGGCCTGAAAGACTTATCAATGCCCAATTTATGAGTAATAATATCCTTGGAGATACCAGTTATATCTTCATGCTTCCAAGCAAAAGTAGAGTTCCTTCTCTTTAAGAAGGATACAAGATCCAGCTCTATGCTATTTAGGATCCCGGGTCCTATAAGAACTTTGGATTCAGGATCCTCAGGGTCTAATAGTATATCCTTGTCGTCTTGCTCCCTAGCCTCCATGACATTCCTTGGAGGATACTTTAGTTGATATGCTTCCCTCGGTTTCTAAGCTGGCTTCATAGAAGAGGTGTAACAGTTCTTTGCCTCTTGTTGATCGCTTTCTATTTTCACCACTCCCCATGGGGTTGGTAACTTCACACATTGATGGTATGTCGAGGGAACCGCCTTCATATCGTGTATCCAAGGCCTGCCGAGAATAACATTGCAACAAGACAGACAATCAATAACACATAATTTTTATATAGAGTTTACTCCCTTAATGTAGATTGGGAGTTTGATGTCCCCCAGCGTGTTCTTTGTCTCTCCACTAAATCCTACAAGGACTAAAGATCTTGGAACTATTTCAGTTTCCGGGATGTTCATCCTTTTGGACGACATTAAGTTGAATAATGTTCACGGAGCTCTCTCCATCAATAAGGATCCTGCGAACAAAGTGGTTAGATATAAATAAAGTAATGACTAAACCATCATGATGAGGATCCTAGATATCAACACGGTCATCCTCATCAAAGGATAAGATAATCAGCTGAGTCAGAGTGGAGGTTCGGATAGGCATGTCTCCATTTTCCAGCTTTGTCTCCTTAGCATGTCTCTTCGCTGCAGAGAATGAGGTTTCATATATATCAGAGTCTCCGGAAATGAAGTTAATGATTTGAGCATCTGCAGGTTGTGCAGGAGCTCTTTCGGGCACTTTTTCAGGATCCTGGATTTCTTCCTTTCGAGTAACTCTTTCAATTTGCCTTTACTGAGGAGGAAACCTATCTCCTTTCCAAGTGCTATACATTCATCAGTAAGGTGGCCAAAATCTTCGTGGTATGCACACCACTTTGATTTATCCTTGTTAGATGTAGACTTCTCATTCTTCTTGGGCCACTTAGCTTTCTCACCTAAATTCTGCAAAGCAACGATTAGTTCACTATTGTCAGCAATAAAACAATATTCAGATCTATGAGGATACTCCTCATCATCTTCCTCTTGTTCAATCAAATGAACATTCTGATTGTCATGCTTGGAGTATTGCTTGGACTGATTGTTCCTGTAGAAGGATCCTTGCTTCTCCTGCTTAGATGATCCAGATAACTTGTCCTAGATCCTTTTGTCATCCTCTAGTCGAATGAACCTTAGAGCCATGTTCCTTACTTCATCTAAGTTCCTGCAAGGTGTCATAACAAGATCATCATAGAAAGGAGAATCTTTTTGTAATCCCATTTTAAACGCTTCTACAGCAGTGGCGATATCTAAGTTTGGGGTTTCCAATGATTCTCTACCAAATTTAGTAACATAATCTATAAATGATTCATCACGGCCTTGAGTGATCCTATACAAATCACTAGTTAACCTTTCGAAAGTTCTACTACATGAAAATTAATTATTGAATAAGTTAACTAAATAAGAAAATGAAGTTATAGAATAGGGAGGAAGACTTAGCAGCCATTTGAGTGCTGATCTAATGAGTGTAGATCCAAAGCCCTTGCACAAGCAGGCTTCTTTCAATCTTTTAGAGATGGGGTTGATCTCCATCCTTTCTTTGTACTGAGCCACATGCTTTTCTGGATCAATGGTACCATCGTACAACTTCATATTGGGGGTCTGAAAACGCTTTGATCTCAACATTGCATATGGGAGGTGCAAAATGAGATACTCTGTGACTTACATCTGGAATCTCAGGAATGGATTTGACCACTCATAGGACGTTGGATATCATGTCCTTGAGTTTCTGCAACTCTCTGGCCATGGCTTGGTTGATCCCTGCATCCTGTATGTAACCATAGTTAGTATCAAAACATGTATTAAAATTGTTACCTCCTGACTGGTTTAAAGTTGGTATCCCGGAAGTGTATCTAGGATAAGACATGTCTGGTGCAATAGTAGGACTAGAAGAAGCAATGCTTTGAATAGGGATGAAATCCCCTTCATGAACTTCAGAACTTCTAAGTGGTTGACTCCTTGAGGATCCTTGATCTGAAAGATATTGGATCTAGGATACGTTGGTACTGGTGATCTTAATGGATAATCCATGGATTCTTGAACCCGAACTGAGGATACTTGAGGCTAAAAGTAGGATCCTTAGGGCTGGTACATTCCATGTGATCCTCTAGGTTCGTAGAAGAATCCTTGAGGCTCAGTGATCTCTAGTGATCCTCGTAGAAGGATAGAGGATCCTTGAGGTTAGAAGTAGGATCCTTGAGCTTGCGTCATTGCTAGTGATCCTTGCTGAAGGTTAGAGGATCCTAAAATCTGAACGTTGGATCCCCTAGAATGTTGGATTGTTGATGATGGAGTAGCAAAATCCAATGACCTAGGCATCAGTGGAGACTGGTCCTCTACTGGTCTCTTTTGCTTCTTGATTTCATCAATTTCATGAAGGATCCTTTGATTGGTTTTGTCTTGCTGCTCCATGTAGCCTTTCATCTGCAAAATCAAAGCAGAAACATCATTGTTAGTAGTTGTAGAGGAAGAAACAACAGGAGCTTTTGATCATGTGAAGACGGATGATGTCTTCTTCTAAGCATTTTCATCATTCTTCTGGAATGCAGAGGGAATAGGAGGCAATGATGCATTGGTTTGGGATGAGGTAACCGCCGGCATGGCACTTGAAGTGGATTTTCCCGGAGAAGCCATGTAGTTGATGGAAATGAATGAAAAGGAAAGGAATTTCTTAGAATTGAAGCACCACTTGCCCCACGGTGGGTGCCAAACTGTTTTGGGCAAAAATCAAGCTAAGGATAATGTAACCAAATCTGATTTTGTGAGGTAGTGTGCTTGAATATCAAATAATTGAATGTTCAATGAATAAAATGTAGATGACAATGAACACAAGGATTTGTACAAGGAAAAAGCCCTTGATCTCAATAAGATCTCTGGCACAAAAAACCTTGGATAGTGAAAACTATCACTATCAACTATATTGCACAAAGTGAATTACAACTTCGGATGATATTGAGCTCATTACAATTGAATTCTAGTGTGTGGTTTTGAGTAGTTAGCGAGAGAGTAATCGAGAATGTGTTCGTGTCTTATTTGAGCTCAATACCCCTTCAAATAACTAGTCAACTAGATAATAACTAACTAAATGAAAATTAAGGAAGCTCCCCACATTCACCACAATAACTATGGCCTTATGCACGTGCCTAAAATCCAGCATATTCCATAATATTCCAACTTGGCCAAGTTCAATTCGTTATATACCTGTGTATAGAAGTTTTTAAACAGAGGATAAAATTGTTAGTTCATAAAAACAATAATAAGGATCCGTGATCCTCAGACTTCCTGCACATCTATTAAGGATCAGTGATTCAGGCCAATCTAAGGATATGTGATCCATAGTAATAAAAATTAAACCCTAACATTTTGTGTTCCAGAAAGTGGTTATTAAGTTGAGATAACTTATTCAGCCTATTTCCAGGTTTCCCACATCAATAAATTTTGATTTATTAACAAATTCATACTCAAAATATCTTGATATCCGACTCTCTGCTAGGGTTGAAGAAACGATGGTGTAGTTGGTCATATATACAATAATATGATACGCCACAATATGTGTTACACCCCAGCTTAGGCGGAAACACGGGAGTGCGACGAGCCAAAAGCTTTCATGCAATGCCTTAAAAAGGTAAGATGTTATGCAATCAAATCGTCAAGCGCGGTCTCTACTAAATCCAAGTACATAGCTTTACAGTTGTTATCACCTGAAAAAAATGCTAAAAGGTCAACCACGGTAATTGGTAATTTGCAGGTTTATAGTTTTGCACGCTAAAATGATTAGATAACATTTAAAGATAAAGTTTGCCTATGCTTGCATGTGTGATGTAAAAATGCAAATAAACATTTATGTTCACAAAAGTTACAACTAACCTACTGACGTGTCCATTTTCACCCAAGTTATTGTTTCACACGATAAGACAAAAAGGCACGTTGTTTCCGTTTTCAGTTTTCAAGTTTCCATGTTACCACTTTTCAGTTTCCACGTTTTCAGTTTTCAAGTTCTCACGTTTACAATTGGAGGAACTTCACTCAAGTGTCGTTTAAGTGACGATTAGTGTACTTTCGCAAGTAGATACAAAGATAATGAGTGGGTGTTAATCCGGATAACTCTACCCAATCTTGTCTAACGGCTTGATGCCATAGTTAAATGGTGATAAATCAAGTACATCAACACGTTCAAAGCATCGCATAATCAAAGCAAGCATATACGTTTAAAAGTTTAAAGAGCATGTGTTCTACCCTGAGATAAACTAAGATAAAGGGCCTACAAAGTCACTGGTTGCGTTGCTAAATTCCACATGAATAAGTTGCTAATATGGATGAGTTGTTGTCCTACGCGAAAGCTACAAAGTACATATCACGTATAAGGACTAGGTTTGTAAGCATTAAGTTGGTGATTAAAGTTGTGATAAAGTTTATGCTTTACATTAAGGTTTACACGGGGATTATGGTTTACACGTTTGATGGCTATATCAAGTTAAGTTTTGTAATTATTACCAACTAATGTTCTCTAGAGTTAATTTAGGGTTTTAGTTGTTAATTATTGGTCAATTTAAAGCTTTTGGTTTATTAGATGTGCATGAGCCATTAAGTTCAATAGTTACTTCTTCGGGTCAAATTGTTCACCTACTTCACGAATTTAATTAAAATAGTAAACGACCAGATAAATTATGAAATTGTTGGAGTTGTTTCCACACGAATAAGAAACTCAAATATATTTTTTTTGTCACAACAGTTCACAGAAATATCATGAAAAATCTTGAATCACCCAAAGCGAAAACGATAATTCTTGGCGACAGTTTACTTCAGAATTCATTAGAAATTCCATGTTTAAGAAAATAGTGCGGGACCAGTTGAAAAATCTTTGTAACTCATAGTATAACCTTTTGTATAAATTTTAGTATATTTGAACTTGTATTTTGTTAGTTATGACCCTTGTAAGACACTCTAATGTTTATACGAAAACAGTTTTGACACATGTTTTTGTAAATTCAAAAAGATTGACTTAAACTAATTGAATGCTCTTAGTAGAACATTTTAGGCTCAAAAATCGAACAAAATAGTTTAGTATTCATCAAGTTGTGGTTAAAGAAAATCGGGTTTATGATCAATCTTCAACTATTGTCATTGTGCGTGTGATTAACATATTTTTGAGTATAAGTATATATTGATTCATTATTATTAAAATAAAAAACATTAAAACTAGATTAGACGTTAAACAGGATTAATTTATAAGGGATTATTTGTTTATTGTTTTTATTGCACTTCTCCGCACATTTTTTGATTGTCTCCATTGATTGTTTCAGATGTTTTTGAAAGAAAATAGAATGGGAAAGGAGGAGAGGTAAAAAATTTATAAAGGTTTGTGGAATAATGGTTGGGTATTAGACTTGGAGAATTATCCTTGATTGGATTTAATGGATTTAAATTTAAATTGAGATAATTATGGTATTTTAAAATAGATTAAGGGATTTACTTATACTATTATATAATTATTAAAATAATAATCAATTATATTATTATTTTTATTAATTAGTTAAATATATTATTTGATTAATTTGGGTTAAAGTAGCTAAATATGTTATATATGTAACATTTCATTGTCTTTCAACTAAAGTTTCTATCTTGGAAAATTTTTGATATTTTTTTGCTTTAATTTACTATAAATAGTAAATTTGGATATATTTGAAGTTTAATTTTGACTAGGAGGACTTACGGTTGTCGGTTGTTAGTTGTGTTACATATGTAAAAATTGTTGTCAGTTTTGAAATCAAAGCTTCTATTTATGAAAAGTTTCATTGTTTTTTATATAATTAGCTACTAATAGCATAATTTTGACATGCTGGAGGTTTAATGATAAGTAATTTCTATAATTTGATAATTACTAGATGTTTATGTAAAACCTCAAAAACGGGTTTGGTAATCAAACCACGTTAATATTAAAGAGCGAAAAAAAGACTGTTAATGGTAAAAGTGAACCCGTAAACGAAATAACTAGGAACAAATTAACCTAGTAACCATGTATATAAATAACAAGACAATGAGTTGTAGTCTTATTTATAATCAAAACTAAACTTGAGGGACCAAAGCTGCCACAAAGAAAAACTTGTTTTATCAAAACATAAAATTTACACATAATACACACACTTAGTGTGTGTATATGTCGATCATCAGAGGGTATAACAAGGGCAAACCCTTGTTGATCAAGAATCATCAAATTGAAGGACAAATCGAACCAGAATCGGTGCATGAATGCATTCTAATGATCACCCGAACTAGGGGGGTCATGAGGCATGTCGAAAATCCTAATTTGGTGACATAATGAATTTAAGTAGATTCATGGATTTCAATCCATGTATGAATTCCAGTTATTGAAGTTAGATAAGGGATGAACTCTTGCTTAGGAACAAACCCTTATTGAACAATTTTGTGAGTTGAATAAGTGTTTATGTACGAGTTAAAGTGGGTTTTTGACTATATGATGAAATTGATAATGTAGGAGTGTTTATGATCATCATACTTGTATGTATGTGTAAGATACTCGAACAATTTAGAGATTCCAGTAAGTAATCATACATGACTTGAAATGGGTTTTGTATGATATAATGAAACTAATGCTATGTCTATGTTAATAGGTGTTTGAGATCATGTTGTTTACTATTAAGTTCGTAGAATTTGATTATATTAGGTATTCGGATGAATATCTAGTAATATGAGGAGATGAGGTGTTTTGTGATAATGAAACAATTCCAAGTTCTTATGTAATTATCGATAGATTAGCATATGATTGTAGAAACTATGTTAATTTGATATTATAAATTGCATGAACTTGGATTGGGAAATGTAGCTTTAATGGTGGCCTAAGAATAGCGCTTATCGGGTAATTAGTGAAATGCCTAAAAGGGTTGTTAAACTTATTCGTGAGTTTGTAAGTGTAAATAGGCAGTTGACTTTTAAAAGTCAAACTGACCTATAATAAGATCGAATGATAAATTTGATATAAAATCCATAAGGTGGAATAGTCGTTTTAAATGATGACTAACCTAACCATCTTGCGAATCATAAATGATAGTTTGATGCTTGAAAAGCTAGGTGGAGGCTTGGGAAGAAACGCGTCAAACGGATCAAGTACGCGGAAAAGCATAATCGGATTTCGAGGTAAGTAAAGCTTACATCATTAATATTGTAAATCTACTAATATATTTGACTAAAAATAAGCGATTTGGTATTCGGAATGAGATATGAAATACAATGTTCCGACGTGAATCGATACGGGTCGGAATAAGTGAAAATGGTAATAAACCATATTTGATGGTAAAAAGGGTAAAACAGTAATTTAGTCATGTAATGACAAGTAAACAAGGAATTCGGAAAAAAGTTACCTTATGGTGTAAGTCATAAGGAATAAAAAGAGTAAAATGGCAATCAGTCACGAGTTGACAAATAAATATTAAATTTTGAAATAGACACCCTATGGCGTATGCCATAACGGATCGAACAAATTGAGAAACGAATTTAAGTAATATGATCATGTGGTGTAAACTGAAACGGATAAATGGTGAGATGGTAAATAGATACCATCTCATAATGATAAAATGTTCATTTAGACCAAATGGGTCAAATGGTGTGATGATCACCATTTGACAATAACATCCAATGAACGCTTGTCGAGCTCTGTGTTCACAGGGAAATGGCGTTTGGTTCACGTCGCTATTAATTAGTAATTAGTTGTGTAAGGTATTTAAACGGGTCAATGCTATGACTCGAGCCAGGTATGTGTAATGGGTCAAACTCTCATTGAGGAATTTAAGGTCCGATGAGAGTTAAACGAGTCATGAATGAATATCGGATTACCTAAAGCAAGGTAAATCTCATAATCTAAATGGTAGACATTAGGTTCATAGGAACCTAATGATTTTAAATAAGACTACGGTTTAAATGTGTTCTTTTGGTTAAATCATGCGATTGAAAGTCCTTCGTCGTAAAAGAGGGGTCTATGTTGACCAAATGCCCTCGAGTGATAAAACAAGTAAACGACCTTGAGGGTAGTTTAAAATTGAGTTTTATAAGAACGTTCACCCTTACGGTAGTGTAATAGTAAATGGCATAAGCTTTTTGGCTTAATGCCTCATATTGGGTCTTTTTCGTAAATTGTCAAACCGAATGGTAGAATTTGATAATATAACATTTTCTTTAACCATCCACCACAAGTATAGTTGTGGTGGAAGATAATTAGATATTTTAATATGAAAATGAGAAACAAAGTAAGAGGAAGTGAGATTTAAGTTTATATGCTTAAATCTCTTAATGGGTCAAAATGAATAAACGCATAAACCAAGAGTGAATGCGTAATTCATAAGAATTAAGAATCCATGTTAAGGATTTCAAGCTAAATATGTAGGTAAACAATTTATGGACATATAGAAACAAGTTTCATGGGAAACGGATGAAAATTGAATGAGTTACGGAAGTTTTCGTAACTAAAACGACAAAATTTGAAAAAGGCTGCAACAGCCCACCATAAGCTACGGTGGCCTACCGTAGCTTATGATAGGCAACTGCTGACCAAGAACAGAAAACCTTGACCGTAAAATAGAATTCACAGACTGTAAGCTACGGTCTGGAGCCGTAGCTTACGACGGGGAAATTTTAGAAATGTTGTTTTTGATGTTTTGGGCCTTCGGGCTTATTCGGTTATGTTATAATCTATTTATAACTGACGTATTTCATAAATTATGAAATATAGGTAATGATTGGGAACACCGGAGAAGGACCAAGCTCTATGAAGAACCGAATATGATTAAAGCTCAAGCTTCCGCACTTGGTTTTGTTATCACGAAACTAATCTATGATAACATGTTAAATTGTTTAATGTTTATGAAGTTTTAATAAGTTCGAAAACATGTTTGAACTTATATTCGCGATTACACATCTAAATGCGAAATTTTAATAGAAATTCAGTAAAGTAGGATACAGTCTTACAAGTTGGTAATCAGAGCTCAAGGTTAATGATCAAAGGTGTTCTGTCCGAGGCTTGGTCGCATGATCCGGTAAGTTGATAAGAATATAAATGGTCTAGCAGGTTAAAGTGTTGTAAACAACACACAGAGTTATCGTGCAAATGCACGTTACCCCAATTAAATTGGTAAAAGACCGGTATAGTTAACAAATTACGTATGTTAACAAGTATAATAGAAAGCCTTGTATTATAGTACGGGTGCTTATTAATGTCAACGTTACTAATATTTTGTGAACGTTCTAATTGAAGGCTGCGCGCATCTAAGGATGGCGAGAGTTTAATGGTCTACTAATATGATGATGGAATGGTCCAAAGTATGACAAGTAGGACATGCTCACCAAGGACTTAAATTAAGAAATGATACGGAATAAAGGTGGAACGAAAATAAAAGCCCATGAGGGAAATATCACCCAGGTGCACACTTTAAATTATTGTATAACTAGTAGTATGCAACAGATACGTAATGAACGACGGTTGTATACGAGATTAATGCATGGGAAAACCGGATGGGATACCCATCCATGATGATGTTCCCAAGAGAAATTGGGCGGTTTTGAAGGAAATAACCAATTCGCCTTCTATACGACTCGTTTAGCTCTATACGAGCCGTATATGACCAACCACCATACCAGAACTGATATGTGAAATAAAGTCGATACACAATATACTGAACGCATAAGAATCGTGATATGTGAAAGAAGATTCGGTCACATAGAATATAAGTTGAATTTGTATTGATTGAAGTAGGGATGAACTCAGTACCGGTAACGAAAGTACCGATACCGAAAATCGCCAAATATGGTTACTAGTACCAATACCGAAAATCGCCAAATATGGTTACTAGTACCGATACCGTACTAAACGCTAAAAAGTGGGTACCGAATCGGTATCGAAAATTTTTCAGTACGAGAAATTCGATACCGGTACCAAGTACCAAAAATATATTTGCGTAAAGCTGTAAATCGATAAACTGCGTACAAATTTCGTATGTCACGTAGAAACAAACATGTCATTTCCTGGAATGCTAATTAGCATTTAATATAACACTAGCTTAAAAACTCGTGTTTTACATGAGTTGCGTAAATTTAATTTTATATAATAAGTAATATGCTTGTATCTTTAAAATACCTCACACATTGTATGAGTTAAAAACATAATGCAATCAAATAACACATACATCGTTGATACATGTATTTAAATGATAAATTTAATGTACCATTTACTTATAAAAATTTAATTTTTTTATTTATTATTAGGTTAGAAACATTTGTATTACAAGTGGTAGAACCAATGAAATATTAGATAATTATTAATAAACAGAAATAATAAATAATTAAGAGAGATCAATAAAGTTTATGATTTAATATTTCTTTCTTATTTCTGTATCCTATCAAATATTAAATAATAATAATAATATTAAATAAATAATTTTACTAAATCAATTTAAATCGGAACAAAAATTTATATATTTGTCAGGTTCTACAAAGAAAAAAAAACTTCTATCACATACGGAGAAAAAGAAAATACAAACTAGATATTATTATTAATTCAAAGGTTGATAAAAAATTATTATTTTTATTTGAATTATATTTAGTTATTATCTTTATCTAAATTATATATTTAATTAAACTATTGTATAATATTATTATTGTTTAGTAGAAACTGTTAGAACTTTTGAGACCGTTGGTGCTTGGATAATCCATAGTTTGAGCAAGTTTGTAACAGTTGGACAATTAAAAGGGTCAAAAGTGATATTTTGTGAAACCTGCATGTACGCGGCCGGCGTATTTAATTGCCCAGCGTATTTAATAAATACGCTGGGTGATCAGCTTGTATATATACTATGATCAATGGATGTATGTCCAAGTTTCTTGGACAGATTTTGGTGATCTTCTTGTGTTGTGATTTTTGCTATTGTGCTTACATCCGAATATCCAGGTGCTATTACTGATTACATGTTATTGGGATTTCATATACAACACTAGTTGTTTGATCCATACAAGATTCTTCATCTTCTTTGCTTGGTTTTTCTAAGTATTTGCACATTCAAACAACTAAGTTGTTTGGGTGAAAACAATCAACCACTGTGATCCGAATCTGTTTTGGGACTCACAATTTGGTATCAGAGCCTTTGTGCTCTTGATTGTTTGAGTTTTTGTTAAGATTTGTCAAGTTTTGAAGGTTTTGCAAAACTTTTCAAAGTTTCATGGTTTTTTCAAATTTTTGGGATTAAAATGGCTTGATCTGGTGCGTTTAATCTTTGGGTTGTTGTTAATGAGTAGTTTGGTAAACATTTTGGTCATTTAGCTGCAAAGAAACATGAATTTTGGGTCATTTTTGGGTGATTAGAGGGTTTTTGTTCGTACTAAAACCCTTCTGGGCGTAATTATTTTTAAAGCCAGCGTAGATATTCTTGAAGATAGCGTAATTATCTTTGAAGCTGGCGTATTTAACTTGAATTTCGCGTAGTTAACAAATACGCTGGTTCTTAAACCAGCGGATTTATATCATTGTCAGCGAAATTGCTCCAGCGAATTTAATCGAAGGCGACTTCAAAATCAGTAATACTAATCCTCAGCGATTTTATCATGGTGTTCAGCGAAATTAACTAAACATTTGCTTGTTTTCATATATCTAGCGGATTTAGCATTTTGCAGGACATAATCGCCGATCCCATCAGCGTAATTGTCTCCAAGTGCAGCGTATTTGATCTCTTGTCCAACGTTTTTATCTCCTTGCGAACGTAATTGTTCTCTGATTCAGTAAATCCCAGCGTAATTAATCATCATTCATCCATCATGTCTCTCAATCAACTCAATCCGATTGCTCAAGCCGAACTAGAAACTGGAACCGCTACAAGGCCACCAAAGTTGAAAGCTTCGGAAGATTTCAGCAGCTGGAAAAACAGGATCAAGTCCTTTTTTGAGTATACCGATTATACTCAATGGATGTCAGTCACTGTGGGCCCGCATGTTCCCATGATAATACGTGACGACATCCGTACTATCAATGAAGATCCTTCAACATTCACAGATGAAGATAGGATACTCATTCAACGTGACCGGAGGGCTCACGCTGCTCTCACTATGGCTCTGTCAAAGGATGATGACAATCTGTTTGAAGAATACACCTCGGCACATGAACTGTGGTTGGCTCTAATCGACCATTATGAAGGCAATGAGGAACTCAGGGAGAACAAACAAGACGTGGTGCAGAAAGAATATGATATGTTTGGCAGTATCCGTGGCGAAAGCTTGTCCGACCACATAAGCAGATTTCTGGGGGTGTTGACCAAGTGAAGAAGGTGGGAAACCCAGTTGCAAATTATGCATCGATCAAGAAGCTGCTAGATTCTCTACCAAAAGAATGGAGTCTTCAATGCATGATGATTAAGAGAACTTTCCTCACCAGAACAACTCCAGTTACTCTCTCAGAATTGATTAACACTTTAAAAGCCTTTGAAATGGACATCATGAAACGAGAGATGAATCAAACTGGATATTCTCAGAAGACGTCTCAGCAAGCTGCTGCAACCTCGGTCCCCAAGAATATGGCATTTCTTGCTCCTGTCACCTCATGTGGATTAAATTCCAAAGTGTTGTCGAATCCTATTCAAATGCTTCCGCACACTCTGTGAAGGCCTCGTCATCTTCCGAGAAGACCACCGTGGCCAGCGACACTCAAGCACTTAAAATTTCCACAGAACATGTAGCTCTTTTTAATACTTTCTTAAGTAGCTATGAGGCGCTAATGTCAGGAGAGTTGAAGAGAGAATTCCTCACAGCAGAGGACATGTATCAAGTAGATCCAGACGACATTGAGGAGATGGATCTGAAGTGGCAGATGGCAATGATCACTCTATGGTTGAAGAAATTCCAAGATAAAACAGGAAAGAGGTTGGCTCTTGGAAAAGCTGGATTCGACAAGTCCAAGCTTAGATGTTATAATTGCAAAGACTTGGGCCATTTCAAAAGAGAGTGTCCATTGCTGAAGAACGAGAATACCGAAATCAACCAGACAAGGAGGCCGATTGCCATTGAAGGAAATAATAATGCTGCTGAAAATAATCATAACGCTTTAGTGGTGGAAGATTATGATTGGTCAGAGGAGATAGCTGAGGCAAAGGGATAAGTGAACAAGGCCCTCATGGCAAACATCACCATTGTCTCTGCCATGTCTACGTCAAATGGTGTTGAAAAACAAACCTCCAAGATTCCAAAAGATGAGACTGGTTTGAAAAGCATCATCTCTCCTGTCTCAGAGAAGAGACAACAGAAAGCTGAAATGATTGAGTCGAAGCCTGCTGTTCAATACGTCATCAGTACCAGCAAAAATGAAGCGTTGGAACATCCTCTACCGCCATGAAATCAGAACCGAGGATAAGGATTTGGTAAACAGCATTCCATATGAATTCAAAGCAAAGTTGTGCTCAAAACCATGTTTGAACGTCATGGCACACTACAAATCACTCAACCGTGATATAATTAAGGAAAAAAGAAAAGTTCTGAAAATAAATCAAGAACTAAAAGAAAATGAGGCTGCATATTAGCGAAAGTTGAATTCAACCATAGCTGAAATGCAAACTCTAAAGGAATTTATTTTCAGACTAGACTTTATCATAAATGATTTGACAGAAAAGCTAGAAAAATCCCAAAACGAAAATAACAAATTGCAAATCACTATTGATAAATGGAAAATTAGTCAAGAAGCACTGGTTGATATTGTAAACTGCCAACGACCGACATTCATAAAGGATGGAATTGGATATAAAATAAATTCGGAAACAAAAGAAAATTATTTCCTCCTCCGCACAGCAAAAATTATGTTCATATGCCATCTCCTCATCCTAAGAACGACTTAATCAATAAAAATGATCCTTTGGATCAAAGTATTTTTTATAAATCCGAAAATAACACTAACCTTTCTGAAAGTAATGCAGATCTATTTCGAGAGTAAGGAAGATGTGTGCGATGGGGAAGATGATTGTGGATGGATGAAAATAGGAATAGGCTATTCAGGCGACAATTATTCAACTGTTAACTGGTTCGCCTGGAATTGTGATAAGACTAACAAAATTTCTATTCGAGATAACTGTAATAGTTTATCTAGGATGGATGATTGTAATGGTTGTATGCCTAAATTGACAATTCAGGATGACTGTAATGGCAATGTGCCTACACTTAAGGCTCACAACCAAGGGATTGCTAAGGTTGAGGGTCATGACCTAAACTTTGTTCTTAATGATGAAAATGTTATGCTTGAATCTCCTGTATTTGTGCCAGAGTTAAAGAAAAACAGTTTTGGAAAATTCCTTACAGAGGAAATTCCAGAATTTGTTCCATCAGTTGCAGGTACATCAGAGACTGATAAAGATTTCCCTGAAGATTCAAGCACAACAACTTCAGAAAATGATGAAGAAAGGTCAGATGAGAGTCAAGAATCAAGCTCCTCATCAGACAATGAGCTTAGTGAAGTCGACATTGAAGATAAACATCATCCTGACAAGAAACTGAAGAAAGCTAAAGATTCAAGCCACGTTACAACATCAAACTCCTCAAGATGCTCCATACTCTTATCACATACATCATCTTCACACTCAGCACCCAGGAAGAAAAGATCGAGTCAAAAACAATGTTTTCGTTGTGGTCATTTAGGACATACGGCGAAACATTGCAAAAGCAAGAAATTTTCTAAACCTAGTCAAGATCTCGTTAAAAGTTTTACTGATTAATTTGACAATTTAAAGAAATCAATAAAATGCATAGTTGATTCAACCTGTTTTTGGAAAAGAAAAGACAACACTCTTGCTCAAAATCATGATAGAACTAATGTAAAGCAAGTCTGGGTTCCAAAAACTAGCTAATTTGTACATATTTTTTTATTGTTATTGTATAACAGAATAAAATTCAGAAATGGCTTCGGTTGCTCATGGAATATATCTTGCATGTTGACAACGGATGCTCCAGGCACATGACCGGGCTAAAGGATCTGCTTACCAACTTTCGAGTTATTGATGGTGACTTTGTATCCTTTGCCGGAGACGAAAAGGGAGGGAAAATCGTCGGAATGGGTGACGTCGTGTCAGAAGCACTCACTTTGGAGAATGTGAACTATGTTCCAGAATTGTGTTACAATCTTATGAGTGTTTCACAAGTTTGTGACAAAGGAATTGCAGTGCTGTTCAATGACACGGAGTGCTTATTTCTCAAACCCGGTTACTCCGTCCCTAAAGAAATGATCATCTTAGAGCTCCCCGTCAAAATAACACCTACGTGTTAAATATGAATAATGCCAAATCAAATGAGCAAATGACATGTCTTATGTCAAAAGCATCTGAATCGGAATCACTGCTGTGGCACAGGCGTTTGGGGCATGTGAATTTTAAGAACATAAATAAACTTTCTAAATTAAATCTAGTAAGAGGTTTACCTATGAAATATTTTCCTTTTTCAGAAAAGTGCATCGCATGTGCCCAAGGAAAGCAGCATAAAAAGCCTCATAAGTCCAAAGCAGTGAATACGATATCTGCCCCTCTGCGATTACTTCACATGGATCTTTTCGGCCCAATTAGCGTTAAAAGTTTAGCTAAAAGATCTTATTGTTTGGTGATTACAGATGATTTCTCACGTTTTTCATGGGTATTCTTTCTTGAAGCCAAAAGCGAAACGGCATCCATTCTGAAGAGCTTTATTCCCATGATTGAAAACGTGATCAAGCTGAAAGTCAACTCCATCAGAAGCGACAACGAAACTGAATTTAAAAATCATATGTTTGTCTCCTTCTGTGAAGATAAGGGAATTCGCCTCCAATACAGCGCTGCCAGAACTCCTCAGCAAAATGGGGTAGCAGAACGCAAAAACAGAACTCTCATCGAAGCTTCAAGAACTATGCTTGTCGACTCTAAGCTTCCCATAATCTTCTGGGCTGAAGCGGTCAACACAGCATGCTACATTTTGAATCGTGTTCTGATTTTCAAACCTCACAGAAAGACAGCTTATGAACTACTCTTCAAACAGAAGCCTCGGATAGATTTCTTCAGACCGTTCGGCTGCTCATGCGCACTTCTCAACATTGAAGACAATCTCATCAAGTTTGAAGCAGTCGGTGACGTGTGCTACTTCATGGGCTATTCATCTTCTCAAAAGGCATATCGAGTCTACAACAAACGGACCAAGATGGTGATTGAATTGTACTACGCTGATTTTCAAGAAGGAAACTTCACTAACACTGGAAGCGCTCCGAACTGGTTTTATGACGTGGATATTATATTCAACACTTTCAGCATCGATGTACCCATCACTGAATCCAAACCTGCAGAATCCACTTCGTTGGAACCTTTGTTTGATGCCTCAGACATTGGTTTTACTCCTTTTACGACCCGTTTCACCCCTGCCTCTACCTCTCCTACTCTTCCAGAGTTCGAAGTAAATGGTGACACATCTGCTGAGAATTCATCCGCCCATGATGATTCTTCTTCACAGCAGACTGTGGATGAACCACCCAAAGAAGATGAGACTCCAATTATCTACGTCGATGAACATTTTTTAATCTGCCTCATCAAATTGAAACTCACACCAATGCAGGGTACAAGACCAATCGAAACCATCCAATTGAGAATGTCATCGGTTCTGTTGAAGATGGAGTTTGAACACGTGTACAAACACATACCATCAACACAGGATTGTATGCAGCTTTTCTCTCGCAGTCTGTCCCAAGAGATATCGAAGAAGCTATTCAAGATTCAAGTTGGGTACAAGCTATGCAAGAAGAATTAGCCCAATTTCGGAAACTCAAAGTCTGGGAGCTCGTTGACCTACCAGACGGAAAGTATCCAATTGGTACCAAGTGGGTGTTTCACAACAAGATGGACGATCGTGGTGTTGTTATCAAGAATAAGGCTACATTAGTGGTTCAAGGGTTTCGACAAGAAGAGGGGATTGACTACGAGGAAGTTTTTGCACCGGTCGCACGCTTAGAAGCCATCAGAATCTTCTTAGCCTATGCTTCATTCAAAAACTTTAAGGTGTTTCAAATGGATGTAAAGAGTGCTTTTCTGAATGGGAAAGTGAAAGAAGAAGTCTATGTCTGTCAACCTCCAGGTTTTGAAGATCCTCACTTCCCCATAAAATACTACAAGCTTGACAAAGCTCTATATGGTCTTCACCAAGCTCCTCGAGCATGGTACGAGACTTTGTCAACATATCTTCTGGAGTGTGGATACTCAAGAGGCAAAATTGACATGACTCTCTTCACTAAAATGATTGGAGAAGATGTGATGTTGGTTCAAATCTATGTAGCGATATCATTTTTGGGTCGACAGATGAAGCCCTTTGCAGAGAATTCGAGAAGGTGATGAAAGCAAAGTTCGAGATGAGTATGATGGGAGAACTCACATTTTTCTTAGGATTGGAAGTGAAGCAGAGACAGGATAGCATTCTCATTCATCAGGCTAAGTATATCATAGATATTCTTTCAAAGTACAACACGAATGATTGCAAATCCGCCAGCACTCCTTTTGCCGCTCAGACGGAACTCACTTCAGATCTTCAAGGAAAGCCTGTGAACAAATATTTCTATCGCTCAATGATTGGCTTGTTAATGTAACTGACCGCTAGTAGGCCTGACATAATGTTGGTTGTCTGTCTTTGTGCCTGCTTTCAGACAAATCCCAAAGAATCGCATGATGCTGCCGTCAAGAGAATCTTCCGCTATCTCAAAGGAACTCCAAAGCTTGGTTTGTGGTATCCTAAAGATAGTAATTTTGATCTAATCGCTTACTCTGACAGTGATCATGCAGGTTGCAAAGTAGACAGAAAACCTGTCTCTGGAGGCTTTCAATTCTTAGTAAATCGTCTTATTTCGTGGCATAGCAAAAAGCAGACAACAGTCTCTACATCCACTGCTCAAGCTGAATACACGGCAGCTTACAGTTGCTGTTCACAAGTCCTCTGGATACAGAATCAGTTGTTGGATTATGGGTTCAATATCATGAAGACTCCAATATTCATCGACAATGAAGCATGTCTGGGGATTGTGAAGAATCCTATCCACCACTCCAGAACGAAACACATCGAAATTCGCATTCATGCGATTAGAGATTCGTACGAGAAAGGATACATCCAAGTGGTGCCAGTGGATTCAGTGCAACAAAAAGCTGATATATTTATGAAAGCCTTCGATAAAGCTCGATTCAACCAGTTGGTAACCTGGTTGGAAATGGTGAACTTCCTTGAGTGGAATTGACTTTCGTTTAATAAAAATGGTTTTCATAATAAATAACAATCTCATAAAAATGTGTCCGACAAAAAGATTTTCTGCAAGGTTAAAATTTCTTTTCAAGCAATGGATTCTCGAAAATAAAATTTTAAGGGGGGAAGTTTTCCAGAAAATACTGTTGAGACTGAATCTTTTCTTTGGCACCTGCACAAGAAATGATAGAATAATTGCTAACACTTTTGTTCTGATCTTAAAACAGAAAAAGATTAAGGCCTCAAGCAACGACGTGTCAGTAGATTCAGCAATACCTTGAAGTAAACTGCGAAAAGGAGACAAACTCTAATGATCACACAAGAATTCTGAATGCCCACAATGTTGTGCAACTTGCGGGTAACATGTTGCGTATGGCTTTATGGTCTTAAATCTTGCGTTGATAGATTGCCAAAGTATGAGATTTCGGGTCTTCATATTGGCTAATCATTCGGGGATATCATAGTTGCTCTTCTGCTGCATCCAGAAATATGCTGACCTAGACACAGCTATGATATCTTTTCAAAAAGAGCCTATGCAGCCAAAACCCTACACAAATGAAGCTCTCATTGAGAATCATTCAAGTGCTTAAATCGTACCGCATCTAGTATCTGTCATAGCCCTCGTTAGACCTTGGTCTCTTTGCTGTACAGAAGTACTGACCTGAACACCAATTGTCTAACGTTGAACTTTCAAATGCGAATGAAGTCAGTATACTCACATGTTATGAAGAATCTTTGCGCATACCTTGATCACGGGGGTATGTCCTGATGTGGGACTCACGGGCACAACATTCTGACTGTTTCAGCATGAGTAGGGGAACATTGAATTTCTTGTCAATATTACTGCAACATGATAAAAAGGCTCTCCGATCGCATGTTGAAAGATAGGTGCATGGATTTAAAAGGACAAGCATACTGACAGTTTTTCTTGTGCCTTAATTATTTAATATATATAATATTTTATCTCAAACGAACGAAGTATTATCAGTATGATCTTTTGCAGGAAAGTCACAGGATTCAAGTCAGTTAGCATAAATTTTGGGTGAAATAGGAGGCTTCCGGACCCCAAAAACAACTTTCAGGATCCAGATTGCAATTTTCATTTCTCTTAAACTTATTTTTAAATTCTTCCACTATTTTTTAATAAAAAGGGGCACGTTTTTCGAGAAATATTAAAATTTTCGAGCATATTTGTTTCTAAGTTTTCTTACAGATGAAGATATCTTACAAACATATCAACATGGCGTATTTAATGTTCCAGCGTATTTAATAAATATGCTGGAAGGCACATATGTATATATACTTCAGTTTCTTTTTTCTGCAAATAATTTCAAAATCCTTTCATCATCATCTTCTTCATCCGAAACAAAACTAACAACCCACTTCCACTCTTAAATCTTCTCTTAGTGAATCTGAAAGAAATCGATATCGGTCTGGTTTCAATACTCAAATGTGCTTTGTTCTATGTTTGATAGTGTTCAAATCATTGATTTTGGTCAGTGTTGTGTGTATATATAGTTTCATTTGAATCTGTTTCTTGGTTTTAATGGGTTTATCAAGAAAAACTTGAAGCCAGCGTATTTATTTTGAATATGGCGTAAATATTTTGAATATGGCATAATTAGCTCAAACCTTCGAGTCAGCGGATTTAAGTCTTGAACGCGAGTTCAAGCAACCGGCGTAATTGACAATTACGCCGGTAAACCAGCGTAGATAACTATCTTCGCTGGATACATTCTCGAGTGAATGTTTAAATCCGCTACTCTTGTGCAGCGTAAATAACCCTTAATCAGTGTAGTTGTGTCTGAATCTCGTGCACAGTCATGTGTCCGGCGAACTTATTGTTTTACCCGGCGTAAATATTAGCGGATTTATGAGTTTATTTTGTATATATATGTATCTTTATTATAACTATTTTATACTTATATATACTTATATTTAAATATATATATATTTATATATATAATTATGTACATAAATCTAACTTAGCTCGTTTTCAATTTCAGAAATGGTGAAGGAGATCATTTGGGATAAAACTCGAAAGCACAATCAGCCATGCAAGTTGGTTCCACCTCCAATTGATTTTGAAGATGTAGCAGAGTGAATAAATTCAAGTAGGATCAGCTACGCTATACAAGCCGATCCGATCATCTACAGCATCCACATCGAAGAGTTTTGGAAGACAGCCAAAGTGGACCATAAACGAAATTAAAAGAATCACAGCTACATTCAGAAATAAGAAGATCGTAGTTACAGAGGAGAACGTATGCAGAGTCCTCAGTCTTGGAGACAAGAACAGTGATCTGCTCAGAATGAAGAAGGACGACATCCTAGATGGATTTAAGGGGATGAGGTATATTGGAGACTTCAGAGAGAAAAATGAGATCAAAAGAAAGGGGCTTACTAAGGACTGGAGATTCATTCTTCATGTATTCGCTATGAGCTTGGCACATAGGAAAGGAGGATATGACGGGATGAACTTGGAATGGTCGGCTACTAAGCTTAGCCTCTGCACAAAGTAGTCATTCAATATCTCTGGTCTCATTTTTTACTGCATGGTTGATAATGCTAATTCCTCCACATGGGCCATGTACCCTCGTTTTGTTCAGCTCCTCATCAATGACCAACATCCAAATCTTCCTCATGATGGCAACCTATACAAGTTCTAGCTGCCGACAGGGCGTCAAATTACCAAGCTAAAAACTGAGGAATGGGTGTTGTTACATCAGTGGATGTATAGGGAAGAAAGATATCCTGTCGTGAAAGCAGCCTATGAGAAATAAAGAGAACGTGTTAAGAAAAAGAGACAAGGAGATGGTGATGAGGAAGTGGAGGAGGAAGAAGAGGAAACTGAGCAGCTAGTTAGAAAGAATAAAGGAAAGCAAATCATGAAGGAAGGGGACTCCTCGAAGAAACGGAAAGATACTGCTCCTCAAGAACGATTGATGGAAAGCAGCTTCAGGGCCGGAGGCAACAGAGATCATCGCGAGCATATTGAGAATCTCCGTGCGATTCATGAGGCCGAAGAAAGAGAGAAAAGAGAAAAGAGAAGCTAGAAGAAAGAGGCGTCACATGACAGAATCTGAAACACCGGTGACGGTCACTACCGAGCAAGAGCAGTTAGACGAGTTTGTTTATCAGTTGATTGTCGATCCGGAAGCCCCAAGTCTATCTCCCCCGCAGAAGCGTAAGAAAACAGGGGAAGGACCTTCGACAGAGGAACAACTAAGACAAATGCCGCAACAAGCTCCTCGAAGACCTCGTCCATTTCTGGAGTTGTATGTAAGCTAGCAAAAGACATTGGAAAAGGTCCAGCTCAGGAAATCTGTATGTTGAAACATCAAGTAAGCAACACGAACGTTATTCGTGAGAAGCTGAGGGAACAAAGAAAGAAAAACAAAGAGCTTCACGCATACGTCAAAGAACAGACGAGATTTGTGAGATTTTAGCAGGATGGGATGGAAAAGATGTATCGTATGATCAGAGAACTTTGCACCAAAATAGACATACCACCGAAGTTCTCATCTACTGATATTTTTTATTATGAGAAGTTCAAGGCTGAAGAGGAAAGACAAAAAGCTGAGGCTGCAAAAAAGAAGAAAAAGCGTCTAGAATCTGTGGTGAACGTCACTGAGGATGACGAAAGTGAAGAGGAGGAGGTAGACAGAGATGATATGCCAGCTAGATTTGTTGAGTGGGGTTTGGAAGATGATACTATTTATGAAACTGAGGACGGTGACGCAGTAACTCCAATGCATCCTGAATGGTTCAGAAAAGAAAGGGAAAAGCTTCCTGATTTCTATCAGGTGGTCACCGTTGAAAAATCTGAAGTCACTAATAGAATAATAAGCTGGAAGTACTGCATTCTTAAAGGGATGTTCATCGTAAAGAGACGAGGTGGTGTTATTCAGCATTTCAAGACCGGAGCTGACATGAAAAACCTTCCAAGATAGGACATTCGAGAACTGGGGAGGCTAGACCTGATAAACCCGACCAACAGCAGCATCAGAGCTGACTTTGAAAGACTCATTTTAGAGAATGCAATCGGGGCTTCATAGTTTTCAAGCCGCAACGACCCCGAAGAAGAGTGTCAAAGACGACAAAAGATCCATCACAGGAAAAGGGATGGTTACATGGGTAATAGATCCTGCTAAGGTCGAAACAAAAGTCAAAATTCCACCTGAACAGCTCGTCATGCTTACAAACTTCAAGAAATGGTTTTACGATGGGAAGACAGGAGAAGCAGTGATCCGATTAGTATCTAACGAAGATATTCGCATTCTAGATCCGATGGATGTTTTTATGTTTTGTCTCTCCGATCTCAACATTCTCTATGGTCACAAAATCCACGTTGGAGCCGGAAATGAGTACAGAGAAGAAGGAATGTTATTCCAAAGGGCTGTGGAAAGGGATCGAGAAAGAAAGATAGAGATGATGGAGATCGTTCTCAGGATTGAGAAGCAGACAGAAAAGGAGGAGGCAAGAAAAAGAAAAAGAAAGCTCAAGTCATCATCGCAACAGAAAGCCCCCTCACCATCTCAAGCTACATCTCATCCTCAAACTCCGGTTTTATCCACATATGAAGCCACCACGGAGTTACAACAACCCTCAAGTGAAGTTATTGTTAATCTAAGCTCTGAAGAATTAATCGAACCAACCACAGATCAACCTACCGTTCAAGCTGCACAAGAAAAAGATCAAGGTCCAGCCGCAGACCCTGAAGCTCGGAAGCAAAATTGAAGAAGCTCAAGCACGCAACGGTCTAGGGGGGATATTGTTAGAACTTTTGAGACCGTTGGTGCTTGGATAATCCATAGTTTGAGCAAGTTTGTAACAGTTGGACAATTAAAAGAGTCAAAAGTGATATTTTGTGAAACCTGCATGTACGCGGCCGGCGTATTTAATTGCCCAGCGTATTTAATAAATACGCTGGGTGATCAGCTTGTATATATACTATGATCAATGGATGTATGTCCAAGTTTCTTGGACAGATTTTGGTGATCTTCTTGTGTTGTGATTTTTGTTATTGTGCTTACATCCGAATATTCAAGTGCTGTTACTGATTACATGTTATTGGGATTTCATATACAACACTAGTTGTTTGATCCATACAAGATCCTTCATCTTCTTTGCTTGGTTTTTCTAAGTATTTGCACATTCAAACAACTAAGTTGTTTGGGTGAAAACAATCAACCACTGTGATCCGAATCTGTTTTAGGACTCACAGAAAAAACAAATTGAAAAATAAGATTAGCAGCACAAAAGATTGACGTGTGTCAAAAATAGATTTTCATTTATTAGTATAGTAAGAACTAAGATTAGACTTGGAAAGAATTACCCGGTAGCAACTTATATATATTTAAATTAGTTTTATAATTTTTATATTTCTTTTAATTGATTAGAAAATGGTTTATGGGAAGAAATATATGAATTTTTTTTATCTGACACTAGTTACGTTTTTTTTATTGAAGTTAAATCTTTATATTTTCTTTCAAGGTATTATAATAAATAAATGTTAGAAAAACAAAAACCTATCGGAAATAAAGTTAGGATAGTATATTTTTTTTTTCAAGCGGCAATGAGTATTATTGAGCGGCATAGAAACAAAGATTTGAATATCCCCATTTAGTCACTATTCACTGCTATTGTCAGATGTCTTTATATTCATATTTACTTTTTTTACCTTTTTTTTTAACAGCAAGGCTATATACATTATTATCTTTTAAATTACACGAAGCCTCTACTATTCTAGCAAAGTGGTAGTAACACTTTTTTTACTTTCTTTTCAATATCTTTATAACTTTATCATTGAATTGGATTGGATGTGACAAATAGTAAAAAGATTTGTATTTTAGCATTTAACTAAATTCCATCGAAGTAATAACGAAACGAAGCTCATCAGACTCAACTCAACAATATAATCACAATTTGTGGTTGATGAAGTACGTATGAAACTTGAAACTGAGTTTAATGTTTGAACCTGATAAATATTCAGTGTATTTAACACCAAGTAACATGTTCATCGTATTAGACGAGCCATTAAAATTGACCCATTTGACCTCTTTAAAAAGATAATCACCCCATACAATTGGGAGGATCTTTTCTTGGGGTTCTCTTTCTTCCATCTTATGACAAAACACATTCTTTGTTTATTTTGTGATAGATTACTTGACATAAGTGAGAGAGGGTGTTCTTGAGGGTTTGTCATTCTAACGAGCTCTTTATGTACTGCAACTAGGAAATTAGCTTGAAAAGGCAAAATACACCCCAACCTGATAAGGAAACTAACTGATTTGGAACTTATTGTTGCGACAATTACCTCGGTAAAAGTATGGTCAACAACTTATACCATTAAAGGAAAATCATAGAGGTTTAATACTAGGGTATGAAATGGGTCAAGCTTAAGAAGTTAAACCCAAGCCGAATATGATAGAGGTTGAAAAATAACTGAATTTAAATATAACTTATCTATTGATGGCCATTTCTTAAGCATCACTTGTTTGATCAATTTATTTATGTTTATATTTTTATATTTCTACTCTGCGATATAAATGTATACCCAAAAAAATGCCTATATAATATTCATGTGTTTAAACTAAAAGATTTAATATTCTTATTTTTTATTTGAACATAAAATATACAACCAGTTTAAGCTATAACATTATATAAGTTTTATAAAAATTATAAAACAAACATGTCAAGTTAGTTTTAAGCTATAACATTATATAACTCTTGAAAAAACTTATAAACCAAACATGCCAAGTTGACCTGACATTAACATATTCTACAATAGTTCATAAGGAATCCTACAAAACCTTGGTGTCCTCTCAATAGGTGTAAAAAACAAAATTATATGTAGATGAATAAAGGTGAAGTTATGATATATCATTTACCATTACAAAACACACCATTCTTTTGTCTTAGGTGAAGTGGTGTTTTCCTACATTAAAACTTTGAGCTACCCACAAACCCAACAAATAACCAAGATTCTCCCATCTATGAATATAAAGTCATTTAATAATATAAAACATACCAACATTAACACATTCTCTTTCTTCTTTCAAAACCAACACACAATCACCCTCACACTCACACTTACACCTTCATCATCAACAAATAAATTTCTCCTTTATAAATCATGAAAATCATCTTCTTCCTACTTATATCACTATTCATCTCCACTCATCCTCCCACCGGATCCTCCACCAACCCTTCTTTCCGGTCACCGACACCCCACCAATGCCCACCACCACACAACCACCATCACTCCCCCCTTCCCCACAACCACAATCACAACCCAAATACCCTTTCTCCTCCCTAACACCACCCACCCCCACCCACCCTCCCCACCACCACCACAACCACTTCTTCCCTTTCTTCACCACCCCACCCACCACCACCACCACCATCCCCACTTTTCCGGCAAACATCTCCTCCATCACCCTCCCATCACCATCATCATCATCCACCAAACAACATGCCTCCAAAAATCTTCTATCACTATCACTCACACTCTCTCTTATCTCCATCCTTTTCATTGCCACCATAGCCACCACCCTCTTATACCGCCGTACCCACCATCACAAACCACCTTCCTCCGACAGCCTCCGCCTCTTTCCGGCCAACCTCCCCACCTCCGACAAACCACCACCACACGGCCCACCACCTACCCTCCCCCCCAACTTCTCCACCCCATCCACCGAGTTCCTTTATCTTGGCACCCTTGTTAGCCCATTACACGATCCACCACCACCCAAACCACCCACCACCACCACCGTAACTTATGCCACCATGGGCTCGCCGGAGCTCCACCCTCTGCCACCATTACCCCGCCAAGATTTCAACAACCAAAACAATGTTGAAGAGTGTTCTTTCACTGACTCCGAGGTGGATGGTCATGAAAACTTCTTCTCTCCTAGAGGGTCGCCGGTGGTGTTTCATACGGTGGCACCACCCCCACCACCGCCACCGGCGCCGGCGGCGGCAGGTGGGTTTTTGGAAACACAAAGAAAAGATGAGGTTTTGAAGCCAAAGTTGAAAGCTTTGCATTGGGATAAAGTGAAGTCTAGTTCGGAGAAAGCTATGGTGTGGGATCAGTTGAAGTTTAGTACTTCTTTTCAGTAAGATTTTTAGTTTCTTTAATCTCGTGGTTAATTGCATGGTGTGTACCAATCAATGACGTCATCGTTGCATTATTGGTTGTTTAGTGACGTATGCAACACATGTTAAAGGATTGACTTAACACTTATGGTTACTAAACTAATACTTTTAATAGTTTAATTAGGTGTTTCGGTTTTTATTTTTTTTTATACAAATTGTATTTTTTATTATATAAAATGAAGCTACATAAATGAAACAAATATGAATATCGGTTACCGTCTATTTTTCTTTATCTAATTTGACTTTAAATCAATTAATTATATTATTCATTGAACTTTTTTTCTTTGCTATTATCTCATATACCAAATTAATTTAAAATAAATAAATAATCCGTATATGATTTATTGACCTTACTTTATTTTAATTATATTTAATATTCATATGAAAGTTATACAAAGATTGGAACACATGATGAAAGGCGAGTGAGTTTAGTGGAATACTTAAAAAACTTTGATGCTATTTGGTGATGTTTTCCCTATTATTATTTTTTTTTCATTTAGTTGAGTTTAAATACATAGGTTGAATGAAGAAATGATAGAGACGTTGTTCATGGCTAAATCATCATCAACAGTGGCACCAAATCAGAGCACCAATGAACCGGTGGTTCGACCTGTGGCTGCAGAGATGACCCAAAGGACCAGGGTCCTTGACCAACACAAGTCCAGGAACGTAGCTATACTTTTGAGGGCGTTTAACTTGACCATTGATGAAGTTTGTGAGTGTATTCTTCAAGGTACAATCAAACCTTTTTTTGCTTGTTCATGTTTCTTTAATTATAATATTTTAGAATAATCTCAAACTTTAAAGAATTCCGTACAAGCCCAAATCTATTTTTGATCAGTTAGAAACTTGACACATGCAATACATACTAAATAGTTATCGTTAATTATTTTAACATTTATAATTTTATGCAATGAGTGACCTACACAAGTCAAATGAACCATAATGTGCTTTTTCGAACGGCTTAAATTACACCAAATCCTTTTTTGACGGGGCTCGAACCCTTGACCTCAAGGGGAGCAACACCTCAACTCCAATATCTTTGCCAATTGGACCCAACCCCCCATAATGTACTTAACTTGACTTAGAGATGTATTGTAATTGTGTGTATAAAAGGACATATTTATTATTTAAATTTTTTAGTAATTCAAAAGACATATATTTACAAAAATAGTAATAATAAAAAATAGTAGTCATTTTATTTTATTAATAATAGTAATAGTTTTGTTTTTCAGAACATCAAAAGCAAAAAAAATTCAGAAACAGAAACATTTACCGGTTACCCTTTGTCGAAATCACATATTACACAAAACGCTAAAATTTTGAAGTTTGATACATTTAAAGATAATGAATTTAGTCTGCTAGGTATGATTAGAGGCCGGCCCTGAGAATTCGTATACCCTGTTCGAGCTTGAAAAAACGTGCCCTTAGCCTTAACGAAATTGGGTATTGGGCTCACTATAGGTCTAAACCTAACGGCAATGGGCTAATAACTAATCTAAACCATAAGAATAGTTTGTAAGTGGGCCTATGTTGATGTTTGTATGGGTATACCCAAATTAATTTTTTTTACATATACATATCGGTTTTTTTTTCTAAATAACGTGCCCTTCCAAATATTGGGACCTTGCCGGTGGTCCTCCCCGCCCACCCCAGGGCTGCCCCTTGATTAGAATACGTGCCAAGTCCAATATATTTTGGTATAGCTAAACAAGTATAATTCGTCATCTAAGATTCACTAAAGCATACCCACGTTATCTATATAAGATACTAAAATGAAAAAAACCCAAGAAGTTCTTGAAATACCAAAATTGTTGAATTCATAGTACTAAGTTCTAAATTCAACTTTAGGTAGGTAGGCATATTTCTTATTTGCGGGCGAAAAATTGGGCCATTTTTGCATGTTTTTCTATTGATGAATTTGTCTGCTAACAGCTAGATATGGTCTTCATCATGTATTATACAGGCAATGTTGATAGTTTGGGTTCAGAGCTATTGGGGAGCTTGTTAAAAATGGCGCCAACCATGGAGGAAGAAGCGGGACTGAAAGAGATGAATGGCGCATTGTATGATCCTGCTGAAAAGTTTCTGAAAGCGGTTATTGATATTCCTTTTGCATTCAAGAGGGTGGATGCCATGCTTTACATATCTAACTTTGATAATGAGGTCGATTACCTGAAAGGCTCTTTCGACATGATTAAGGTATAGATTTTATCACCCTTTTACATCCGGATCTCACTAGATGTGTCAATTTTGACCTGCTTATGTGTATATGAGTTGAGTTGACTTGGGTGTTTTTTATATGAAACTGCTGCGTTCATCTTAAATCGACTTATTTAAATATTTTAGGTTATTAGTGTAATGATAGTATTTCCGTAATCATATTTAATACATTAGTTATATAGTAACATATAGTTCTGTAATCATATTTAATACAATAATGGAAGTCATATAAACCATTTTTACTAGATGTGGCAATTTTCACAATTCCTGTGACAAAGGTGATTTCGCGTGCGTTCTTTCTCAAACGGGTCAAAACTAAAAATGCAGCAAAAAAAACGGGTCGAACATGTTGAATATCAACCGCGATCTAGTTTAATGCATACAATCTCAAAAACTTTTGTAGTCACAATTATGCACTAATTATATATAAAGAAAGTGATGAAAAGGCATTTGCTGGTCATCCCAGCCACGCCCGTTTCTAACTATTTTTAAAAATGTTTTGAAGATGATCGTTCGATTGTTGGGTTTTGCAGTCAGCTTGTCAACAACTTAGGAGCAGCAGAATGTTTATAAAGCTTCTAGAAGCTGTGCTAATAGCTGGGAACCGACTGAATACAGGAACAAACCGTGGGGACGCTCATGCCTTTAGGTTGGATACACTTCTCAAGCTCATAGACGTGAAGGGTATTGATGGAAAAACGACACTTTTGCACTTTGTTGTACAAGAAATCGCGAGAACAGAAGGTCGTGTTTCACAGGTTAACCAGCAATCAGAACTCTGTGACGAGGTCGAGTCCACAAAACGCGGTCTTGAAGTGGTTTCAAGCCTAAGTGGAGAGCTATCAAGTGTTAAGAAAGCTGCAACTATGGACATTGATATGCTTTTGAAGGAAGCAGATAGGTTAGCAACCGGCTTAACCAAAATCAACGAAACGGTCGCGTTAAATGAACGATGTCGATCGAATAAAAGATTCTCGGACTCATGAATTTGTTCTTGAAGAAAGCGGAAGACGATATAGTTCAGATTGAAGGTGAAGAACGAGCGGTGGTTTCAATGGTGAAAGAAACTACTGAATACTTTCATGGGAGTTCGACTATGGAAGAAAGTCAACCGTTGTGGATATTCATGGTGGTCCGGGACTTCTTGTTGGTTCTTGATCGGGTGTCAAAGGATGTCGGAAAGAGCAATGAGCGAACCACCGTTGGAAGTCGGAGTCTTCCATCCGTTTTTCCTAGGTTTAATGGACCGCTGGACTTTAGCTCGTTTGACGGTCAAGACATTTGACCAGTTGTATAACGTTTATGTAGAACTCAATCCTGTTTCGACCACAAAAAGCAACTAAAAAACCAACACTTTATTTCACTTTTGAAGGGTTCAACCCATTTGCTAGTTATCAACCCGCTTGGTCACTCTGTTTGGGTATGACCGCACATAAATTGCCATTTAAATGTTTCAATGCCTAGAAAATATGACGTATAAGACAATTTGTATAACTTTTATGTAGAACTCGAGCCTGTTTGGACCAGAAAGCAACTAGTAAACCAACGCTTTATTTCACTTTTGACGGGTTCAACCCATTTGCTAGTTATCAATCTGCTTCCTGCCTAAATATAGTTTGGAATCCACTAACTTTACAGCACTAGAACAAAATTTGGTCACTCAATTTGGCGGGTATGACCACACAAAAATTGCCATTTTAACGCTTCAATGCCTAGAAAGTATAACGAATAGCATATAGTAGTCGAATCTGGACCCTCTACAATATGCAAAAATTCAAAGATGATGATTTGCGGGTTCCAAGTAATAACGGAACAATTCCATCATCTAGAGTTTGCTGAAAATCATTCAGCATCTTCTTCTGCTCGGCTCCCCAGCTTCACTATGTCTTCCACAAGAATCTTCCCCTCTGTTAGCAAGCACCCGGCATTTTAGTCGTAATAAAATGTGCAGTGTGTAATGGGTGAAAAAAAAATGTTTTAAATTTATTTTTTGAATTTTATAAATGATTAATGAGTTACATACTTATATGTGATTTAAAAAACAATACCAAAAACCTTTTTAATAACGTAACTCATGTCGCGCTATAAAAAACCCACTCACATATAGAACAGAAACAGTCCATTGCCAAGTTTGAACTGGCAATGCATACATATGTACCCACGAAAAGTTGCTTATATAATAGAGGTGGCAAATAGGCTTTAGCCCAACCCACAAACACTTGTTGCCTAGTTTTTCACGTTTGATTAAAAAATTTGTGTCTAAATGTGGCAAATGTGCCCAAACCTCAGGGGCATTTTGGCACACTTTTTCTGTTAACTTAGAGGCGAATATGTCATTTCTCACCTTGAGGGCCATTTTGGCAATGAAAAAAACAACAAAATATTTTTATTTGTTTTATATAAAACCCAACCCACCCACCCCCAACTAGGGGCGACAATTCTTGACCTGACACAAAAAAAAACAGGTTCGGGTCGACTAACATAATCCATTTAAAAAACGGATCAGTCCAGGTTGACCCATTAACCCGTTTAACTATTTAATAAAAAACTTCTAGATCTTTTGTTTTTTTTTTTCGTTTCCACTTTACATGGTTAATCTTAACAATGATAGTTTTGGCACATTATATTATTTACTGGTCACACTCATACTCACCACTGTTTATTGAGTCATTACATGTTGCCACTTTTTCAGACGGTGTTTTTCTTTTTAATTGCCAGAATGACCCCTGATGTGAGAAATGACATATTTGCCCCTGAATTTACAGACCTAAGTTAACATTGTCTGAAAAAGTGGGCCAAAATTGCCCTTTTAAACTTTCCAAAGGGTACCAGTGATAAAAAATAAATGAGAATAAGAAAAATAAGAAAAAAAAAGTTTTTTGTCTAAAGTGGCAAATGTGCCCAAACCTCAGCGGCATTTTTGCCTTTTACTCTTTTCAGTCACTATCTTATTATAATAATAATCCAACTTTTTCAATAAAGCGACTTAGAAGATTTTATGCATTATGATACAACATGAACGTCTTTCAAACCAATGAACCCTTTACTTGTTAGTTGGATCTTTTAGCTTGAACCATTGATAAACATAACCCATATCAACCGGTAAAATGCTAATGGTTGAAACTGCCACCTCTAGCTACTATAGAGAAGATGCAAATATTGCAAGCTATAGATCAGATTACTAACCCTTATCTTTGGAAAGGTTGCTGATAAGCTCTAGAACCCCTTCCTTGCCTAAAGTGTCCTTCAAGTAAATGGCTGCAGATGCAACTTCTTCAGGAGTAACCTTTCCATCATAATCCCTGTAATTATAATAAACAAAAGGCAAAAGTGTTGGTGATATGCGTTTAAAATTATCCCATCTGACCCATTGCCCAACCTGCATGACCCACCCATTTTGCCCTCTAGTTATGGACTTCTAGTTTTGACCCTTTGGGGTCTGGGAGAATGAACTAATAAGGGAAAAGTTAACATGAATGGTTGATACTTGATAGTAGTGTTGAATGACGTATGTCTAGATGTAAGCATGGGTTGGGCCGGGTCGGGTCAGGTCGGTTATGGGCTAATACCGAACCTATAACTGATGTTTCGATTTTATCATAACCAATCATAAATCACTTAATGGTCCATTACCGCCGACTTTGGTGAGTGAATTCGAAGTTCAAACTAATTTTAACTGAAAAATCCAATCATATACCCTCAGACAAATAAAACATTAGCGATTCTTCTAATTTATATAAGAGAATAATCGACCACCAATATTTTTTTAAAATAAGTTATAATAAAACTCATCTAACATATAACATATTAGGGATGAGCATTTGGTATCAGGTACCTAGGGATGAGCTCGGTACCGGTACTGAAATTCGCCAAATATGGGTACCGGTACCGAAAATGTTCGGTACGGTACCGATATTTGAAGGCAAAATTTGGTGAAATACCGGTACTGAACCGAACCGATACCGGTACCGAAAACGGCAAAAAGTGGGTACTGATTCGGTACTGAAAAGAATTCAGTACAGGAAATTCAGTACCGGTTCGGTACCAGAAAACGTATTATTTACACTAAAAATATAGATATTGGTTTTGTTGTTGGTCCGGTTCAGTTAATTCGGTTATTTGTAATTTTGTATAGATACTAGTTTAAGTACCCGTGTGTTACACAGGTTACTCAAAGTAAAGTATATAATATTTAACAGTGTTGGACATATAATTTGAAATGATAAAAACGTTCCATTACTTATATAACCATCACCAAACCATAAAAAACAATCATCTATATAATCATAACCGAACCTTCAGTGTCTTCATCGGTTCGATTTTTTCGGTTATGATGTATTTTAAAATGTGATGCCATCATTTGCCATATTTACAGAATACAGACCCATTTCTTTAATCAAGAATACATTACAATGCAAATTAGTGCTCTTGATATCTTGAACATATAACATTAAAGTGGGTGAAAATTTAAAAAAAAATTAGAAATAATTTGTGCAAAGTCGAACTAGTCATCTCAATGCCCTCAAGTTATACAAGGTTCTTAAAATGTTGGAATCGAAAAAAAATGTGGGAAAAAAAAGAAAAAATGTAAGTACTTACTTGTCAAGTACTCGCCAACGATCGCCAATCTTTGCATCCACATCATCAATTTCTTTCTCAAGTTTTTGTAGCATAGCATCAACCTAAGGATAAATCATATATGCAATTAAGTTAAGAGGGTAAGTTTATAGGCTTGATGCATCACCAATTGGACCCATGCAACTTTTACATTAAAAATGAAAGAAAAAATACAAACACGAATAAAAAACCATCTCTCAAAGCGATGCTCAATAAACCCTAATCTCACCCTATTTATGAGCGCTGAAGAGACTCCATCAGCTACATGCTCATCAGTGGAATTATCGGTTTCCTCATGGGCAGCTTTATATGCCTTAACGGTATCAGTGCCTTCTTTGTCCATCATTCTATGATACAAATTTATCTGCAATAAAAAAATTAATAATAATACATATGACCAACTACAGTGTCCTAGTTGTTGACTGCCGCCATGATTAGTCATGGCACCGAATTAACTATGCTTCCAACAAACTATTTAGAAGCAATTAGGCATCTTTTAGAGCCAAAATGTTCATCAATTTCAAAGCCTATTTTCTAGAAATAAACTCTAGTAAATGAAATACAGAAGGAGAAGGTGAGAAACATTTTGATGTAGATGTAGAGAAGGTCATTTTGACTCATTTACTGGGCCAATTTGAGTTTTTTTTTATGCCTCAAGTGTAGGGCTGCAAACGAACTGAACGTTCGGCGAACAGTTCGGAGGGAAATTCGTTTGTGTTTGTTCCTTTAATAAATGAATGAACACGAACAAGAAATTTCGTTCGTTAGTTAAATGAATGAACATGAACAAAGGCCGCGTTCGTCCATTGATGTTCGTGAACATTCGCTAATGTGTTCGTTTGTCTTCGATAGTTGATTAGTGTTTTAGTTTTTATAACTTGTTTAAATACTTTAAAATTCGACAGATAAAATATTTAATAAGTATCAGGGTATTATAATCTGTTCATGAATGTTTGTTTGTGCTCGTTTGTTTCCATTTGTGTTCATGAACGTTCGTTTGCGTTCATTTGTATTTATGAGCGTTCGTTTGCGTTCATTTGTATTTATGAGCGTTCGTTTGCGTTCATTTGTATTTATGAACGTTCGTTTGCGTCTGTTGCCTAACAAACGAACACGAACACATCCATTTCCTTAACGAACGAACACAGACATAAAATCTCACTCGGTAAGTGTTCATGAACAGTTCGTTCGGTTCATTTGCAGCCCTACTTAAATGAGTCAAAAGTCACCCTAAGTGAACTTATAATGCTAAATCTCATTCCTCAATATCATAATTCATTATAGTAACGGTATAGTTTTTGCCATCATATTTGACACAGATGGTTCAACCCAACCTGACCCGTATAAAAGATTACCCAGTTTGACATGTTATGCATACCTCCTTGTTGACAAGTCTCAAAAACTCTTCACGCTCCCTACTCACAGACTGCAGGAAATACAGTAGTTACGTTTCAGAAACTACTAAGAAACCATTAGGATATAAATGTTTGCAGCAACTCATAAACAACATCCTTACAGATGCAGAAGCTAAAACAGCCAAAGCTTCACTGACTTTACAAAGCTGCTCTTGTTTATCTAGTGCTCTTGCTCTAGCCTGTTCTTGCACATCTGAAGCTGTTGCATTAATCATCTCTTTTAATGCCACATCCTCGTTGCTTCCACTCGATTGCTTCAACTTAGCTTGCTCTTCTTCCTCTTTTTCTTCCTCCTCCTGTCATAATTAAGTACAAAACCGTAAGCAAATTTGTGTCGTAGTTGTTTACGATTCTCAAGAAATAAATATTTCTGTAACTCCATAAAATTAGAAATATCCATTTCGACCCCATTTACTTTTGAATGGTTTGAAGTCGCCCGATGTCTGTTTTCAGATATATTAAATCGATTTAGTTCAAAGATTCAGATTTTTATTGTAACAATATTGTTTATGCATAATCATATATAGCGGTTTAACTTTGGGGCTGCAAACGAACCGAACGAACATGAACAAGACCTTGTACGTGTTTGTTTTTAAGGAAATATATGTGTTCACGAACTGTTCATGAACCTTATCGAGTGAGATTTTATGTTTGTTAAGGAAATGAACGTGTTCGTTTGTTAATTTTTAGACAACGAACGTTCATGAACACAAATGGGAGCAACCGAATACAAACAAGTGTTCATGAACAAAATATATAATACATTGAAGTCATGACATATTTTATTTGTCGGAATTTTGAAGTAATTAAAATAAAAGATAAAAACATTGACACGTTGCTGAACGTTCACGAACATATATGAAACGAACACGGCCTCTGTTCATGTTCGTTCATTTATTAAACGAACGAACACAAACGAATTTCCCGCCGAACGGTTCACAAACGCTCCGCTGAACGTTCAGTTCATTTGCAGCCCTAGGTTTAATCATTTATTATTAAAATTGAACATAAGTATTAGGAGGGTCAACGACTAAACCCAGCCCAACCCAACCGAATCCAGCCCAACCCAAACCGTACTAACAGAGAACCAGTTTGAACCTAAAGGTTTGACCCTGCTAGCCAACCTGCTCGACCACCTACCCTAGATTATACTATTGTGGAAATGAAGTAGAAAAAATGTATATATAGGAGAGCGAAATTTAGAACCTTGATGAGTCCCTCCTGCATTTCAAGAAACTCCAACTTTCTCCGTCTCTCTGAAACAGAATCCTCAGATGACAAGGCAGTAACACCAACAGTGTCTACAACTTCATCCGGCAATGAAGACAATGTGGCTCTTACTACTTCCTCAGGCTTCAACTTTCCAGACACAGTAAAGGCTCTGCAACAATCATGAAACACCAGATATTCATGAGAATTTTTTGTTTTATTTAATATTTTTAATGAGGGGAGAAGAATGTTCCACAGTTACCTGGAAAGAATCAAGAGCGAAGATGGAACAGAGTGATTAAGAGATAAATCCAACCAATCACGGAGCTGCAGAAAAGGTTAACTGAATGAAAAACAAAAATTTTGGGAAAGTGGGGGTACTTACAAGTTACAAGAATATGCATGATAAACACTCTAATCAAACCAAAATCAATTTTCCGACCATATCAATTCAACCAACCTCCAATATAACAAATGAAAGTTGTCATGTTGGCTGCTCCTAACCATTTAGTACAGACTAAGCACATCTTTCACACCTAAATTAACTAATGTCAAGATTCTCAAAATCTGCTTCACCGAATAGACCAACTCAGAGACGGAAATTTAGGCCTGTAAACGAACTGAACGTTCATGAACTTGTTTGGCGGGGAGTTCGTTTATGTTCGTTTATTTAATAAACGAACGAACATGAATAAAATTATTTGTTCACTTAATTAGACGAATGGACATGAACACACATGTTTGTTCATTTATGTTTGTGAACATCCGTTTATGCTCGTTCTTTTATGTTTTAATAAACACATATCCAGTTATATTTATATAATATAAACATAAAAGAGGCTTTCCAACTACTTCTATACATATAACTAATTGATAATTTGGCTTTCCATTAATAAAAATGGACTTTCTAAGAGAATTTATCGTAATATAATTTATATAAAAAAGCTACTTTATGTCCGTTTATGTTTGGTCATTTATGTACATTTGTGTTGTTTTATGTTTGGTAAAATATTTTCGTTTAAGTTTGTTTGTTTATGTTCATTTACGTTTGTGAATTGTTCGTTTAGGTTTTAAATGAATGAACATAAACGAACACGAGCATGCCATTTTCTTAATGAAAGAGCACGAACAAACAAATTTGTTCAATTATATGTCCGTGTACGGGTAAAAGTAAAATGAATGAACACGAACACGCCTCTGTTCGTGTTTGTCCGGTTCGTTTACAGGCCTAGACTGAATACACAGCTCTATCCAGCACTCTACTCTAATAATCACTTTAAAAGTAAATAACAATTTGATTTCAGGTTTGCTCCACTAATTACAGCCAAATAATGTTGCATGTGTGAAATTAAAGAAAAACCTGCTGACGCATTTCCTCCACTGAAAGTAATCCAAGCATGCCTCGCTCTCTACAATCTTCACGAAGTTCATCTTCAGAAAGAGCATCCACACCACCCTCTGCTTGAATCATCCTGTCATCATTCTTAATCCTACAAAAATGACATATCTGTAAGCGTAAGGATAACCAGCATTTCAACAGCCTTTTAGATGATAACAAAATAGATACCATTGTAATCTTTTGCGCAGCATGTATCGCAAGTAAGTGTCTGTTCCGTAAGGTTGGATACCCATATACTTGCACATGTTTACTAAACGAGGCCTAATAGCAGCAAGCATTTTGAAAAAATAACATAAGGTAGATTTTTAGTATTAATAATGAGATTATACACAGCTACGCAAGTAATACTGCAGCAGAAATGAATGAGAATCAGACCTGCTGATATTATCAAGGGTAAGTTCGTCATTGAATAACTTTGCAAATCCCAAAATTTCGTCGTTAGCAACAGAACCACCTGTTCTGACCTGTATATCAGTTTGTAAATAAAGCATATTTCGAGACGGGACTAAAGTACATCTATCGAAGTATCGAACTATAACTACAAGCTTGCCTTGCTCAAAAAATCATCAAGATCTTCTGCGGTTTTCTTGATTTCACCACTTCTAGTATTTTGAACCTCTTTTGCCATCTCTTTAACTGTATCCTGAAGAAACTTTGCATATTCTATTCTTGCATTTAGCTTCCTTTTTAATGCTTCCTACATGTAACCATAATCAAGAAAATTAAACATCATGATTACTCATTGAAACGAATCAACATGTTCATTGTAGGTATGGACTTAATTAGCTTTATGCTTAGTGTCACGTCAAACTAATATCTTTGCATCTAAGCTAAATATATCACCGATATACCGGTTATTGATCCCAAGGTAAAATATCGGTACCAAATATCGATCAGAATATCGGTACCGATATTATCGGCAATATTGATATATATATCACCGATATTCCCGATATTAGTGTTTTAAGTTTTAATTGTTAGTGTTAAATGTTAGTGTTTTTAAGTCTTAGGTTGTTTTAAGTCTTAATTACTTGCTACAATTGTTAGTGTTTTGCAAGTTGCAAAAGGTTAATTTGTTAATGTTAGGAGAGCATACTGGATTGTTCGTGTTAAATCGCTATATATATTAATTCTGCATGTATGAAATTACCCATATCCCATCGCGATAACCTATATCTAAAATATCGGTCCTTGAGCGATATCCGATATATAACCGCATTAACTGCATAGCATCTAAGCTTCTTAACCAGCACTATTCTAACGATTAAGATACGAAATTAATATTATGTGACAAACTTATACTGTCTGAACCAGCACCTGTTCTTTCATCTTGTCCTGAAAGGTAGAAGGCAGCATATTGGGGAACAGTTTCAAGAACACAGGCAGCAAAAACTCCATAAAGGGAACAATAATGAAAACGGCAACAGGAACTAGCCGAAATATATCTGCAGTGGTTCGTGTCAGTTGTTGCCTTTCTCTCCTAGAAAGACTCTTCCCGCCAGCAAGCTTAAGAAGCAATCTAGAACTAATTTTCACATCAACACCAAGAAGCTTGATACCCAACCAGTAATGCTTCATCGTATCAACAAATTCAGTTTTCCAGTGAACAAGTTTCTTAGCCCAATCTTCCCTAAAATCATAACACAAAAAAAAAAAACATAGATTAGAAGTTGGTTTGGTTCGGATTATAAATAACTGAGTAAAATGCCATTTTCGTCCCTGAGGTTTGGCTACTTTTGCAACTTCCGTCCAAATGTTTGTTTTTCTGCATCTGGATCCAAAAGGTTTAAAATCTAGTCATTTTCAACCAACTCGTTAGCTCCATCCATTTTTTAACGTTAAGTCAGGGGTATTTTCGTCTTTTTAGACATTTTTGTGATGATTAAAGGGTTTGTGTGGGGAGAAAGTCAACAGAGGTGGATCTTTATTTCTTATAGTGTTTCTTTTCTTTTAATTTAAAAAGTCTAAAAAGACAGAAATACCCCTCATTTAATGGAGAAAAATGGATGGAGTTAACAAATTGGATGAAAATGGCAAGCTTTCAAACCTTTTGGATCCAAATGCGGAAAAACAAACCTTTGGATGGACGTCACAAAAGTGACCAAACCTCAAGGACGAAAGTGGCATTATATTCTAAATAACTTGCTAAGGTATATCAAACCTGCTCATAGAAGCCACCGCTCTTAAAGCTGGACCGATCCCCAACAGCATCGCCCAAGTTTTTTTCAAAATGGAATTAGCAGGCTTCTGAGATTCAGTAACCTGTTTGGCTTTGGCTTTAATTTTAGCCTTTGCAGTGGTCAAACCTTCAACAGCTTGATCACATTCCTCCGGAGACGCTTCCTTCCTCTTTGTAGGTTCTTTATCCTCCTCATCATTACCCGTAGCTGGTTTAGGCGCTGAGGCCACTGTAGAAAAACTTGAAGACTGTGATACAAATTTAACCCTCACGGGTAACGTATTTCCCAATATTCCATATCCTGCAACGGTGTGGAACTTCTGTGTCCTGAACAGTCCCAGTGCATATAAGTTTGTAAAGTCATCACGCCTTGTAGAGTCTGCATCAATATATTTTATGTTGCCGAATTTGTCGATACTGTTAGTTGGAGTGGTGCTTGAATCGCGTAAATCTGAGTATCTGGTACCATTCCCATGGCCCAGACATTGAACCGAACGACCGGAGATATGGAGGTAATCAGAAATAAACCGTCTCCGTCTCAAAATAGCTCTAGAAGCCATCATTAAAATACCCTAAGTACCAAAGAAACCTGCAACAAGATGCTGTAACATCAAACCATTAATCAATTAATACCACTACACACTTGCATTACCAACAGTCAACAGACCTAACTTATAACTACACACTAATCACAATCTGCAAATGCAAATTTAGATTACAAAATCAAGCCTGATGACAAGCCGAAACAGATCAATAACAAACATAGCAAGATGCTCTAAAATCAAACCAGTAATCAGCTAAAGCCACCACACACTTGCATTACCAACAGACCTAATTAGAAAACAACTTAAAACTACACACTAATCACAAGAAGCAAATGCAAATTTTACATTTCAAAATTAAACCTAAACCAGGTGACAGGCAGAAACAGATCAATAACAAACATAACAATATGCTCTAAGATCAAACCAGAAATAAGCTAAAGCCACCACACACTTGCATTACCAACAGACCTAATTAGAAAACAACTTAAAACTACACACTAATCACATGCAGCAAATGAAAATTTACATTACAAAATTAAACCTAAACCTAGTGACAAGCTGAAACAGATCAATAAAAAACACAACAAGATGCTCTAACATCAAACCAGTAATCAACTAAAACCACCACACACTTGCATTGTGAACAGACCAAATTACAAAACAACTAAATACTACGCACTAACCAGTAATCACAAGCAACAAATGCAATTTTACATTACAAAAAATAAACCTAATCCTAATCCTAATCCTAGTGACAAACTAATACAGATCAATAACAAACACAACAAGATGCTCCAACATCAAACCACTAATCAACTAAAATCACCACACACTTGCATCACAAGCAGTCAATTAAAAACTACACACTAATCACAATCTGCAAATGCACATTTACATTACAAATTTAAACCTAGTGACAAAACCGAAACAGATCAATAACAAACATAACAAGATGCTCTAACATCAAACCACTAATCAACTAAAACCACCACACACTTGCATTACGAACACACCTAATTCGAAACAGCTGAAAACTACGAACTAATCAGTAATCACAAGCAGCAAATGCAATTTTACATTATAGAATTAAACATAAACCTAGTGACAAACCGAAACGGATCAATAACTAACATAACAAGATGCTCTAGCACTAATCAGATATAACCATGACACACTTGCATTAACACACTAATCACAAGCAACAAATGCAATATTACATTACAAAATGAAACCTAAACCTAGTGACAAACCTAAACAGATCATCAATAACAACAACGTTATAACAAAAACCGTACCGCAATCTTCACGTAACAATCGCAAGAGTATTTCGTCCAGCTGATCACCTGGAACCTACAAGCAACAACAACAACAACACTGAAAAGGAAAACAGCATTATTAGAAACAAAATTAGGCGATACAATTCAACAAAATGTAATCAGGAGATAGCGGTAAACATGATTATAAAACAAACCTAATACGGAAGAACGTGTAACAGATTGAAATAATAATCTGAATGAGTCAATTAATCGGAGAGTTGAACGATTAAGTGTGTGTAATCATGGGAGCAAATAAGGAGGAAGAAATGAATTGAAAATGTATAAAAGTGGGGGTGAAGAAGTTTTATTATAGGGTTGCCTGCTGGTCAAGACAGAACAAACGGGGAAACTTGATTTTGTGGAATATTTCATATTTGGACCGTTTGTGTAAAGTTAGGTTATTTTATTTGTTTTTATTTTGGGTCATTTGTAAATATGAAATAATTATGTAAGGTGTTCATAAGAAATGATATTTTAGTTAATTAATTTTGAAGTTGTTGATGACATTTACTTTTGAGACTTATTGTTGATTTTTGGGGTTTATAGTTTGATTCTAAATTGTGAAACTGTTTAAACAGGTATTGGTATAGTTTCCAGTGTTTTTTTTTTTAATTTTCAGTCGATCGGTTTCAAAATTTTCAAATCGTATCTAATGGTTTACGCCAAAAACCGGTCGTGTAAAACCGGACCGGAAGGTTAAATTTTACATCATATTTTAGTTTTTTTTATATATTTTATATTGCTTATATTTGGTAATGTATATTTTATATTAGACTTGATGAAAATGAGCTATGATTATATCATAGTTATTATCTACTATCTTCCTTTTTTTATTAACTATGATTATAGTGAGTGGTGAAGAAATATTTGGTTAAAACTTTAAGTGTAGCATTAGATAGGATGCCCCTTAGTTTGACGAGATGGTGATCAACGCGAAAAAATATTTGTGGACTTGGATTTTCAGATTAATTGATACTTGAAAGCATCACTAGTAGGCTTTATGATGATTATTAAGAATTGCAGACATGACAGATTCTAACTAATTTATATCATTTGTATGCATTTGGACCATAATGGATGCTTAAATAATTAGGAGTTTTTTGTTTGATATATCATATCCTATGTTAATTAATTAGTTCAGTTTTTTTTCTAGTTTATAAAACTTTTTATAAAGGCTCAATAAATTCAAACCTGATACTAAATCGGAACCAAACCGTTAGTAATGGTTCAGTTTTAGTTTTCAACGGTTAGGTTTCGGATTTTGATAATAAAAAACCATAACTAACGGTTTGATTCACGGTTTGATCCAAGAATCGTTTAGACTGACCGTGAACACTCTTAGTGGCTTCTAGATATGATGGTTGGTAAGATCAGAATTGCTTTAGTGAAAATGAAATAAATCTATTGACTGGGCCCGCTCTTAAGGGCCTCATATTTTTTTAAGGGTTTTTAAGTTTTGATGAAGTTTTTAGGAGGAAGATGCCTGATTTTTCAAGAGATCCAAAAGTGAACACAAAAGGCATGGTTTCTACATCACATGGTCTATTATATTTTGATTCAAAGCTTTTTATCTCCTCTTTTAGTATTGAAAATTTAGTAATTGGTAAGTTTTATACTTTCACAAGGAAGAATAGATGATATTGTGATTTATAGCTTGAATGTGAAAAATGTGATTCATTCATGAAAGTATGAACCTAATTTTTATTTCGCTTTAGGCCCCCAAAATGATTGAGTCGGTACTGTATCAAGACGTTTGATATGCTTTACAGATCAATGAGATTTTTGTCGTATTCTCTTATCTTTTCATTGGTATGAACCATCATCGTTTTTTAGAACCCAAATTCAACATACTTTTATAATAGCTAGAGCTTCACATTTGGGGTCTCATAAATATTTTTTATAGTGTACATCTCATGTATTTTCTCTTTTTCTACATCTCAAACTTGAGTACGGGTCCCTTATTTGTTTATACCATTGTGTAGATCCCTTATTTGTTTATACTATGGTGTAGATTTGTTTACATGAGCATCTAAAACATCTATCAAGGTATGGATTTGAATTCAATGGTTGGATGGTAGTAGGTTTATTCGTATAAACAGTGATTGTGTGTTTAAAAGTGGTATATGGTGAGTGAAATGGTTGTAAAACATGTGTGGTGGTGGTCAAATAATTGTGTTTATGTGTAATGGTGAAACGATAGCATAATGGGTGTTAAAGGGGATTAAACATTTAGTTGTCGTGGTAGAATAGTTATACTTGTTGAATGGTAGTTAGAGATGGTCAAATTAATTCATTTATTAATTTGTTCTAGATTTGATTCTTGCTTTTATCTTTTGTAGTTTATCCGGAATGCATATTTGAATCTTCAAATCTTCATAAAACGTCTTACGAATTTGATCCTCATTTACTTCATTGCAAATAATCATTTATGAGGCACTTTGTCAAATCATAAAGATTGAGAAACCACATAAACTAACAATATAATACGTACACAAATGCGCGATCACGTGTGTAAGCTCTTTCCTTCTATATGATGTTCGACTTTGATCTAACTTTGATATAAGTGTTTTAAATATTTATAGACAACATATTGGTGAAACTATATATATTTTTGTACATAAGACACTGAGTCCTTAGAACTTCTATCAAGACAATGTTGTACATTGCCCAACATATAATCGTTGTATAAAAGTTGCTTGGCTAAATTAAGCATCGCCTATGTTGATACTGACCCTTTGTAATGTCAACATGTAATACTTAGTTGATTTTTTGTTCATGATAGTAACACATAGTATCAAACCACTGAATAGGTCAGTGTGTTTCCACATGTAGATGTCAATAGGTATACACTTGTAATACATGACGAGACACCGACCCTTTTATATCGTTAGTGTCTATACTTTTAGATATATTGCTTCATACAATGGTACTCGGAAGCACCTATCGCTCACCCTTTACTAGGTCTGTGTACATAAAAACTAATAGGGTTTGGACCCTGTATTTTCCCTATTCAAATAAATCAAAATGGTTGAAGTTTTTTTTTATGTGGGGTAAATGTTATACACAACTCAACACATAACTGAACTTTCTATAAGACATGGGTACACAATACGGATATTTAAGATATTTTCGGATACTTTGGATTTTTTTCGAAAATTATCCGAATATAAAACTTCAATACTTTTGGATATTTTTCGGATATTTTCAAAATATTTTTCAAATATTCGGAAATATCTGATAAAAAAATAAAAAATATATATTATAAGTTTATCGGATTATCAGTTACAAAACAATACCCTCCAAAACAATAAATTTATCGATTACTCACAATAAAAAATATTGTTATCCAGTGCTAAGCGTAATTCAGCACTAGACTATAAATAAAAAGAATAAACTCCAAATCGATAACTTCATGTTGGAGTGCAAAACCCTGCTTAAATGGTATTAGA